>RQOL01000828.1:5078839-5458839 GCA_013076295.1 Sanderia malayensis
TTTAAAATCGTATGGAGAGCGACAGCCATTGGCCAGGCCCGACCATCGGATCAAAATAGGGTACGTATCTGATGAAATAAACACTCGATTACACAATTCCTGGGTTGTTTTTAATTGAATTAATTGTCAAATGCTCTAGAGCTATTGTAGATTCACCAGGTCTCTTGTTATTTATTTGCCAAACCATTGTATGCTGACGGGCGAAAGCACAGGGACCCAATGTAATATTCTAAGCCAGTGGTTCTTAACCTTATGAATTTGCAGGCGCTAAGTAGGACTAATACCCTAACTAGGAATTCAACTATTGACATACATACACATCACAAAGTCTCAATGCGGACAACAACGGCTACCTCGTATTCATGTGGCTAGTCATGCAGCCTCGGTCTGATCCAGCCGACGTCCGTATTTGGGAGTTTGTGATTCAATGTTAATCCGCTTATTCTTTTCATTCACAGTCGTACGCCCATGTGCTCCAAGCTGCGACTCGTGCAAGCCTGTCTTCACATGCTGCAAATGTTTCTCGGCTACGTTCTCATGTTAGCATTCATGGCTTACAACGGGTGGATATGCATCGCAATCTTGTTAGGCGGAGGTCTTGGTTACCTCGTATTCACGTGGTTAGTCGTTCAGCCTCAGTCTGATACAGCCGATCACTGCATGTAGTTGACACGTGTATAGCACGTGGCAGTGTGTTTTGAAGCTTTGTTATTCGCGTTGCTGTAATTTGTATATAATACCTCTGGGTGGGTATTATTTGTATGTCTCTGTGAAGATATATCTGTCTTGTGCGTCCCGCTAAATGTCTCAGTTGATCACACATTTATTTAGATGAAACTTCAATGCACATCAAATCTGTTTAGAATCGTTAGGGTTAATTATCACCAACTCCATCAGTTGAATCAGATAATGTTATGGAGCCAGTTATAATTTTTAGTTACACATTAATGACATCTATTCTTCAGCAAACATGCTACAATAGGCTCCGTTCTTTTTTATAGTTCATATTATTCTTTGTTTACCACAGACTATAGGTTTTTAATCATTTTTTATCTACAACAATAAAAGTATAGGTTCTGTACAATGGTCAATTAAAATCATATCAACCTTGATAGGAAATGCTATATTATGAATTCTAAGAATTATAGGGGTCCATAGACTGTAATGTCGTTACATTGTGTATTGCATACAATATATCAATAAGCTAATGTTTAAAAGTAAACCTGCGCAGTTTTTTATCAAATATTGCTTGAAGCATTACATAAAGTCTACTATATTTCAGAATGTTTCCTGAAATACATTTTAATGTGGATCACTTTTCCTATTGATAGTTTTTCAGTGCGAATAATGCAGTCATTGATACATTAATTTAGAATTATACCAATTTTAAGTCGATTTAAATGACTGAGTCAAGTTTTGTTGATATAATCTCTATCGTAAATATAATCTGTAATTATTGATGAAAGTATCGTTCATTAGGTATTCGCATGTCGTTTAAATTATACTGTAAATCTGTGAAATCGTCTATATTGCACTTCTCTACTCGTTTCGTATGTTTCAGAACAATCATTCCTTAGCGTAAATTTCTACGTTTTGGCCAATTAATAGCCAACTCAAGCAATTTCAACAAGTATTATAAATCTATGAAATAATCTACGTGGCTAAATCCCACTTCGGTGTTTTTTGAATCTCTACAGATCCCTTGAAATCTCTACAGATCCCTTGAAATCTCCATAATCTTATGAAGAACTCAGAATACAGCAAGTTCTCTCGAAACCTTATGAAACCTTCTTCAGTCATTCAGTGGAGAGTATCAGAGGCCTATAGCTATTATTTTCCTACCGTATCGAGAAGCTTGATGGCCATTTGAATGTGATAAACAACGATGGATATTTGTATTTGCACATGGTCCCAGTCTTGTTCGAGGCCTTGCTGCACTCGATAGATTGCTTCGATTACTGCAGGGATTGCACGGCCCAGGTAGATGTTCACACTGCTTGGCGAGTACAGAACGTGCCTGCAAAACGATCAGATAGCTTTATATACAAGCAATTCAATTGATGTATAGCCACAGCCTCTACGATTCACAACAGAGAATTTCGATCTCAAACTCTCGCAAATCCGGGACTATCAAATTCGCATCCCATCTATTTGCCTTACAGTGAAATTCACTCAACGCTCAACAAGTTCCAGATATAAGAATTACACTTCTAAACCGCGACTTACAGCTAAGATGTATTTTGTGTGTTCTGTGTGTAATTGGGGCATGTGCTTGAATGTACAAGGAAGGTGACCACTTACTTGAAACTTGGTCGTCTCCCCAGTCCTCCTGGTGATATGAAACACCTTTCTAGCTCCATTAATTGATCGTTATATGCTCTTAAAACCATCGAGCTGCAAAAATAACATTTGTAGTATCAATGTATTTTATTAAACAAGACAATATTAGCATGGGTAGATTCAAAATAGTCGTGAACAGAGGCATCTGATTATCACATAACATCAAAGCTGCTAAACGAGAAAAGGGGCTTGAAAAAAAAAATAACAAAGCCGTGGAGGAGGGAAAAGGCATGAATAGAAATACTGTAAAGAAATACCACGCACTTGTTCAAATCCGCTCGACCAAGCCTCGTTTCAAAGTTAGATGCAGCAGCCTTGAATTCCCTGGCTGTGTTTTTGAGATGCTCTAAAAGAAAAGAATATTGGCATAGCTCATTAAACATTTGTCGTGCTATATTTGTCTTGTCTGTGTAAAATGCAGAGGCGTAGCAGCGTATTAAAAGTATGGGTGCATCATAATGAAAAGAACATGACACATGACATGTTCAATCTCAAGAGGGACAACTTTTTTATCCATAAAAGGGGCATATTTCATGCTTTTGCAAAAAGGTAGGGGGCACGTGTCCCTCTAGCCCCCCCCCCAGCTCCTACTCCTTTTGCATAATATAAAGAGTTGTGCAGTGCAATGTTTAAAAAACAATCCCTTTAAACGCCTCTTCTAAAAGATAAACGCCGTCTTCAAAAGCTCCTAGGTAGGCTTGAAAACTTTTAATGAAGTGGCAAATGATACTTACTTACTTACTCCCCAATTCAAATTTTAAGCCGCGTCCCGTTAAAATTTTGCAAAATTAATAGACGGCGTTGGCTTTCATGCAAACAATTATTGCAACTGTTAAGTGGTGTAAAGTAGTTTCACCCACCTATGTCTATTCCCTGTTTGGTGAACAGCCGCGAATAGTCATCCATGAAGTCGTTGATATAGTCAAGAAGCGTATCGGAGTATCGCGTGACGTTGAACGGGATGACAGAGCTGTCCACAAGATGCAACGTGTACATCACCCATATCTGTGTGATGACCTTGTGATACTTGAAGTCAGGGTCAACAAATGACGTCATCCAATGGTAGTTGTCGTGTATGGTGTGGTAGACGGGATAGCTGGGAAGGTCCATTGTTTTCTGCGAGAAAAAAAGTGCAATGAAAGAGCTTTCAACTACGTCATCTACCAGGCCACGGGCATATAGATAACGTCACAGATCTAGGCAAAGTGGCAAACATGCTTGCGATGCTTCAAATTGCATCAGATCATAGTTGCTTTACTTACGGAATCATAATGGTAACGAAAATCTATAGCAGGAACTCCAACAGTTGCATAAAACGGAGTGAAGTCACTTCCAGCACCCAGCTTGTAGATCCTGTGGAGGAACAAAGAAATGTGAGCATTGCAGGCGCAATAACAATATTTTAAATTGCTATAATATAATGAAAAAAATTGTTGCTTGCGCAATTTTGTATACACTGGTTCGTTGTCCTTTATTGAACTAGGCGTCTTATTGGACCAGTCTTCAAACAAGCTTACATTGGTATCAGGAGCTTCAATCTGATGGCAAAAAAGAAAAACATATCTTGAAATATCAATAAAGCGAGTCTTAATATAAGAAATCATCCACAGAGCGAGCTTCCCTGAATAGCAAAATAATAAATATTTTGTGCTTTAAATTGTTTCATAGAGTCAGTTCACCCTTTGGGGTTAAGTAACTCCCCGGCGTGACAAAGTAACCGTCGGTTTCCTTCTCGATTTGTTACATCAGAAATTCAATCCAAGGAATCTGTTGATACGCAAACTAGTGGGGGAATTCCCCACCAGACCCCAGAATTTCTCCACTGGTTGCCTCATGATTCCCCCAATAACAAGTGCCCTTTTGTTGACAATTATTTTCGAAACTTATTACAACTGTCTCCCGTTTACTGCTCATTCTCATTGTCGTTGTTGAACGATCCCCTGATTCAATCCATGTTTTTTATAAATTGCAATTTGCACTCGTTCGCAATCCCAAATGACAAGTGAGGATGGTGCATAGACTAAAGACCTGCAACACAATAAGGACTGAGTGTTTGCAAATTCAAAGATGAATTTAGTAGCTATCTTTACCTGCTTGACAATGTCATAAAATGAGTCTATCAGATGTGGGCTTGATTTTACACGAAGCGTGTGATTTCCTGCAAGAAAACAAATTTGTAATCAGCTGAATCAACAATAATCAAGGCATCATTGATTAGCAATCAACTGCAACGACCATAGATAAAATGTCAATGCTTCAAGATAACTATGCAACACAAGAGTGAATCAATCTCATGAATTCAAAATGAAGATACCAATATTACCTTGTACTGCAATGTCAATGTTGATGTATGCTATAGCTCTGTAATTCAGTATGGCTTGATAATCCTGAAGAAGATCGAGGAAATTTCATACGCGAACTTTCATGAAATCTTCCATCACCAACCCTCGATAGATCAACTGTGACCATCAACACTCATCATCTTCACAACCAAGATGCCTTCAACAAAGTCACCAAACCATGCTTCATGTCAACAAAAGTTGACAAACGAATACCGTATCAAGCGCCCCCTTGTATAAACGCCCCCTTAGCAGACCAATTTTTTAAAATAAGGCCCTCTTTCAAATATGGGGCTCCTCTCAAGTATTGAGTTGAAATCATATACTTTTTAAATTTTTTTGGACATTCTTTGGTTAAAGATAGTTAAAACTGTTTCATTTAAAAAACGTGTCCTCTTCCATTTCTTGAAGTCGCAATAAACGCCTTTTCTCGAATAAGGGCCCTCTCAAAAAACCCTAGAAGTGATGGAATTAATACGGTGATCGAGGAAAAACGGTAAAGAAAAAAAACAGAGTTGAACAATTTACCTCGACCCATTCCCTAGATCCCATCAAGCCGTATTCTTCTGCATCCCAGCTGCAAAGAAGCACAGAACGACGTGGTCTCCAGCCTCAAAGACAAAGCAGGTATAACATTAAATACAGTCTAGCATTAGCATCAGCATAAAATAACAACAAGTTTCAATGCAGTATTTATTCATGCTGTAAGCATCCAGGCTCCACTATAACCCTCCTTCGCAGTGGCCAAGTGTTTCAATAAGACCCTGCTTCGAATTACGCGTTGCAAAGCTGCAATGCAAAACTGTATCGCGTTGCGATCTGTATCGCATTGTGTTGGCTGGTGGGTAAACGCAAGGTATTGCATACCTCGTTCTAAAAGGCTTCCAAAAACTCTTCCAGTTTCCATCATAGCAGCGGTTCCACTCGATGGATCACCAGCTCCATAAACCCAGGCATCACGATGGTTTCCTATTAACAGCATTCTGTCTACAAGAACAAAGAAGAACACTCAGAAACAAGATTAATACACTCATACAACATCTTATATGACATAGTTCCTTGATGAAACTACGTTCAAAGCCATGGTCAATAGCACATGATGCTAAAGGCTCAGAAACAAGATTAATACACTCATACAACATCTTATATAACATAGCTTTGTTGCTGAAACTATGTTCAAAGCCATATTCAATAGCATGCGATGCTGAAGGCATTGCTACAGACAATAATCGAATATGCTGTGCTGTAGCGTATGGTGGCCATGATCAAGTTTTGTTTACACTGACATAGGCCTTGCTATCCAAAGTAGGTGTAATATCTTTGAGTTGCTGTAGTGAATTTTTTTTTCAGAGTTAGGACAAAGCTTGCTCTTTGAACAGTATTGCATCTTTGTTTTGGTTGAATTTCAGATGCGCTCTGATAGGCAATATAGAGTCTGGCGGAGACACTATTTCGTGCTATTGCTTTAAATAAAAAGAGATGTAAACAGAACAGGGTGTCACGAAATGCTGCACTTACCAGGCTCTACATCACCGAATATCGTTGCAATGACGTTATAAATTGGCCTGTCCACCAGGGCCACATCAACACTAATACGAACTTTCCTTTGGAGTAAAAAATATGAGCATCATATTGAGAATTGCTTCGCTTAAAAACGCAATGAATTATGAAGGACTGAAGCCCGTTACAATGAAACTCTCGGGAACTAAAGCACTTGTGAAGAAGTTTTGCCATTCCGGGTAAGAGAGACATTTTAAAAAGTGAATATTTACTTACAGTTTAGTTTTGGCGGTGACTCGATAGCTCAGGTTTATACCTCCTTGCCATTTTGAACTCGGTATTTCCTGTCCATCCAAGTAACTGAGAAAGAAAACAATAAACATTAGATATTCGTTTTGAGCCTGAAACAACGTTGTTAGAACCTCTCCCCGACGAGTGATTTTGTGCCAAAAAAAAGTACGATCCGCAAGGGCATTTATTTGCAGATGAATGCTGCTAGCAGTAATTATAATACAGTTAAAAAATAAAGTGCAATAACAGAGAAAATGAATGAGGATATGTTATACCTGAACAAGACTCTCGCGTCTTTAAAGCTAATCGGTTGACAAGGAATTTTGTGAAGGTACTTTATTCGTTCTGGCTTCATTCGAAACATCCCGTCTGCAAAACAAAATGTAGACATATAATAAATCAACAAGAAATCCCAACACGCTGGAAAAAAAGAAATGATCGAAGAAACGTTAAATAAATCCTCACTCTCCAACTTCAAAATCAATAAAAACTTTATAGACGCCTCCTACTTCAAACAAATGCCCTTCTGTGTCCTCAATACGATCGAATAAGCGCCCTAAGCGTCAATTCTCCAAACTATACGTACCTACTGATGGATAGCCAGGTGATAAAGGATCTCCTTTCTGCTTGAGAATATTTCCTCGTTGGACAGCAGTTTCAGGCAAGTACCAACTGTTGGGGTAATTCACATTTGAACTGTAATCAGCTGGATCGGTGTAGAGCAACACCCCTGCCGCACCAGCTTTCTCTGCCAAATTCACCTTCAAAATGGATTTTCACCAACTTATACAGTTAAACACATCGCCAGAAGACTGTACTGTTTATACTGTACCAAATACTGTACATTCTGTATATTTACTGTATCATTATACTGTACCCAACCAAAAGTCAAAAACTTGAAAATCTTACTTTATCACCTCTGAAATTTTTTCCGTATCTGGCGATAACGATTTTCCCTTTCAAACTGATGTTGAGCCTACTGATTTGCTCAAAGTCCAAGTTTGTGCCGTAATTGACGTAGACTAGCTCACCCTGAGCAAAGCAAGGATTCAGTTACAAGCTGAGGCATTAGCTAACGTCCAAGATAAATGAGCCAAATAAACATTCAGTGCAATTTTACATGACGAAGGGCGAGAAAGATGTGGCATGCTATACTTATGGGAAGCGGAGCTCGAGATTTAGGTCTGTGAAAGGTTTGCTATATCAAGGTTTTACGGTAGATTACAGTCAACTCTGTCTAATTCGAGCGCCCTGGGGAAGGGTGAAAATGTTCGAATTACAAAGATTTCGAATTATAGAAGTTTGTTTTATAAAAGTTGGTTCATTAGTGATCCTTGAAGGGACAGAGAATTTCGTTCGAATTAGCTAAAGTTCGAATTATGCGAGTTCGAGCTATGCAGATTTGACTGTATTGAAATAAATAAACTGATGAGAATGTTATCATTACCTCTGCTTGCCCAGATGCTGTATACGCATTGAAGGGATAAATTTCTCTCGGATCGCCTTCAGATTGGTGTAGAGGCTTCTCCAAAATGGTAGAATTGAAAAGGACATCGCCACGTGCGTCAAACAGGCTGACATTTCCCGGCGCTCTTGGCACTGACAGTAGTGCGGTATACTTTTTTAATTCCACTTTATCGAAGCCGAACAAACGTAGTTTTTCGGCCATGTATTCTGCTTGCTGCCGAGATTCTTTCGTGCCACCCACATGGGGAAAGGACGTGAAATACCTTGAAAAATAACGATGGATACATTGAAAGCACTATTAGCAATTAAGCAATCTTTTATCTTATAAATAGTGACAAGATAAGATGGTGTGAAGAATTTGCCAGCCTGATCGGCAAAACATTTAATCTATTGGACAGCTTCATGGTAGAATGTAATTTTTGGCTTCCCTCAAGCTACCCTCGATATAACAAAGCTTCATCTCATACAAAAGTTATATCCACCAGCTTTATCGAATCCGTCACAAGATGTCGATAAGATGTTGAATGGAAGTATAGCATGCCAGGCCAAGGCATCAAGATTCATCAAGACTTCGATTCAAAATGGCTGAATGTTTACCTGAAGAAGTCATTGATTGACGTCTGCGATACTTCCGATGCCGCAGCTTTGTAAAAATTCGCCCTATCTTGGCTGAGTTCTCTGCGAAGCCTTTCACTGGACCATTTGTCGCCATTCGCTCTTCTGTTGTTCTTGTGGAAGTATCTATCGTCCCGCTCTGTCAGGCTTCTCAACCTGTATCCAGCGAAAAAGGCGAAAAACGAAGCCGTAATCGCAAGCGCAACGCCGAAAAACTGCATTCCGAAACATCGCAAATTTTTCATTCTTGAACCTTTCGAGGAGATCCCAAAATCACAAGACTAGACACAAATTTCGACTTTGAATAATACTTTCAACTAGCCAAGCATTGTGTTTCCCTATAGTTGTGATGTTTCAATCAGTTATAATATTGCACTGTTGCATCGCTTACAATCCAGTGACCCGTTAAGTCAAACGAGACGTTTATGTTTACGCATCCAACATGTGAATAGAGTTCGCCTGATTAAACAGCGCCAGTCGAGCGTGTTACTTGTTTCCGGTTTAACCTGCCGCGCGGTTAATGCGCTAGAGACGCGCAATTCATGCGGCAAGCGCGGTGCGATGCATCGACCAATGTATTAATATGATGCTGTATTTCCCCAATCAGACGTTTATAAATTCCAGCACTTTTTAGTTAGGCGCTTATTGCAACTTCAGAAAATAGAAAGAGACACTTTTGAAATCAAACAGTTTTCATGATCTTCAACCAAACCATTTCGTTTTTACTCGTTACTTGAAAAGGAACGCTTATTCACAGGGGGCGCTCAGTTCAAACCTTGGTCTGTTGAGGAGAGCGCTCAGTCCAGAAAATACGGCAATGATATATCAATGTATCAAACAACTGTATCAATGGGGTGGAGAAATGTCCTTTCCTCACAACAGTGGTTTAGCGGTTGATTTAATAGCAGAGATTTTGATATTACTTGCTTTTCAGCCTCCTTTCCGTGCAATAACGAACATTCTCTTAGCGTCTTCGAATGATCACGTATGTTAAGATGTTGTAGTGTTGTTGTTGTAACAAATGCAGCATGCATAGTAAACATTGTCTTATTCAAAAAGAGTTTGCCGCCAAGAAGACTTTACTGCAAACAATCAACATTTTATCGACAAATCCAAGAGGATTTCACATACCTTCACAAACTACCTTCATAAATCGGACACTTGGAAATGAAGGACAGCAACGTAAAGAGACTACCATAGATAACATGGAAATAGACTAGAACTAAAAAAAAGATTTTTATCACCAAATATCATCATGTAATATATATTTGTGAAGATAAAAGATATCGTATTTAATGAGTATACGACCTGGAAAGTATAGCAAAACCAGCACTATTATTACATGACTGCTTACACTAAGCATATCAAGCTGAAGGAAAGCCATGAGAATAAAATATTAATTAAAATTCTAAAATTGATTTTATCAAAGGTACCTTGGAGGGAAGTAATTAATACATACCAAGTATGTATGATATAATATACATGTAGACTTTTTTAGTGTTTTTATGGAGCATTTTTATAAGTGTAAATGAGTTATGGTGAAAGGGAAAATAGCATAAAATGCTATTTAGTAGGGATGGTAACATAAGTGAGAGATTGATCTATAATCTTGAAATTTGTCACTTTAAAAATTCTTTAATCATATTCTTATTACCCGAGAAAGGTCTAATTTACTAAAAGCTTGCCAATTATATACAGAAAAAATTTTGTCTTGAAAACCATGTTCATTCTAATTCCAAAGTATTTACTCAAAAGCAGTTGACTATTATAGCTGTAGCACTGGTTTGCTAAAAGGAAATAAAGAAGAAAAAACGATAAGCATGGCAAACAAACAGTTTGAAATGTGTTTATACTTCGGTTTAAATTGCAAGGAACTCATTGGACTGAAAGACTTGGGGATCCCAAGAGTTCCTCCCACTCTAATATTAATTATAATATCAACATTTGCAGAATTTCTTCCGAAACAAACTATGTACTGGAAAGTAAATGGGAATTAGAAAATACAAGGCATTACCAGCATTTTAAAAGCAATGATCTCCAATATCAACAACAGACACACTCTTCCATCCAAATGCAAAATAACCGAGACCAGCTCCTAATATTATTGCAAAGCAGACCCACACATTGTATGTCATGAATGCCAGCATCAGTAAATAGCCTACAAAGACTTGCACAATATGCAACAACGTCTGCAAGAAATGTGATCCTGACAGCAGTATTTCCCTGTTGAGAAAACATTAATGCTTTATTATATCACTGTATCAAATTTCCACACATATTCAACTATGTACATGCTAACTAATTTAGTGCTTGGGGTTTCAATATGCCAAATGCACACTGAAAATAGAGCCATTGGCAACCATGTCATCTCTGAAATTTTATTCCCCTGTGTTTTGCACACACAATGATTGGTTCAACCTGATATGTTTGAGAGTTGTTGGTCTTTTACAAATATTTATTCAAACATATAATGCACAAAGCCATTGGAATGAATTTGAAAAACTTACTTTGGTGGTGAAGTTGTGTAGCCAGACTGTGTGCATTTCTTATCAACACCATTACCAGCATTGAGAGAATTTATAGCAATTGTCTCTTTTATGATAACTCTTTTAGCCGCACGTCGCTTTAGAATCTCCCTTCCGATCTTAATACCCTCGTACAAAATGCCAAGAAAAATCAGCCCGATCATTGAGCCAACTAGTTCTAAAAAATAATTTCTTCTTTCACTGATCAAGACCTTTGACAACAACCATTCTTTTTATAAGAAACCAGCTTCAACACTGAGTATACTCTGGGTTCTTAAAAGCGTCTGAAAACTTCAGAACTCAAGTTTCTTGAGAGATCCTTGGGATTTTCTTTATCATTTTCTCAAAAGCATTGTGTGAACAAAATGATAACAAGAGCATCATGTGAGCAAAACGATGCCACAGGTTTTGCACGTTTTACGCAACCAAGCCAACATTTTAAATGAGAAAATATGAATTCTGGATGTTTGGATATTTTCAAAATCAAATCAGTTGCATATGTTTTTTGCCAAGTCAGTTTCTCAACCTTTTCTGATTTTCGAGTACTGATTTCTTATAGATGGCTTTTTATAAAAAACTAGATGCAATGGTTTTGTACGCAAATCAATGTACAGATGCAAAAATACTCAAACAATACCTGCAGTAGTCTCAACTTTCCACCGCTTGAATAAAATGGTGACTTCTTGACCAGCATAAAAATACATCTGAAAGAAATGAAATTACAAATTATACCAATTTTCAATTGAAGTTTCAAAAAACCCGGTCAATAATATAAATGTGGAATAAGTCAACAAATAGATTAACTACAAAAACATAATATTCAACAAACCTGCATCATATGCATCATTGCTCCACCATTTCCATGATTCATATTACCATGGTTCATGTTATGTGTGTGATTATGGTTCATACTACCATTATTCATGTTATGCGTGTGATTGTGGCTCATATTACCATGATTGTGCGCCATACTCATCTTGACTTTGAGTTACAATATTCTCCTTTTTTTAATATTTTTGTAAAATCACAACAGGAACACCTTATGAATAAATAAAAGTTGATGCTATTTGGGTCACATTTACCTATATTATTATTTAAAGTCTACAGCAAAAAATCGCGTGGCTTCTTTTTCCTTCTGTATATTTGTTATTTTAGCCTTTTCTCAAACACACACCTTCCTGATTTGGTTGGTGGCATGTTTGTACGAAAACAGTCTTCGTCGGCCTTTCTATATTAGTCCGTGAGGTATTGTCAGGTAAGCTTCCTTCATGATGCCAATGGGGAATACACAAAACACGAGAAAGGCCCAAGCTAAGCTGAATGCTCAAGATATGAACAAAAACGGTAACAAAAATCTAAGTGCTCTTAGAATACACATATTATGGCTAAAAAACGAAAATAATAAATACCTTTCAATGCTGTCAGCTGCTCTGTATTCGTGTGAAATCTGAATTTAGTGGTAGTGATTTCAGTGATTCGCTTCAGCAAAAGTGTTTTGTGCTGTGCGGTGCGATGAAAAATTTGGGCAATGTTGAATTTCTTCCTTTTGGCAAACAAGCAGCCTCGGTTCCGGCATCGCTTCCCCATTGGCTACATCTGGCTAATCGCACGCTCTCATTGGTCGACAGCCATCAGCTGTTTGGAAGTAAAGTTCGATGTTTTGTTCCTTTTATTACAATAACACAGGTCTGTAAACTTTAATTTTAATGTTACTTAACCTTTACTCATCCATAAAAATTTGTGTGCATGGACCAGATATTTATTTATCCATTCTATTATACCCAATAGCAACAAGGAAAAGGAACGAAGTGAAGGTGTGAATATGAGTAGATAGTAAATATAAAATACGTGCAGTTTCTCCGCCTTTCATGGAATTCTCCACCCGCAAGGAAATTAAAAGCGTCTGCACGCACAAGTTAATTACAAAACATAACTTATACTTGAGGGTTCTACATTATAATAAAAACAATATATTTAAAAGTTGAAGCTTTCTTCAGTTTAGTTCAAAACCAAATGTGCAAAACCACACTCAATGAACCATGTTTTTAGGCACTTTACAGCCTTCGCACAACGTTATCATTTGTGATTGATTGTGTACGTATATGGCCAATAGCAACTTGTTCAGCTGCCAAAACCCACGCCAAGTTTGTAAACTTTGAAAATGAAAAACGTGCGATTTTACCAAAAGAGATAGCAAAAGGTTGATTAGATTGAAAACAAAAATAAATAGAAAGTAAAAAATATGTAAATAAGAAAGAAAACATTTCAATTAATACATATATTGTTAATATCAATTACATCATTAATTTAAATATTACACAATTTTTTAGGTATTGCAGCAGCTAGCTTATTGTTCAATGATATTGGTTGAAAACATAATTATCACGTTGAAAATAAAAAATTAAATTGTTTAATTCTTATTCAGAAAAGATCAGATTGGTCAAGCATTCACAGCAAAAACGAATTTATACAAATACAAATGATAAAAAATAACAATAATTCGACTTACAAATCTGACAAAGAATAAATATACTAACAATTGGTTGAGTATTCTTTTTTATTAATTCGCATATAATAATAACTGAAAAAGGTCTACACATATTCGAATTACCGTAGAGCCACGAATAGGCCGCCACTCTGGTGATCATTTGCAAGGAATTGAGCCCAAGCATCAACAAGATATTGAAGTTGTGAAGTGAGTGTGATGCAAATAGCAACAAGTTTAAGCCGAGAAGTTTATTAATTAACTGCATACTCCATCTTTCATAAAGCTTGATAATGAATAGAAATCAAAGTAAAATAATGTTTTTGCAGATAATCCCCTGGGGAAGTATTCGAAGAGTCACGGCAATGGACAAAAAATATGACAAAGAACGCAGAGAAATCTCGATACAACGAACTCGCCTCCTAACAGCAATCACTTTTGCTGTGGACGAAATTTGGTTGTCACATGTTTTCTAGCTACGTTCGTTACTCTGGGATTCCACTGTAATGTGAAATGCCACAAAAGCTATATATTACAATAAAGAGTATCGGAAAGAAATAGTTAAAATGATATAATGTTATTATCTTTTGTAAAAAGAATGAATACCAAAGTCTCCATGTTATGTTCCAAAGAGACGAAATTTCTGTGCAATCTCCTGCCTGCAAAGCGGACACTGGTTCAGCGGTGCCGAGCAAACTGCGCATGTGCAAAGATGGCCACAGTTCAGGAATATCATATCAGGCTGAAACAAGAAATATGAAAGTAAGGGAAATTTCGGTATAACTAAGTATTAGGGAAATTTCTGAAAAGCATTGCCCCATTAAAACTAGACATTTCGTCCCTGCTTCATAGTAATACAGTTGAATGCCCTATCCCACTATCCATTATCCACTGTCTATTACTCACTACCCACTACCAAACACACACTATCCTTTCCACTATCCACAGTATCTCATCGTTTCTCAGTGGCGTAGATAGAAATTTTTAGCGAGGGGGCAAAGACCAAAATTTTCCGACAAAAAGGTGTGTCTTTTGGGCGTGTCTGCAAGGGCACGCCCGAATTTAGGAAATTGTTCGATTAGACGTTTCTGAATATACACAGAGTTTAAACATGAAAGATGACAGTTAGTTGAGAAAAACAAGAATCGGGAAATGAAATGTTTTGGTGATTATCATTTTCAAAACGTCAAAACCAAAACAGAACAAAAACCAAAATATAAACATCGAAAACAAATGATGAATAGTTTAATTGACAAGTTTTCTTGTTTTTGCTTCAAGAAAGGGTTCTTGCATCTTTCTTAATGGCAAGTTTGCCACTGTTTCGCGATTGATGGAGATCCACGCCATGTTTGAAAGACAAGACCCTGTTCATTCATGGTACTTCAGAGATAATACGTCTTGACTCTCTTTAAGCAGCTGAAAGATCGTTCGTCGTGAGCTGACGATACTGGAAGAGTCAAGGCTATTTCTAGCAATTTGAAAATGTTTTCAAACTGTCCTTTAAGATCATTTTTGAAAACTTTCCGACAAAATCTTAAATTTTCCGACAAAATGGCTCGGAAGCTCTGGTGGGGGGGCGGTCGCCCCCCCATGCCCCCCCCTGTATCTACGCCACTGTCGTTTCTTCAACTGCTTCATTAAACTTCATTCTAACTCAATAACACAAAGTCAAAATACATGCTGTACTTACGCGTTTATCCAAACAGATAACACATTCTTGTTCATATTCTGCAACCATTCCTTCAACCGGTGGAGCACTGGCAGCTACCCCTTGTCCGTCATCTTCCATACTGACTGATTGTTGCTGAAAAAGCAGTAGAATTAACACTACAAAACACACAGTAGAAAGCGCTACATGGACTACCTCCCACCTTTTAGTACAACTTTCCACTTTCAGTAGTCTCGTGTCTACATGTGTCTACACAGGCAGCATGTAGCAGTAATCAACGAGTCACTCTTCACCTCAGGGTGACCGAACAGTATCTACTAAGCATTGCGCATCCATTTTGCGCATCATTTCAGTCTAGAGAAAATCTTTACAGAAAGTCTTGAGACTGGATTGGATTGCGTAAACATATTTCTTCAGAAATCACAATTTACTCACGTTAGTGAAGGATTTCTCCACGGCTTTCCTTTCTAAGAAAACATGATTCTTAATTGTGGCCAGAATTTGATTTCTTGCTTTATCATCTTTCACTCCGATCTGTAAAAGATAAAATTTAATATCCATACATGTTACTTTTTACAAAAAAGTGCTTTATAAGAAATCTGTATCTAGCTATAGGGCTCGTCGAGAAGTTAAGAAAGCTGAGTACTAAATTTTATGAAGCATGAAAAGTTTAGTTAGTTAAAATTTCAAGAACAAATTACAGTGCAAACAGTAAATACTTAACGTCGTGCAAATAATATATTATCAATCAACGTTCAATGCTAAAAATGTTATTTCCAACACAACATCGTACTTCCTTCAATTTCATTCCGCTCTAAGAAAGTGTTAGTACTGAACTTAGAAATTGCTAATAAAGATTGAGTACAGCGCTGAAAAAAACTTTCTTATAAAACGTGCATTTTAAGTCAAGAAGAGAGGTATAATTCTCCCTTACTAAACCAAGGGGACTAAAAAAGGGCAGTGTGTGGAGCCAGTAGGTGGAGATAGTTAGCAGATACACGAGAGGCAAACTGTAGACTTGGTGATCGATGCTCAAATAACAAACCTCTCTCAGTTCTTGATCCGTCATGTTATTCATCTGTTGTCGAGTGACTTTTTTGCGAGCAAACATTGGTAGATATATCTTTGCACTCGAGTCCATCAGAATATCAGCAACGTAAACATCAAGTTGATTTTCCTGAGAAGTTATAAATAAAAATAAATTTCATAAATCAGAAACATATTCGTGCCGCCTAAAAGATATCCACTATTTTTCCAATTGTTTTCTTTCTCTACAAGTGTTCCATTTCTGTTTCTGAAACGCGAATGTCCAATCTAAGCCAATCTCTGTGGGTATCATAGCCTTGATAGTGACCACCTCCCAACGATAGAATTATTCGATCTCAGCAAGTATAAATGTATAGACAGCGGAATTTCACGATAAATGGCTTTCCATTCACCTTCATTCAGCTCAACAAATTGAAAGGGCTAAATAATACTCTTCGATCCCTCGCCGTACAGTGACATGAAGCATACACAATCAGAATTGGAATCTAATAGCTCACAATCCAACGAAAATTTGTCACTACATTACACATGGATTGTCTGTTGCTTTCATTGCTTGATGTCTCTTTTACTCGTTGTAGACGCTTGAGATTCCATTTACCAACACCGATTCCCTCTGGCTCATCCATTAGAACCCAAAGCTGTTCTCCTAACATCTCCTAACATCTATTCAAATTCAAAGCGACCAATTTCTTTACAGCCGTGGCTACATAACATGTAATGCATGGACAAATTACTTTCTGCCACATTTCGCAGCAATGTTTGTTAGGACTCGGGGTAAGAATCTCAAAGATGACTACCTCGTCAATAAGCACTTGCGGTTTGCTATCGAGCAATCGTTGAAACTGTATCAGCCAATAGTCTTTCATTTCGTCTTCCTTGTAGTTTTCCATTTCTTTCTGCAATTGCAAGATACAACAAGCTGTACAATAAACAAACATACCATTGTCTATTACAGTGAGAGTAGTTCAATGGAGTGAGCCCGCCTTGCGCATCCATGGATTGCCTTGGATTGCATCGTTGGATTGGGTTGAGCCTCAATCCACAAACCAGGATCAATACGCAACAGATAAAGCATTGCAGTGTTAAAATATGTCCCTCAATCTCTGATTGGTCAGGTATAAAGAATTCCTACCAATCGCTGTACGAGTTCGTGTTCTCTCTTCTCCTGCTCGCCAATCAGCTGACTCAGCAATACTGCCGTGTTTATTCTCATCTCCGCCAGGCGAGTCTAGATAAAACAACAACAACAACAGAAATCTGCGTTATACAAGTCACACAGAAAAGCACACAAATTCGAATAGGATCACGCTTCGTGGCATGAATTATAAAGCTATTTGTTGACTTCGTCTAGTAATTAAAGGGCCTTGGAAATTTGTTTAGTTGTTTAGATATTAAATGTCAAACATACCACTTCTTCGGCTTCTTGTTCCTCTCGCCTTTGTCTTTCTAGTGAGGTGATCTTCATCAATTCATTCTGAATCATATCAATCTGAGGAAAGACACCCATACTATCTCAACTTCTTAGCTATCTACCATGTAAATATTCGAATTAGATTAGTTTCACAATTTTTGTAAATTTTGAAGCTAGGGTACTTTCGAATTAAAATAAGGTGACAGACAAACAATAGCCAGCATTCCAGCATCACGGAATCGATTACATTACATGGCATGCTACTTCAAAAACAAAGGAAAGGCAATAGAAATGGCGCTTTATTCGAAAATTGGGAGCTTATCAGAGATGGGGTTTAATTCAGCTTTTACGGTACATGATGCACAAGATAAAAAATTCTTTTGCGCGATGACCGCAGTGGTCTGCCCGGAACATTGTTTTAGGGGGAGTGGGGGTTGAATAAAACCCACAAAACGAGGTTATTTTACAAGTATCCCAAGGACATTTGTCCCCTGTTGTACCTGTTGTCTGATTCGTCCTAATTTTGCATCTTTCTGGTGTTGCAGGACTCTGAAAGCTTCGATTTGAGCTGCTTCCTAGACAGATAAGAAACGTCACGATACTATTTACTGTCATCAAACATTGTGTCAATTCCTTTGCAACATGTTAATCGCAAGCTCTATCGCAAGTTGTTTTACTTGAATTAGTTCAAAGCAATCAACACTCGGTAAATGCAATGTTACCTCAGTGGAAACTTTCTGCAGCAGATCTGTTCTTTCAGCCTCCCTTTCAGCAAGAAGCGACTCTACATCTTGATTCGAGTCCACAAAACTGCACAAGAAATCAAACCATGGTCAAATTACGAGCATTGACTCCCCAAGAAGATGCACAAATTGCGACTGACCACTTCATAATGCCACAGTAGCATACTGTGCAGTATTGTGTGGTCAGAGCTCCAGAAATACTGGTAACACAGCGATAGTTTAACATTGATTACAACAGGGCACAAGCATAATTTTTAAGTGAGAAAGACGCTGCGGAGGCGGAAAGGTGATAATCAATAGCGATTCAAGCAGCAAATGATCAATCAGACGCACAGCAGCCACAGAGTACATACCTTCTCAAAGCGAGGTGAGCAGATCTGTCCCGAGACTGCTCATACTCGTGAAACTTCAGTTGATGTTTCTCGAGCTCTTCCATTACCATCGTCATTGAATCTAAAAGCGAAAAGACACTTTACGTAAGCGGCAAAGATGCACTGCAGTCAACCCACCCAGACAGCATACGTGATCCCCCCAACCAATGCGCAATTCTGTATTCAAAATTGGTTGATTCTAAAGTTCGTCGGGGGGATACGAGATGGACTTACGTATGACTTCTTGCTTTCTCAGATTCTCCGCCTCTTCCCGCGTGATTCTAAATAGCTGTTCCATTCTTTCACTGAAAGCATCAAAGCATGCAATGCCATATGCTGCAGAATCATGTACAAAGGATACACATGACTCTGTGGTGCAGCACAGTGAACAACAGTACATAAAGAAATACAAGGAAGACTTTGTATTGGCATTGAGGTATGTGACCATACAACCGGATAATTTATAATTGCCATAAAGTAAGATGGAGAACGCCGTATAGCATAGCTATACAATCGATGCTTGCTATCTTGAACTGCCTACTTTCTGCTTTTACCTTATGGCTTAATAAGTAGTGAGTTGCATCAGTGAGTAGCGTGGGTGAGTAGCGTGAGTGAGTAGCATGAGTGAGTGGCGTGAGTGAGTAGCATCAGTGAGTAGCGTGAGTGAGTAGCATCAGTGAGCAGCGTGAGTGAGTAGCATTAGTGAGTAGCGTGAGTGAGTAGCTTCAGTGAGTAGCGTGAGTGAGTAGCATCAGTGAGTAGCGTGAGTGAGTAGCATCAGTGAGTAGCGTGAGTGAGTAGCATCAGTGAGTAGCGTGAGTGAGTAGCATGAGTGAGTGGCGTGAGTGAGTAGCATCAGTGAGTAGCGTGAGTGAGTAGCATCAGTGAGCAGCGTGAGTGAGTAGCATTAGTGAGTAGCGTGAGTGAGTAGCTTCAGTGAGTAGCGTGAGTGAGTAGCATCAGTGAGTAGCGTGAGTGAGTAGCATCAGTGAGTAGCGTGAGTGAGTAGCATCAGTGAGTAGCGTGAGTGAGTAGCATGAGTGAGTGGCGTGAGTGAGTAGCATTAGTGAGTAGCGTGAGTGAGTAGCTTCAGTGAGTAGCGTGAGTGAGTAGCGTGAGTGAGTAGCATCAGTGAGTAGCGTGAATGAGTAGCATTAGTGAGTAGCGTGAGTGAGCATAGCGTGAGTGAGTAGCATCAGTGAGTAGCATCAGTGAGTAGCGTGAGTGAGTAGCATCAGTGAGTAGCGTGAGTGAGTAGCTTCAGTGAGTAGCGTGAGTGAGTAGCCTCAATGAGTAGCGTGAGTGAGTAGCCTCAATGAGTAGCGTGAGTGAGTAGCATCAGTGAGTAGCATCAGTGAGTAGCATAAGTGAGTAGCACTAATGAGTAACATGAGTGAGTAGCCTCAATGAGTAGCGTGAATGAGTAGCATCAGTGAGTAGCTTCAGTGAGTAGCGTGAGTGAGTAGCGTGAGTGAGTAGCATTAGTGAGTAGCGTGAGTGAGCATAGCGTGAGTGAGTAGCGTGAGTGAGTAGCATTAGTGAGTAGCATCAGTGAGTAGCATTAGTGGGTAGCGTGAGTGAGCATAGCGTGAGTGAGTAGCATCAGTGAGTAGCGTGAGTGAGTAATGTGAGTAGCGTGAGTAGCGAATGTCAACTGTAGTGAGAGCTTGACGCTTTTATGTCAAACGAAACATACCGATCTGCTTCAAGTTCGTCCAGAAGCTTTTCTGTATGACGCGATCTGCAAACACAAATTATATGCATAATTAAAAAGTGACATCCAATGGGTACTTTAGTGGCTCCATTGTCACTATTTTAAAACTATAGACAATCGTCATTGCTCGAAAAATACTCAACTTGTATTTGGTCAGGTCAGAGAGGTTTTGCCGTATAATAAATAATTATAGCTAGGCCCATTGCTGTGGTAAGGCTTCCAGAACGGAAATTGCTGGGGGGCAACAGGGGGAGACTTAATCAAGGGTGTGCTTTGGCAATCCACAAACAAGATAGAGTAAAACATCGATAACACAAACTTCGGGCAACTCGAACCAATTTTTATTCTTTCTGAAAGCTAGTACTTGCTAGTACTTTGTAACCCTCGATAACTCAAACACTCGTTAACTCAAACCATTTTTATCGACCCCTTGAAGGTTCGAGTTATCGAAATTTCGTCTCTATGGCTGTAGAGTAAATTATTTATACAGTGTTTACTTCTATATAGTCTAATAAATGATGTAATGTTTAAGGCTTACTTCTCGGCGAACTGCAATACAAACTGCACTGTTTCATCTAAAGAATCTTCGTCTAAAAAATAAAAATCCAAATGCAGCTCAAAACTCAGAAAAATTAAGAAATCCAAAAACAGCTTGGATATCTCGAACTCCCGTTATATCGAGCAAGTTTTCATTTTCCTTGCGAGTTCGAGATAGCGGGATTCGACTGTACATGCAATGCACAACTTACGGCGACGCAGGTCTTGGAACAGTTTAGTTCTATTGCCTTCGTTCTCTTCGTAAACTCTATGCATCTCTGCTTGTGAGCGCATTTCCTCCTGCAAAAGAACATAGCCGCAATAACGTTATTCGCATCAGCCCACACATCACATGAGACATAAATGGATACCAATGAGACGAGAGCTGATACCTGAGAAGCACAAGGATAGCTAATACACTACACACAAGCGTATACCTGAAAAACAATCCGCTATCTGGAGGTTTCCGTGTTATAGGGGTTGGATAAAACAGTTAGGAAAACCTCTGGATAAGTTACTAGAAATTTCAATTGATCGTAGTCGTTGTAGACAGTGTTAGATGCTTATAAGTTGGCTATTATGCTGGTTGTATCATTGTCGGGATAAAACTAATTGTCTACCGTGAAGAGATGTTGGTTGTATGAGCGCTCCACCAAACAGGGACAGTAATATGAGAATATAAAGTGATTCGTTTTCGGGGGCAGCGTACCTATATATAAACACATGTATGTTAAGGTGTTCAGTCAATTTGAATCCTTGCGGATCAAGAATGCCCGCCTCCTCCAACCGTTTCTATCGTTTAAGCTTAACCCAAGACTCTCCTAAACTCCATCTATTCAGTATGCGGAGGTCTCTCCTGTTTAATGTAATTAGCGTGCCTATATTGAACTGAAAAACGTTGAAAAGCCTTACAAATGCAGCGCTGGCCATAACATGTTGCCTGTCTTTGGCAGCGGCAGTCAGCAAAATGGCATTTTCAGTCTGGGCATCCAGGATTCTCTTCTCCAGCTCGAGTTGTTGTTGTTTCTTAGCTTCCTGCGATGAACAGGCCAAGTCAAAATGTCAACAATGCCTAACGAGCGACTGTTTCACTGACTGTTTGGACAGTTGAAATTCAAAACTAATGCAAATTTATAAGAAATTAAAAAGCACACATACCCTTTCTTTCTCTCTTCGCAAAATAATATCCTGCAATAAAAACAAAATTCCAATCATATAAAATTACAGTCGCTTTTATAACCTTGTAGAATTAAATCAATAGATTCGTGCTTTATATATATTTATATTTATGTTTTATATTTATGCATATGTTATTTGTTTTATGTATAAATATATTGTGAGATGCACAACAAGGGCTAGCTTTGTAAGAATACCAAACATAAAACTGTCTACATTGTTCATACAATGTTTGTGAATGAATATAAGCAAGATAACATAATAGATTATTATAATTATCATATAATAAAAAATTAGTATTTTTCTTGAAGCGTTCAATTATTACATTATATTATCTTGATAATATCTTGATGCAAAGCATAAAATTGTGAGCTGGTTGAAAGAAATTAGGATCAGATTACATTACTCAATAACTGAAATTGCGCTCACAAATATCTGAAAATACTTACATCAAAGGCAGCATTTTCACTCTCCTCTGTTTGATCGAGAGATTGCGAGTTTTTTACAAATGAAGCAGAGCATTCTGAATAAAAGCGAAATCAGAAATCAATGGGTTATGTAAAATGTGAAAATGGTCTAATTTATCCCAAAGAAGAGATATGATCGATTGAAGCAGATATCAGAAATAATACATTTATTGATTATTCAAGACAGTCCTCTAGAGACAGGAAACATTTATGAAAGCTTCATGACCAACAGTAAACTCAAAATAAATTTAAAAAAATAAAGAAAAGCAAACAAGATTTCATTTAAAAAAGAAATGAATTTCATTGCTTGTATTACTTACTTGCATTCAAAATGGCCAGCTCTTCTGCATATTCTTCTCCTTTGACTAAAAAAATAAGAAAATAATATCAAATATATGTCAACAGAACTTCAGAAAGCACCTTGAGGTATAAAACTTTGCTTGGTTGAAAAGAATGAATACTTAATGTCAACTGCATCAAACAATGTATACAGGTTATAAAATAAAACACTACTAACTACCGTATTTCCTCTATTAAGCGCCCGGGCGCTTATTAAATATTTCGCAAAATTGGATGGGCGCTTATTAGAAGGGGGCGCTTATTAGAGGGGGGCGGTTATTTCATAGTCCTAAAATTTTAAAATCGAACATCTTCAAAAACAAAACAATAATCTTATATTAACAATAATAGTATATAACAATAATCAATAATAACAAAGTTCTGAATGTTATTTATTGACATACCGTAAATCCTCGAATAAGCCCCCGGGGGCTTATTTGCAAAAATGAATTTTTGGGTGGGGGCTTATTCGAGGGGGGCGCTTATTCGAGGGGGGGGCTTATTTCAAAAGTTGACAGAAAAAAGACGACATAATTTTCTCAATCAGCTAAACTTTTTTCACAAAGTGCTGTGTGAAGATCTAACAAAACGTATAAATTAAAGAGTTTGTCATTGTAAATTAAAGAGACAGAAATATGAAGAAGGCTCCCTCTCGAACTTACTGAGCATGAACCATCTTCTTATCTCGTTGATTCCCTGGACTGCTATTTCTATAATAATTATAAGACTCAGTAATCATAAAGCAAGTGAAACACAATAATCAGTTTCTAATTAGTTTGGGAATTGTCAAATTGTCTACCTTTTGGTGGATATCGTATTCTATCTTTATCATAAACAAAATCCTGGGGAAATAAAGATAGAAACCAATGATCAAATCATATTGTTTCCAACTATTTTATTATTGGTCAGTCACATTGCAAAATTATTACACTATGTGTAGTACTGTAAAATTTAGAAAATTTTTATTGAAAAAAAGAAAAAAAGAAAATTACTCTGTTCACAGTTGAGCAAATTGCTTGTCAACATGGCGGCAATAGAAACTGTGGGTAAACCTTATTATTATTATTATTATTACTGAAACGTGATGGGAAGGCATCTTACCTCCAAGTTTTTAAGGAAGCACATGTTGACAGGAAGATTGAACAGGTCTTTATTCTCACTTATATCCAAAGTTCGCAGTTCTTGCAAGTTCTTAATGGTTGCTGGTAAATTGTTCACCTTATTTGCTGTAAAAGTAAAGAATTCATCATCATTATCATCACCATCATCATCATGCATTTTTGTTAAAGCAGTGGCTGTGGCTGCAACACTATGATTACATTCTGAAATTCATTACCTCTGATATTTAGAACCTGGAGTGATTTCAATTCTCCCAATTCATCCGGAAGTTGTTTCAATTTGTTGTATGATAAGTCAAGTTTCTGTAGAAAAAGCAAGAATCAAGAAATACAAGATATTTTATGCAGAAAACAACATTTTTCAACATCATAACTAATTTTATAAAGACATATTTTAAACAACATTGACAATCATCAGTAATTTGGCACCAAGTGATGCTCAGTAATAGCATTAAAGTTGAAAGTGAGACTGAACTTACCACTAGATTTGTCAGCATGCTTATGTGATTTGGTAAAATGCTGATCTGGTTGTAAGATACGTCCAAAACCTGCGTAAAAATACAGAATCGGGTTTCACTCAATCTGCAAAATAGACTCACAAATAAAAAAGCATAAGTACTCAATTTTCACTCCATTAATTCTAAACCATTTATATGTCAACTCACTTTTGCACGGATCAAATCCTCCATTTTGCAGTCTTTAAGATTGCAAATCTTATTATGTTGCAGTAACAATATCTGAATAAAGAGAAAATCAAATGTTATCCTCAGCCTGAAGCAACAGAATTCACGCAACAACTATGCCAAAGAGTTGCATACTATAAACCCTTAAATTACCCCCCCCCCTATGGGTGGATTCAATTTTTTGGGGGGTCTATTCTTGGGTTGAGTGAGGGTTAATAAAATTATCTGAAGCACACTATGTAAACAATTCACTTTCAAAACTTTGTTGTCTTCATAATATTAACAAACAATCTAAACCTGATTATACAGTAAAAAACCACATATAAGAACTAATGGATTACGAACCTTCAGGGTGATATTTCTGTTCAAAACAATAGAAGAAACAATAGCCTATTGTCTTGGAACAATAGCCTGGGTAGAAATTTACAGGTTCTTATATGCGGATTTTTACTGTAGTCTCTGACGTCAATGTTTTTGTTATCTATTCATCTCTGCATTTTTCCATGTCAAGTTTGACATGTTAGCGGTGGGTGGAGCTAATTAAAATTTTATTGTTCTGGGATTGGGGCTAGCCTGAGGGGAGGTTGAAGAGCAGTGTGAAATCATAGAATACCTCTTTATTTAACACTTTGAAAAGCGAAAATATCTTTGGCTGCAGCTGAAAAATACATAGAAACCTGTGTATATCAATTTCTATAAAAATTCTAATTTCAATCTATTGGAAGTTTTTAAAACAACCACCAGCATTGCAGAACAAATATTTCAAACATTCTCAAAACCATTGTTTACTTTTTCTCTATTGTTACAAATTTAATAAGTTTTTCTACTTAATTGTAAATTATTAATCTGTGGATTTGTTAAACTTACTGCTTGGATACCACAGTTTGTCAGATCAAAAACTTCGTCAGGCTTTTCTTGGGCCTAAAATTAAAAAGTTTCCTCAACTCACTTAATATATCAATGACATATAGGTAATATGTATGTTAAGAAAACACTAGGCCTAACCCAACTTATCTTCAGCTAACCTATCCTCGCTCAGTGTCATACTTCCAAAAAAGGCATGTGCAATCATAAATATTCATCGGATTTATTAACTTACAAGCACAAGCTTTTTCTCGAATATTTTCTTTTCCTCTTTGCCCATTCTTCCTCCAAACAACCGCATTACTTTATTCCAGTGATAAATTTCAACTCTCAAATCAGAAATAATTACTGCAGCGTAAGCAGTTTGGTAGCACAAATTTCACTTTGCCCCTCTCTTCCTTGTTTTTATAATCACAAATCAGAGTTGACTGACAGACATTTGCCTTCTCTCAACTCAAGGCTCCTTTACTTCAAGAGCAAAGTTGCGTTCTTCTCACAACAACGAACGAGAGAAACAGGCTTTGGATCTAATCCATGAACAAATTGTTTATAATGTTCACGTTGAATTGTGTCCTTCAGCAGAACACCAATAAATAAATAGTCAGTCACTCACAGTGCTTGCTGCAAACGCAATACTTCGTGTATAATACAGTATAGGGAGGGAGGCAGGGAGGGACATGGAGGGAAGAAGACTTGCCAGAAAGTCCCACCCAGTATAGTTCACAACAACAACAACCATTCTCAAATTCTCAAATAACTAGGAAGGCGCTGGCCTTCGATGGAGTGGAACAGCGATCTTCAACAAAACGGGGTGGGATTTTCATTGTTATTGCCTCCGATCTGAGAGGAAGAGCTTCAGATTTCAAATTGTTGGTGTGCATTCAATTTAGTTTTCTTTTGAATCTGGGGCTTTTTACATTTATTCCTCTGTTTTTGTTTTGTTTTCATGGTGAAGTCACATCAACAAACATTGGAATTTTATCTTTGATCTTCAAACTGAGCTCACAACTTCTCTTTATTTGAAATTGATTTGCTGAAATCTATTATTGCAGAAATATTACGTCATGTAGTATGACGTCATGCATATTCCTGTGCTGTAGCCTGCACATGGAACTGCGCATACACGCCCCATTTAGGGTCATCTAACCCTAACCGATGCACCATACACTGTCAGTAGCCTTACGTCATATATACTCCTGCACAGAAGCCTATATACGACACTGCCCATACACACCCACCTTAACGGCCTCTAACCCTAACCCTAATCCTAACCGATACACCATACACTGTCAGTAGCATTATGTCATGAATATTCCTGCGCAGTAACC
Organism: Sanderia malayensis; assembly: GCA_013076295.1. NCBI lineage: Eukaryota > Metazoa > Cnidaria > Scyphozoa > Semaeostomeae > Pelagiidae > Sanderia > Sanderia malayensis. The sequence continues at coordinate 5,105,869 of RQOL01000828.1, forward strand.
TATATATGGTACTGCGCATACACGCCCACCTTTAGAAAATTTAAGTTACAAATTGAGCAAGCAAAACACAAAGTAGATGTTCTCATCAGGTTTTGAACCAGTGGTTTCAAGCTTAGCGCGCAGGAAAGTTACCGGTAGTCCACAGCAGCCCTTACCAGCAGTGGAGAAGTTGATAAGGTCAAAGGAATGAAAGCACCAGACACATAGTCATCCTCTCCACCCGTTGATATTAGTCCGATTATCGAATTAAAGTATGCGCTTGACATACGACAGAAGCAAGCTAACATCTCACCCCTTAAAACATATCTTTTTAATCAATTGCTAGATGCTTCATTCCCGATTATTTGTTTTAAATCACAGCAGCACTCATTTCAACAATGTTAACAGCTAGTTTTAATAATGTTATCAGCTAGTTTTTAGACGGCATAGGCCGTGAGTCCCCTGAAGGGCCCCTTTTATTTTTTGTTATCTTGATAACGTTAACTGCCAATGAAACATTAATGAAGATGCCTTGAAAATTGGTCAGAGTATGTCATAAAACTGGGTTCCTGTAAAACTAATTTTAAAATCCATTATTAAGCTCGTGTATTCTGAAGGTAATTTTTTGTATTTAGTTGCAAATAAAGAATTTTAGTTTGTCATAAATGTGAGGGAATGTTCGTGCACTTCTAAGGAATTTACATGAAGAAAATTGAGAACACTGCGCTGCGCGGGAATAAGCATGTGATGTTGGTTGTAAAAAGTCGCGAATTAATGTGATCAAAATTTCTTTTCAATTTCGCTTTATGCCTTTATCTGTCTGAAAGAGGAATTGCTTGAAAACTTTTGAATAATCTTTGCAAATATGGCTGAAAAACCGGAGGATCTTAATCTCCCAAATGCTGTTATCACAAGGTTAATTAAAGAAGTGGTTGGTATTTTATAGTCTTGAAGACTTGGCCTTATGACTTATCACCATTATCTTTCACATCCTATCAAAGAAAATGTTCCTTAAATAATATTTCGTGTACTTGTTGTGCCTTTTGAATATTATGTGTATAGTAAAATTATTTCTTCAGCTACCAGATGGGGTGAATGTTTCAAAAGAGGCAAGATCAGCAATTAGCAGAGCTGCCAGTGTTTTTGTTTTGTACACAACATCATGGTAAGAAAATCAGAAGGGACTTTTTTATTTGGATTACTTTTGGCTTCCTATCTGTCAGATAATAAGCAAAATAGCCTCAAAATTAAATGACCCCTCCCCCGTAAGGCTTAATAGAACTTTTACTGCAGTCCTTAACATCAACTGTCTAATTAGGTCCAATCATTTTTTGTCCCCCTAACTCATAATCTTTGAATATCGAGACATAGGCAAGGAACTATTTATGTTTATTTTATTTTAACAGTGCAAATAATCTTGCTCAAAAGCACAAACGAAAAACCCTTACAGCCAACGATGTCCTAACGGCAATGGATGAAATGGAATTTGAACAATTTGTTGAGCCACTCAAAAAGAGCCTTGAAGGTTTGTGATTTCTAATTTGGCCCTTATTAGTTTATTTTGAGCTGGAAGTTGCATTGTTTACTTACAGCAGATTTTCCTGTCTGGGGCACCTTTGTGATCCCACATCTCTATGTTTAGCATTTAAGAAGGAGCAAAAGGAGAAGGAAAACAAGAAGAAGGAAGCCGCAGAAAAAAGAAAACAATCTGAAGATGTTGAATCTGAGGAAAATAAAAAACAAAAAACAATTGAAGCAACTACAGACAATCAAGATGATAATAATGAAATCAACACAGAATAGCAACTTGTATATAGCAGACCTTGTTGTTGTTTATTATTTGTAGTGTTTTAAAAATATATATATATTTATTGATCAAGAAACTTGAAACTTTTGCTGATATTTTGGGATAAATTTTTGTGCATAAATTTGGGAAATTTTCTCATCCAGCCAATCACATTCCAGGATTGCTATGATGTCATGTCAAAAAGCTGCAGTTTGATTGGATGGCACAGTGCAAATACCTCTCTGAGCATGCGCGGGGATTACTTTTACGCTGTGGCAAGCGAGGGGGTTGTGGCAATGTTTTGCGACGGTTGTCATTACACGTAGCAACGATCTTTGCACTGAACTACAATTGAGGCTAGGCAACTGTCTTTCGAGGCTGGAGACAGTGAAACACCTTAACTGCGCGTGCGCCAAATGCTGGATGGCACTGCATGTTGAAAAATCGATCTTGGCAAAAATGTTTGCGATGTTGCACAAAGTACAACAGAATCTACCTCAGGCAATCATTGTGAGGGAAAAATCTGCGTTACAAAACGCAAACATGGAATGTTACATACACCAAGAAACTTAGAAACTAGCCGGAAACTTGTGTTGCAACGTTATTGTGACCCAAGTCGTCATGGTTCTATACCATGAAACATACGGTATTTCCTCTATTAAGCGCCCGGGCGCTTATTAAATATTTTGCAAAATTGAGTGGGCGCTTGTTAGAGGGGGGCGCTTAAAAGAGGGCCGCTTATTTTACAGTCCTAAAATTTTAAAATCAAGCAACATCAAAAAAAGAACAATCTTATATAGTTCCGAATGTTATTCAATATCAAATAGTCAAGATCAGCTTCAACTGCTGATCTTGACTTCATTGCATTTTCCAAACGCTCACGACCCGATGTAAGTGTTTTTCCAGCCTTAAAGAGTTTCTACGTTATTATTTATGTAGGGATTCTATTAACCGCCCTGGGCAGTTAATAGAGGGGGCGCTTATTTCACACTTTTTGATTTTAGGGTTGGCGCTTATTGAAGGTGGCGGTTAAAAGAGGAAGGCCTTTTAGCGAATAAATCCATTTGACCTTTATCAGGTGCTTTTATCGTAACAATCTTTCGGCATAGTTTCCTTTTTAAGAAGACAATGCTTTATGAACACAGAGAAAATCACTTAATAGCTAACATCAACTGTAAAAAGTTATACAGCAAATCCAATTTTCATGTTGATTAATTATTGAGATTTTCCGGGATTTTCCACAATGACTTTTGCAGTTATTTTTCACTTCAATGTCTGACACCTTTGAGAAACAATCTCAAATATGAGATTATGGACAATAAATCGCAATATCACATTGGCATATGGATACAACGCCACACTGGATTGGTGTACTTATGAAACCGCGTTCAAGCTACTAATGAACACTAGATACTGTCACCAAAGCAAATCTGCGTCGATTTAATTCTAAATCACAATGCAAGACTGATTAAGAATACGCTGAGAGAAGGAAACAACAAAGAGAAAGATTTCACGAGGGTGGTTGGGCGTATTGAGCTGCCACTGCAGCAGCAAAACCAGTTCCTGATGCAAGGTGCCTACAGCTGTTGTCTCAGTGGATATGCTGGATCTCCATATAGACACATAATATTTCCATGTGGAGATATTGAATGCTGCTCTAGTAATTGTAGAAGACCAAACTCCCTCAAAATACCATTGTCATGTCTTCTTCCCAGTAGCACTTCTCAATGGACCATGGAGAAGTGCTACTGGTCCATTTGGGGTGGCAATCGGTTGGAAATTCAACGCATGAATTCCTTATGCCCATTTTATAGAACTCTCTGGTTGATGCCAGGTCTGGTAATGGGACGTATAGTGCCATCTACAAAACCCCAACAGTTGCTAAGAGGAGCACCATTGGCATGAATTGCCTCGGCATACATTTGCAACGCTGGAGAACTGAGAACCTGCCTGTTGAATGAAGTTAGCAGAAATCCCCATTGCTCGTTGATCATACTCATTAAAGTGTTGCAAATCACACTGAGCTCTGGCACTGGTCTCGCAAACCTTGGAACAATGTCCAAGTATCTGCATGGATATGCCAACCTCGTTAACAAGCAACATAAGGCTTCTGTTGTGTCAACTTTCATCCTATTGTTTTTGATAATTTCTGCTGGTAAATTCAATGCACGCTGAACGTCATATATGTGTCTTTTTTCAAATCGAAACTCTGCCTTGCATTCATCATCTGTTATTCTTTCCAAATCAAAATTTTCGTACTGCCAGTATGAGATAACTAGATTTCTAGGTCTGTTTAGCTCTTGTAAAAGGACAACATCCTCATCATCTAATACGTCTAATTGGTGTGCAACATTAATAGCTTTGTTTTACATTGGCCATTGTTGAATTTCCATACTAGATAAATGCTTGGAAGGGAATTTTTAGAAAATATTGCGAAATGTAGCAGTTGAACTTGTTGCAACATGCTTAAAGGGCTTATAATATATATATTATAATAATAATATTGACTTATATTATAATGTCGGCCTAAATGCTCGACAAGAAAGTTAAAATTATTGTTCTAACTCCAAAGAAAGTTACTGAAATGCCGAGAATGGCTCTTTGATTTCTGCTGCGGAGCAGTCGGGAATCTTTAAAACGCTATCGACGGAAGTTCAGAGGATCGTCGATGCGTGAGAAATCGGCCAATGGAATTTTTCAGATTTCCTTTGAAACAATAGAGCGAAGTTCTAATTTCACCCCCTGTTGATCTTCCATTGAATTGCCAACGTACGATGGAAACTCTTGCGCATACGCATCTGATGTCGTTCGTCATGTGATGTCGTTCGTTGCAAGTGTGTGTTATGCTTGGCACATAAAACACACTTACTGTAGTTGATATTTGTTGAATCCGTAGAGGAAAAACGTGTTTCCGAAATTTCTAATGTTTCTTAAATATTTTAAATATTTAAAGATTATTACAATGCATTGACAATTTCTATTGACACTGACATTCAAATTCATTTGAAACGTACACAGCAATCATGTTTTGCAATTTGCAAATAACTATTCACCAGTTATTTCGCAAGCATAAATCGAAAATAACAAGCATCAAAACATTTGCACAAGTTGTGAAGCTGAAAAGGTCTGAAAACCCTGACAAAAATAAATTGCACCATTTTTTCATTTTATGGCTATATTCTATTTATTTTAACTCCCAATTACCACTGTTATCGTTTTTAACAAACAGCTTTGATACGATTTGTTCTCTTGCATATCTCCTTCTCGTTAAACCAATTTGCAAATACCGTAAATCTTATCCTGGCGGAAATCTTCGGATAGGAATATCTCTTGTTCTAGTTTAGTTATTAATGGGAATCGATTGTTGTTGACCTTTTCACAATTATTTACACCGGTTATTCGGCAATTTCATTGATGACGACGAGTTACACAATTCGACTTTCAAGCATGATTGTACTTTTTAAACGAATTTCAAGTTTTTTTAAAGTGTGACAGTAATTTTCAACAACTTCCAGAAATTATAATTATGCTAGATTTGAATAAAAAATGGTTCATGCAAATCAAAAATGTATTTCTCAATTGCTTTCCTTCGCAGCGGATTAATTTATCACATTAGGACAACTGCGCAGTAACAATACTGAATGATTACACGAGCCGCCGTATTACACGAGCCGTTGTATTACACGTGGCATTCACAATGTCGTATTACACATAAGATTACACGGTGTGTGCTATTACACATCGCATTACACAGTGTGTGCTATTACACATCGCATTACACAGTGTGTGCTATTACACATCGCATTACACGGTGTGTGCTATTACACATCACATTACACGGTGTGTGCTATTACACATCACATTACACGGTGTGTGCTATTACACATCGCATTACACGGTGTGTACTATTACACATCACATTACACGGCGTGTGCTATTGCTGAGTGATTACACGCACCGTTGTATTACACGTAGTATTCAACATGTCGTATTACACATAACATTGCACGCTGTGTCGTACTACACGGAATGTTATATTACACGTCAGATTCTTAGATTCGACGAATCAAACGTCGTATTACACGTAGCGTCGTATTACATGAAATGTGACATTACACGGCGAATTTCACGTCAATTTCACGTCGTATTACTCAGGGTTTTTACCTGTGATATTATTATTCACATGCAAGCATACATAAATGCAACTTGATGGCCTCATTCCTTCCCTCGAAGTATTGTTGATAATTCGAGGTATAGTTCATTAATATCAAGTCAACACTTTGGTAGTGAAATGAATACATACGCAGTTCTCATACAATCCCTTTTCCGTTTGTGTACCTTAACATTTTAATCTTGCACCGCAGCTCCCCTGTTGCTCGCCGCCATTAAACTTTCACTTTTGTACTTCTCAAGTTTGAAATTTCGCTTTGTAAAGCCCTACTACGCGTGCTCCAATGATTCAAAAACGACATCATGCCAAATTCCAAAGACTTACTACGGTTCATATCCCCAACAATTCACTTTTTATCTCATTTGTCATTCCTTTTTGTCAAATAGTTAGAGCCTTGATACCCCATTTATTTTTCAATGATGCCCCCATGTCCCCCCGATTATGCTCAACAATTTTCAGAAAGCACTATTCTCGTGTTAATTTTGAGCTTGTGCAGTAGCCACATGCAGTCCTTGACTGCCTATTTTTTGAATGATGATATGATTTATAATAAAATTCCGGACCGACAAAGAATTTGGTTGGACAAAAATGGATCTGCCCTTTCCTCTGCAGATTCCTTACAGTTGTGATCTCACAAAAGAAATTGACTCCGGGAACGTCTAGCCAGGATTTCATTGATTGAGACGACCACTTTTTCATGAATACTTCATACATTACAATATTCTTCATCTGCAGGCAGAGGTTGCCACTTCAAACTCACATGGTGCTTCTTATTCCATTTCACTTTGTCTGACCGATGTTTTAGTCGTCGAAAGATTGCCCACTTTCTAAATTCTTTCTTCGCACCTTTATTACTTTGAAAATATGATGCCATTGATTATTTTTATCCACTTATACCGCTCATTTGTCAATCCTGCCAATTGTTCTACAATCCAAATGATACATTATCATAAAATGTAACGGAACGCCGAAGGACATATCAAAACTGCAGTATGTAAAAGCAATTGCGAAAACGGCGAATACTTCTAAAACGATCACGAAAGCACTGTACTTAAAAATTGGTTCTTTTTGGTAAGTTATGCATTGAAAAGAAAGTAATATCTTTAGAAAGTAAATAAATTCCACTACTTCCGTGTTTTCGAATTTGAAATTAGAAAATTGGCTGAAGACAGGCTAAAACTTCTGTTAGAGAATTGCTTGTGAAAGATTGAGGTGGTCATTGTAGTGCAAGTAATCATTTTGATGATGGAGTTAGTGATGAAGATAGCATATGGAATTCGATAATGTCGGATATTGTCGTGGGGTGGATTTTTCTCTTTATTTTTCCCAATGCCCTGCCTACATGTTATTACGAATTTATCTTCTTCATTTTCATTGTCATTCAAACCTAAACGCTGTGAATGTCACATGCTTTGTTGAACATGACCTTCACTTCATATTGAATTCAGCAAACATGTTCATCGCGTTGTATTTTGTCGATTTTGTTTACTGCTTATTTACAGGAACCTCTTCATAACAATGTTGTCCACCATGAAAAATTAATGAACAGTGTTTGTTAAGAAAACTGGCAGATAAAGTTGAAGAATGAAAAACTAGTGAATGAAGATAAACCAGTACCATCAGTAGTGATCAATGTAAAAAATATATTTAACAAAGATATTGTTTGCAACAAGAACCTATTCCCAGGGTGAAAGTGGCCAATTATATTTTTTTAAATGTCCCCAATTGTCCCTTATTAGATATTGCAGCTTCCCAATTTCCATGTAGCAGGAAAAATGGCAACACAAAGCTTTTTGGCTGGTCACACAGATTCGCCTCATATGCTTGCAGAAGCTGGAATTGGCCAAATGTGATCCTAATTGTCTGTGCACATGCTTTAAATTGGCTTAACAACACACAACAATTGTCTTGCTTAATTTCGTGAAGCAAAACTTTGGCCAGAGTCCAAATTTGTAGCAAACACTGTTAGAGACCTCCATAATGACGACATTCAATGTCGTCGAGAAAGAAACCCTGCATTTTTTCTGCTCAAAACAATCTAACTCTGCCTCTCAAAGCAAACTTCATAAATCTTTCATCAGTTAACAAAATATACAAAGCTAGCACTGCATGTGTTTTTTCAACTGAATTATGCACTGCAGATGAAAGAATGAAAGTAAATTATCAGAGTAATTAGCTATTAGAGTTTGTTATCGACTCTGCCTGCAAAGGATGGTTTTACTTACGTTCTATTCTATGGAAATTGGCCGGTGAAAAGAGCTACATTTATTATATAGTTAACAAGGTGGCACTGAAATAAGTCAACAGTACGTTTTAAAAAACCAGGAAGGCGGAACTAGTAATCAAAGATTACCTGCTTCATGCTGATATTTTAAATATTTTTATAAAATTATGACATTATAAGAATATTAAAAGTAGTTTTTTGTCTGATTAATGATGTTTTGATAGCAATTTTGATATTTTTCTCCCTAAAAAGTATTGTGGCACTCTTCATATCCTTTTTCATGTAAGCTTTCTTCACCTCTGTAAGCCCCAAACATGTCCCAGGATCACGGATTTAGAAGGTACCGTCAAGTGCAAAATTGTATGTTTGTTAGCCGTAGTTACTTATCTATTACAATGATTGCACATAATCTATTCAGCTACTGACTATAATGTTTCTTGCTTGTTGTAGCTATCCAATGTGGAGATCTTTTTGTCAGAATATAAGAAAATAGTTTTAAAGACCAGCAGAAAACGTCAAATTTTCCAAGTAGCTTTACTGCCCCATCAACCATGTCTGATCTTTGGATCGTAGCCTCTCATTGAAATTTTATCAGTGCTCGCTTCCCTTCTTGTTTATCTATTTGTTTAAACTTCATGGTTTGTTGACAGTGTGTACCTGAAACCACCTGGAATTAAGAATGAGTACAAAAAGAGAATCACTGAAATGTGTAAACAAATTTATAAACTGTGCAGGGTCACCATGTCATATGGTTTGTTTTATCAATTGACCAACCACGTCAGTCATATCATTCATGGTATTTTTTGCTTTCACTCCAACGTCTTGCAAAGACACATTACTTGTGAAAGATGCGTAATCGCACAAGGATCAAAATGCATTCATTTTTTTCACTGCTGTGTATGTTCATTGTCAATGTATGCTGCACTGATTCGCTTGAGCAATCCGATGGCTGGGAAGTAGGTAAGGATTTGTCGATTGCAAATGAACTAAGAAAAAGCCTGTCAGTTGGATGGCACGGAAGAATAAAAGATGGAAATGAAAAAGATTCAAAATTGGAAAAAACAGAACAAAGCACTGAACCAGGTTCGTATAACTGCATTGAATTATACTCGTGAGAAGTCCACAGTTTAGCATTCAATCTAGATTATATACATCATCATCTCACGGGACCTTGGGCCGATACTCGAGAACAATTCAGGTCGCTATTGAACATTTATACAAAGATTTTTCCCAGCGGCGGAAAAGGGTGAAAATTTACACAGAACAGAAGAATCAACAACAAAAAAAGTTAGATATTTTTATAATTAAATCGATGTTAAGAATTATCTTTGCAATAAGAGATACTTTTTCCAGTTATTTGACACTCCCTCTCTTATAGACGTTATTAGTCAGCTTCTGAGGCAAAAGCGAGGCCCTCGGTAATATGTCTACATCGCAAAATTAAGAAGTGATGTGCTCTGTCTTGAGGTGAGATGGTACCAGTGCCATAGCCTTAACCTTAACTCGTGTGAATGTCCTTTACCTGGTGCTCACTGTTTTCTTAACGGATTCTTGTAGAGGAAGGTTCGGGCTTTCAGAATCTGCCAGGTGACTTTTTTGAAAATGCCTAGAACTCACGTGATCGATGACGTCATTCAACAGTCAAAAACGGCACAAAATGTTCTCTATCTTTTAATTGGCGCAATATTTTGAAATGAAAATTACATATTCAGGCTCACCATAAGACAAGCTTTTCTTTGATGTATATTTTAACGCTATTTGCCGAAATCAGAATTTTTGTGATGACGTCATCAAAATCAGAAAAATATATTGCCATTTCAGATGTAAAGAGATCCTTACTGCAATATTTTTTCAACCATATTCAAGTATTCTTTATCTTTATAGCTTAAACAAACGGTACAATCGTATATTCCATAGGTTTCTACATCAGTTATATACTTTATAGAGTACATGGAGTATGTAGACTGACGAACCGTGTTTGCCATATGCGAGCATCAAAAATCCAAGACGTACGGTAAAACAGTTTTACTGCGGCGATATGTGAGCATCACAGTTTAAGGCAGGTAGTCACTATCTGAGGAGTCGCTCATTTTTTCATCAGAAGTTGCGAAGTCTTCTTCCCATTCTGATGCTAACTAAATGATTTCCACATCTGCATTTGACTGCGCCTCTGAGTCCGCAGAGTATCCAGCTTTTCTTGGGGGCTGTTCAAGATGATGTTGTCGTGTTGCCTGTCTTGAACGCTTGGCTAAAGGTGCAAGATTTTCTTCATTACTTTTCTCGCCTTCGGCATCAGCTTCACTTTTATTTGCTTGACAGTTCTTTTTGCGTTTACAGGATTTTGCCGCCTTTGTAAGGGATAGAGGGAATTACTTTCCTGTAAACCATTTAGTCGTTAAACTCTTAACTCTTTCTTCGTACTTCTAACCATGGGCTCTTGGATATGGTCTTGAAACGTCTGCATCCAAACAACGTAACCAAACAAAACTTGTTAGGTTGACACGATGCATTTCTTCTTTAAGTGATTTTGGGTCTGCTGGAACTGCTGCAGATGATTTTGTTTTCAAATTTTCTTGTATACGAATTTATGTCTCTACATAGCTTTTGTAAGGTTTTCCAGAATCCATCACTATTTTCACATATTTCTTTGCGTCAGCCATAACTGGTTCCGAGAGACTTTTATGACGTCCGATATCTTTAATTAGCGCGCATTGTTGTTCCTTTCTCATTAGCTTTTTCATGACTGTAACTTTTCCAATGTTGTATTGACTCTAACTTTACCAGTCACATGTATTACACGCCAGCACAAGTGACACACCAGTAGTTGCTTTTGCAAAGGACACTGATGTTTTGTGCCATAAATTCATGCAATGCAAAACTGCAATCCTACATGTTACTGGTTTATGCGCATAGGCAACGAAAAGTTTGTGAATATTCTAAGCATTATCGAGGAGTTTGGTTGGACAGTTTGCTATGTTCTACAACAGTTCAATGCTTTCACGGATGCGATACAACGGCATATAAATTCAACATTGGAAAAGTTACAGTCATGAAAAAGCTAATGAGAAAGGAACAACAATGCGCGCTAATTAAAGATATCGGACGTCATAAAAGTCTCTCGGAACCAGTTATGGCTGACGCAAAGAAATATGTGAAAATAGTGATGGATTCTGGAAAACCTTACAAAAGCTATGTAGAGACACAAATTCGTATACATGAAAATTTGAAAACAAAATCATCTGCAGCAGTTCCAGCAGACCCAAAATCACTTAAAGAAGAAATGCATCGTGTCAACCTAACAAGTTTTGTTTGGTTACGTTGTTTGGATGCAGACGTTTCAAGACCATATCCAAGAGCCCATGGTTAGAAGTACGAAGAAAGAGTTAAGAGTTTAACGACTAAATGGTTTACAGGAAAGTAATTCCCTCTATCCCTTACAAAGGCGGCAAAATCCTGTAAACGCAAAAAGAACTGTCAAGCAAATAAAAGTGAAGCTGATGCCGAAGGCGAGAAAAGTGATGAAGAAAATCTTGCACCTTTAGCCAAGCGTTCAAGACAGGCAACACGACGACATCATCTTGAACAGCCCCCAAGAAAAGCTGGATACTCTGCGGACTCAGAGGCCCAGTCAAATGCAGATGTGGAAAGCATTTAGTTAGCATCAGAATGGGAAGAAGACTTCGCAACTTCTGATGAAAAAATGAGCGACTCCTCAGATAGTGACTACCTGCCTTAAACTGTGATGCTCACATGTCGCCGCAGTAAAACTGTTTTACCATACGTCTTGGATTTTTGATGCTCGCATATGGCAAACACGGTTCGTCAGTCTATATATTGTACCGTGTGTTTAAGGTATGCAGATATAGAATACTTGAATATTGTTGAAAAAATATTGCATTAAGGATCCCTTTACATCTGAAATGGCAATATATTTCCTTGTAAAATTTTGATGACGTCATCACAAAAATTCTGATTTCGGCAAATAGCGTTAAAATATACATCAAAAGAAAGCTTGTCTTATGGTAAGCCTGAATATGTAATTTTCATTTCAAAATATTGCGCCAATCAAAAGATACAGAACATTTTGTACCGTTTTTGACCGTTAAATGACGTCATCGATCACGTGAGTTCTAGGCATTTTCAAAAAAGTCACCTGGCAGATTCTGAAAGCCCGAACCTTCCTCTACAAGAATCCGTTAAGAAGACAAACATTAGGCAAAATGTCAGATTGAACGGCTATATGCCCTGTCTAAAAATGAAGAAGATAAATTCGTAATCACATGTAGCCAGGATATTGTGAATTTGGAGACATTTGGAAAGGAGACTCCATTTTAAATATAAGTAATTGGCCTACAATAAAATGCTCTTTTAGGGATGGTTTTTAGGGGTTTTTATAGAATGCGTCCCCAGTGTAGGTATTCTTCTCTATGTCAAGAAACTATCCAACGAGTTATCTTCAATTTGTTAAATGTCTTACATGCAAAAAGTGCTTTCTGCGATTAAAACAGAGCCAGAAAAGAAGCAAAGCAAAAAATGCGTTGTGTTTGACAATAATTCGGACTTACTCTCGCATTTTTTATATGTTTTCAATAAACGTGTTTTGCTTGCGAGACTTTTGGGAACTGCAAGACGCATTTAAAGATGCAATTCAATTCAATTAAACAATTAATTTCTTATTTATAACTTGCTCACATTATCGATTATCTCTTTGAAAATGGAGGCCGCACATTTATTTGCACAAGTAACACAAGCATAAGTTATTTTCGTGTCAGTTGCCTTTTAATCATTTTTAAAGAAGAATCTGTTTATCAGGTGTAACCAAATGCATTCATTTCAGGGGAAGCTAAAGCTAGGATTCTCACGACATTTAGTAAAGAACAGAGAAAGTACATTGTGTGGCATCTCAACCATAATTCGTTGAAGATCTTTAACAAATGGAACCCTATCGAAGACAGCTGGAAGAAAAAAACAGACTGGTACGCAAGATATAGCTTTTTTGAAGGGCTAATATACTGTCTAATATTACTGTTCTATAATCCCACGTGATCTTGGCGAAACTGTGGCTAAAACAATAGATTCGACCAGAAACCATAGGTCGAACACCCCAAATCAATGGGCCGAAACGGCGAACCGTGTAATCACAAAGGATTTTTGAATGTAGGTATTTGCTCTGGAAATTTGCATGGAAAGTGCTGTTCACTTTGTAGCCCAAAGTAATGGATTTTGATTCTTGATTTTTTCTGGAATTTTTGAGTAATTCTATTAATTATTCTGCTGAGTGTGCTATCACGAAAAACGACGGTTTACACTGGCAAAACTTGCAAATCGGAGTCGCTAACTCCATTTTCGGACATAGTACTTTGTCCAGTTTCTCCTTTTACTTTTTATTTGATTCTCTTCTTTCGCGACTTCATGCGAACAGTCACGCGTCTTTTGTTATCATGCAGATTTACCCTTGGGTTGTAGCAGGTACTTTTGGAGAAAACTCTTGCTTTTGTTTTGCACACAAAGGATAACTGGGCGCCTCTCAGTAGGTGACGGCCATTGTTTCTTCGGCATGCTTGCAACGCCCTGGCATGAAATCAATGTTTCGAATTTTTCGGGCCCTATTTGCACTATTTTCCTCCCTGATTTTGTTGCTGTTGCAGGGGTGCTTTGGTTGTTCCTTGCAGGCATCATCGAGAACCATAGACTGATGGAATATTGTGAACTTTCCTTCGTGTTTTCTCATTCTGTCGATTTCTTTGAGCTGCTTTGCTGACCTCATTTGTGAGAAATTTGTTGTCCAGAAAAAACTGTGACTAAGATAATATGATCTTTTACATGTAATGTTTTACTCGTGGTCCTCGTGTAATGACTCGTGTTCACTCGTGTTCCCCACTTAATGGCTCGTGTTCAGTCGTGTTCACTCGGGTTCATTCGTGTTCTGACTCGTGTGGTCCTTTAGACTACACCTCTCTCTTGGGCCTATGATGTTTTTAACTGTTCCACGCTTGCATTGCTGTCATTGCTTGGTGAATGTTTTGAAAGTTTCGTGCTCTGGTAGCCCTTGCTATAAGTACTTGCGGGCATGTGGATCCCTCTGGTAGAGGCTGAAACAGGGTATGAGCGTATTTTGGGTGATTCTCTGAGCTGCTTGCCCTGCGTCTATGAACAATACAGTTTGTTGTTCCAGCAGTTGAAGTCTGGTGGTCTTGTGACTTTCGTTGTGCATGTCGTATTGCATGAGTTTGCAAAGGCCATGTCTTTGCCTTTGTAAATTTGTGTGAAGATTTACTTTGCTTGAAGCTTTAAGAGAAATTCCTAGCACTAAACTTAGTTGCACAAAAACCACAATATTATTTCAGTTCCATGGGTGTGTGCTTTGGAAGTGACATATGCAAAACAACGTGCCTTTTTACAGCTAAGTAATTGTCTTTTTAGGAGTTTTACAATTCGGAAAATTTTGAATATTAGTGACATCAAGAAGTTATATTCAAGTCTCAGATTTAAACTGATATTGAGTACTGGAACAAAAGACTGCGTTGTAAAAATGGCTACAACTCAGTCCACAGAGCTAGCGCCAGGCACACAACAACTGTAGATCGTTGTGAGAACATTGCATTGATTGTAATGACTATTTGAGGAAATCTAAGAGTTAGAATTAGAAAATTGTTCGATATTGGACGCTTTGAAACCCGTATTTTTCTTTGATCACTTTGAGCCACTTTCCTCTTGATTTCTCCACATCGTTCGAAAACGTTGATGAAATGAATTTTTTACTGTGACTAATTCTTTCTGTTTACATCATGAAGAGGATATCTGACAAAATCTACCTAGTTTCTCACGCAAGTAACAAGCAAGCAATGTTCAAAAATAAACTCTTTTTGCAACATCATCAAAGAAATAGCTGTGGAGAAAATAATTGTTGTTCGTGTTCTTTTATAGGGTGAAAAATGTCGCCAAAGAGGTGAATGAACTCATCACAAGCGATAAATCGGAGTCCGACGATTCATTGAAGTTGAAGGATTTTCCTGAAGATTTAAAGGAGAAACAGTTGGAGATGGAAAGGCAAGTAAAAATACTCATCCAGGAAAAGCAAAAATGGAAGAAATACCATGGCATTGAAATAGAAAGATACTTCCCTGGAATTGGCACTGATTGTCTGTACTTGAAAGACAATGAAGTTATGAAAGTCACAGAAACGAGGAGAAAGAAAGGAGATACAGAAAAAATAACCATAAGGAAAGCCGGCAAGTATTTTGATATTCTGAAAGAATTTCGAAAATTGAAAAAAAATAAAATATCAATTCTAAAAAAAGAAATTCGAAAGCTGGAAAAAGAAGGTTCGAGTGATACAAGTGGAAAAATTGCTGAACTGAATGAAGAAATCAAAAAGCTTTCCGAAAAGCCAGCGGATGTCATAGATGTGAATGATCTTGCTGATACATGGAAAACATCTCTTATAGAAATAAGAAAGTCTTTAACAGAGGTATATAGCAATGTAAAGAAGGAAGGAACAAATGTTGAAGTAGATCTGACTTCTAATAACAAGAATATTCCTGATAATGTAAAATTGAGAGATGTGCTCAGGGTTCTTCAGGGATATCAAGAGATTGAAAGAGACCGACTTTGGGACAAAACAAAGTTCAAAGTTGGAATCGGAGGAGAGGAGTTTGAGTTTTACCTGAAACGAGCTCCTTATGGATATTATCAGATATTTTATGAAATGGCGAGCAAAGATGAAACGCAAAAGAAAATGGAAAGGAAAATGAAATACAAAAGTGAGCGTTTGGGAACACAGTACAAAGATATATTGAGTCAAATTGACAAAATAGAAGTGAAGGGCGATGACGTAAAAGCAAGGGAGATGCAAGTGGAAGTGGCGAAATACATGCTAGAAAATCTTGACAACAAGATCGGAGAGCAAACTAAACTTCCTGATATAATTCCAGATTTTGAAGACCCAAGTAAAGCAAAAGACAATGATGAAAAAGACGAAATTTTGTGGAGAAATCAACAAAGAAAAAATGACATAAAAAAGACTATCGGAGACTTTTTAATTCTTGTAAATGTTGTTGAAGCAGCACCTATGCCACAAATACAACTCAAATACTATGAAAGTCGCATGAAGGATGATGGGTACGTACTTGATACATCCAAAGAAATAACCAAGATTAAAGAACTTCCAGGAGCAACCAAAGAAAGTTACATGTCTGCTGGTAGAACAATTGCTCTGAACAGTCAAGTAGAACACTTATTGACTATGTTCATAGAGGATCCAAATTTTGTTCGATTGAAAGATTTGTTCCTTTCACGAAAATTATTTCCTGCTCATATAAAGCAGAAAGGAAAAAGAAAAGGAGGAACTTTTCTTTCTAAGGAATGGGCTTCAAAAAATAAAGATGCTCCACTACTGTCCACTCTTGAATTTGGTGCGCTTGACGCATCAGTTGATCCAACACCAGGAAAATCCCTTGAGTCATTAGATAGTAGTTTGGCCAGTGCGAAGTTGGCAGATGACTTGATAAATAAACAGAACTTCGATCATTCGGACACGAAAGTCAAGAAAGCGGAAGATGATGTGAACCAAGCAAGAAAAGAGAGAAATTCCAAAACTGATCAAATAACACTTGCAAAGGAAATTAAAACTTCAGAAGATGTAGAGCCTGAAAACAAAGACGATACTACCTGTGTCTCAAAGAGGGAGAAATGTTCATTCGAAGAAAGAGATCTTGACTTAGATGAAAGGTCTATTAAAATTGACAATGATATACTCACTTACAAATTATATGATGTACATGATAAAAACAAAAAATATACAATGAAGACAAAAGTTGATGTCGAGAAGTTGTCGTCAGTTGTTTACGGAAAAGAGCAGGATGGATATGCAAAGAAATCACGAAGAAGTAAATTTCGTAACAAAGTAAAAAGAGTTCGTGGCGCAGTGAATACTGCATTTGGAATACATGGCACATTGATGAGCACCTTCAGTGCTATAAGCTCTTTTGAGAAAGGTGACTTTGAACAAGGGACGATATCAACTATGCAAGCGTCGCACTCATTAGGATCATTGACAGGTCTCAATGAAATTGTAGAAAAAGTCAGCAAGAAGTCTCTTCTCAAAGCAGTGGCCAAAGGTGCGGAGAAAGTAGGATTAACTAAAGTAGCAGAAAAGGCCTCTGCGAAATTGCTGAAGATAGCAGAAGAAGGTAGTGAGCGACTGATTGGAGATATTCCTTATGTTGGCTTGGCTTTTGATGCATACTTTATTGCGGAAGATATCACAGACTTGTCGAAAGCTGTAAAAGGTGGTGATCCAGGGGAAATTGCCTTAGATAGTGTTCACTTGATATTGGATGTCGCATCAACCTTTACCAATGTGATTGTTGATGTCTTTGGACTTGAATTTGAGCCTATTGTTTGGGCTATATCTCTAGCTCGTATGTCAATTGATGATTTTTACATTGATATTTCAAGTGAGCTTAAGAAAGCTCATGGCACTGGTGACAAAGTTCTTGCCTTTTTCAAAGGACTTGGAGAAGGTTTTGTGGACTTTTTAACTGGTGGTCTTCGCAGAAGTTTGCAGCAACTAAAAGAAAAAAAAAAGAGTGACGATGAACTTCTTTCAAAGTTCTCAAATACTGACCTGTACTTCAACATATCTTCAGACTGCAAGATCGATTTTACAAGTGGTAACTTTTCATCATATGGAGGAAGTTTAAAGTTCAAGCTTAATGATGATGACTCATTCAACGTGACAATATCTGGTGTTCCAGTTGGAAAAAACCAATTTAAAACGATCACAACATCACATAAATGCCCAGGTTTGAAAGATATCATTTTAGGATTTGGAGAGCTACCGATAGTGAAGTGGAAAACACAGCAAGCAAAACTGTGGGTATACGTTACTGTGGCTAGCGAAGAAGTCATAGAGAAGTTTCTTGACGATCAGAATTCTCTTTATGGAAGCTATACAGGAAATAAGAAGAATAATGAATTTATAGCATTCCAGGGCAGCTATAGCAAAGTCTTGGCCAATGAATGCAAAGACCCAAATGCAACAGGAATTGTCGACTTGCGATTAAAGAATTACTTTTACATATTGAATGGAATGGAGGGAAATGATAGCTTTTTCCTAGGACCTCAAACCGCTCAAGTTACGGGAGGACTGGATCATGATCTTTACTATCTTGGAACACATGGTGGGAACACTATCATTGACAACTTTGCTTACGATAAGTTGAGTGATACACTTTGGTTGAATGTTACACACGATCACGTTGTTTGTGGAAGAAAGGATTATGATCTTTTGATACAATATTGTGGAACGCATTTTGTGCAACTGAAAAATTGGTTTTATCCAGTTACGCATGACTTTCAACGGCACATCGTACTTTTAACAAGAGATGGCATTCAGTTAAAAATAAAAGACTTGGGGTTCGAAAGTGGAAAATATGTCGTCGACTGTGTTCCATTCTCTATTGATAGAAGCCACAGCAAAAATGACGAATGTTGGGTATTGAATAAACCACCTTATACAGATGTGGTAACAATCACAGGTGGAACTAAGAATGATGTCATAATTGGTAACAAAGAATCAAACTTCATAATTGCGGGTCCTGGGGAGAACATTTTGATTGGAGGTGAAGGAGAAGACACATATATCATAAAGCCCACAGGAGGATGCGATCATATTAGCAATTTCGCAAAGGACAATCAAATGGATAAACTCTTTATACCTATCAATTTTACAGACATCCATATATCTGTGGGTTCTGATTCAATTGAAGCAAATCAAGTTTCATATATGGAATCATGCATAAGAAAATCTAAACGTGTTTTCCAAAACAGAAAACAGCAGATGGATCTAAAAATCTCATTAAATGCTAATGCAAAGCAATACAGCAGAAGTCTCGGTGAGCTATAGATTTGCTAAAACCGTTTGAATTGCAAATTTTATATTCTAGATATTAATGTGTGCCCTAAAATCTTCACGGTTCATTAAACTGGCTAAAATGACATATATAAGTAAACGCTTTTCTAATTATTTTACTTCAATTTCAGTTGGTCAGACGTCGTGTGTATATCTACAAGATTGGTTCAAGGCAGAAAACTACCGTCATATGACATTTGTTTCAAACGATGACGTTGCCTTTAATGTCGTTGGTGACCAAACCAGTGCGACAAAAAAGCCATTCATGTTGGATTTTAGTTTCTCGAATGAATCAATTACATGCAACTTAAGCAAAAGCGGTGAAGTTTCAAATGTTCAAACGATAATTGACTCATTTTTGCCTGATACATTAATTGGAAATGATGCACCAAACTTTATCAGTTCACATGGAAACGACTTCATCAAAGGCAAAGGAGGTAGTGATACATATAAAATTGCAAAAAACTGCCTAAATACAGTCATCGATAATTACGACATACATTTTGATAACGATGTCATTTATATTGATCAAGATTTCGAAGATATTGAGCTGAGCTATGAACCAACAAATCAAAGCTTGGAGATTACCACGGGCAATAAGAAGGCAGTAACATTATTTAAGTGGTTTCAAAACAAAATTTATAGGCATGCGTCTCTACGCACAACGGATGGGTATTCAGCAATATTACCCGATACTTATAATGAAGAACAAGTGGACAGCAAGCTACAGGCTGTAGCAATTGAAATTTCATTAGAAGATGAAGATTGCAGCTATGGCCTGAAAACATATGATTTGTCGCAAAAGAAATACATGGGCATATCAAAATTTACAGCAAAAAGCGACAAGTGCAGTTATAACATTATTGGTAATAGCCTGAATAACCATCTGGATCCAGGACCTGGTAATCCATATGGGGTTCAATTTTTGGAAGGTGGTGATGGTTCAGATAGTTACGTGATCGGTGCAAACTATGGAGAATTCAATGAGATTAATAATTATGCCAAGGATTCATTGATTGACTTCGTTCTACTGAGTGTTGAATATGCCTATATTGAAGTGGACATTGAACAGGATTCAAATGACATCATTGTAACATCAACTTCCAGTAGCAATCTAGTGAACGTAAAAATCAAGAACTTCTTCCTTGGCAAAGAGTACCAGCATATTGTTTTTCAAAGTGCTGATCAAATTACATTCAGGCTGTTGCCACATTATCCACACAAGAAAGTCATGATTGTTAACTATAGCCATTCACAATTTTCTCAGAAACTAAACACAACGAAACTATTTCCAAGAGCTAGTGTTATATACGGGTCTGAAGAGAAGAGTAACGTGATCTATGGTAGCACTGAGACTAAACGACTTGTCGGAGGAAATAAAAATGACATTATCAAAGGGGGAGAGAGTGGAGAGCAAATCGAAGGAAATGGTGGAACAGATGACCTTGCTGGAAACGAAGGAGATGATATTATATTCGGAGGCGATGACGATGACAATCTTCATGGTGGAGAAGGAAATGATGTTCTATCTGGTGGCTATGGTGCCGATGTTATTGATGGAGGTGATGGATTTGATTCTGTGCTGCTAGCTGGTGATATTGTCAACGAAAAAGGAGTCATTGTGAGTTTACCGGCCAATAAGCCTGAAAATGAGGTATTGATAAGCACTGACACTGGAACTGTTAGGATTCAGCCTGGAGTAGGCAAGAATGGAGATGCAGAAGGTGATTCGTACAGATCAATAGAAATGGTGCACGGATCTATGTTTAATGACATTATTGTAGGCAACGACGAGAACAACATTATGAGTGGTAATGAAGGTCAAGATGTATTGATAACAAAGAAAGGATATGACGTTTTGGTTGGCGGACTTGGCAAAGACATATACAACCTAACAGAAGCAAGTGGTTGGAAGATTATCAATAACTATGCTTCCGACAAGAAAATGGACACTATCCTTGCAGGTAAACTGTCAGAAAGGCCATGTCAGTATTCATACAACGATGACTTATTTATCACCTTGTCAATGGGCGACGACAAACGACTTACTGTTGCAATAAAAGAATGGTACAAAAGCAAAAGATTTCGACACATGATATTGGAGTATTATAATGATCAAAACCAGCTAAGAATTCTTGACCCATCAAGGAATATAAAATTAGAGACATCTGTCGACTCATGGGTTTCATATTTTTCAACAACCACATTTTTAACTGTTCTTAGTTACAGTTCGAATGAAGTTTTTGTTAGAATCGGTGAAATGGTCCAGCATATTCAAGACGAAGATCACGATGTACAGTTAAACTACGTGAGTGAAAATCAACTCTATTTAACAAAGAAGCTATCCCGAGACATGATTGTTGGATCCTCAGCTATAAAATTGCAATCTGGTATATTGGGTGGCGTTATGATTTCAATAACACTATCCTATCACAGATGCAACAACGTTCTGGCAATCACATTGCCAGTTACAATAAGGACATTACCAAATGTGCCAACTGATATCAAAGTCATAGATGTTAGCTCAGTTAGTTTAACAATTGGATGGAAAGCACCTTCTTATCTTACCGATCCAAATAGAAAGTACTATGAATATCGGTGTGTTGCTGTAGAAAACATCTCTAAAAGAAAGATCAAGATAAGGACAAAGAAAGCAGAAAATTCATGCGTGCTTGAAGGGTTGTTGCATGGCACAGTCTACCGTGTTCGCGTGTATTCGATAGCTGCAGGAGAACAAAGCCAGCAAGCAGCAACAATTGATGTAACTACAAAAGACATTTGCAGAAACATAAGCCCGCCTGAAAATGGAAATATCGTATCTGAGAGAGTCAGCAATGGTAAAGAATATGCCAATGTGACCTGCAATCACGGATACGAGATGTTTGCTAGTGGTCACAACTGGCGGGAAAAGGTAAGTCAAGTATAAAGATGCTGAGCAAAAATCAATTATTTTGTAACTGCAAAAAAAATAACAACTTGCTATTTCTTTCAAGTTGATTAATTTAATATCCGAAACTAAACTATCTAGAAAAGCCATGCCCGTTCTAAACGGATTTTAATTCTTTTGAATATGGCCGTGACTATTTTCATGGCATAGAATTCATTAAGTTGGTACCTCAACAAAACAAGATAATTGGTGCCCTTCCTTAGCTATATAAAAATCTATTTTGCCATAGATTGATAAAGAAGTGAATGTAAGATGTAACTCTTCGCAACTTTGCATAAAATGGTCCAAATCAATTTGCTTGGAGGAAGCTACATGTCTGCCTGTTGAATGCAGCAAGCAATCTCTTTCTACTGAATATATCTTAAATGCAAATGATGGGATTAAAGATAGACTTGTTGCCGGTGATAAATTGAGGCTGAGCTGTAAAGATAGCCATGAATTCGAAAATAAGCAAGAGACTGTTACAGCCATTTGTTTTGATGGAGAATGGAAAACTTCCACTAGGAACAGAATACCAAGATGTCTGCCATATAAGGATTGCAAAGGGAATTTGGCACCGAAGCTACGAATTTGGGGGCAAAATACCACGAGTGATGATGACGGAGCTTACACAGTAAAGCACAGCACGAGGGCTAGGTAAGAGCCATTAAATACTTTTGAGTCACTTCGGTTATTGTTTAAAGTATCTATTCGATGCCATAAACGAAGTTTGCATTTAACAGACCTTAATGTGATGGGCGAAAAATAGCTGACATATGTATTTTCCTACTTGATTATAACTATGATTATAACGATTAGAATTCAAAAGCGATTTTTGTAAAATATTGCTGTATTCATAAGTTCTGTTACATCTCTATCAATTCACCTGAAGAGGTAAAATCAAACCACATTACACTCATATTTTTCACGCTTCTATAATTTTACACTGTCGCAAATGCAACTTTTGTGCATCTTATCAAATATTTTTTTTAGCCTGACCTGCACCGAAGGGTATGAAATGTCTGGTCCAGATCAATTATCATGTTCTAATGGTACAATCAAGCCCGCTTTCCCGAAATCATCTTGTAGACCCATACACTGTACTGAAATACAATCACCAGCAAATGGAAGAGCTCAGAAAAGCACTGATAGTGCTCCATTACAAGATTCCACCTATACATTTTCGTGCGATGGAGATCATTGGCTGGATGGGAATGAAAAATTGACCTGCAGAAGCGGCAACTGGAAACCCGCAACACCTCCAACTTGCAAGCCAAAGCCATGCAATTCTTCACCTTGTCAGAATCGTGGTGCTTGTCATAATAATGTGAATAACAAAGATTTCAGTTGTACGTGTACAAGTGATTATCACGGTCTTCATTGTGAAACTCAAACACTTCCTGAGAAGTACATACTTGAGGAAAAAATAGAAGAAATGTTGCAAAATAGTGGAGGCTGCAAAGCTGAGGAATTGTACAACTATCTTACTAACCCAATCATGGGTTACCCTTCCTATAGGTGGTCTGTTCTCTGCATTGGTCGGGGTTCCCATTTGTACTTTCCTCAGCAACTGGAAAGAGTTCTTTATATTAAATATTATAAAAGCACAGCAATCATTACGTGGCTACCCAAGTCTTCTTCAGTTAAGCTCATTGATGAAGGTCAAAGAGCTGTAAGAGAAAAATTTAATGAAATTGAGTTTATTTGCTTCAAATATGCTAAAGAACTTGAGGATATGCTAAACAAATTGAAGAGCAATGCCGATGTACAATTTGGATACTGCGTTTGGATAACATTTGCAGAATTCCAATGTATTCCACGCACCGATTCAAACATGATTACAGAATTGTCTAAACGATTTTTTTGTTATAACAACACTTTTGATGTGGACATAATTTGTTCTGGTGTCATAAAAAGGGAATAAGAATTTAACTGATGACATTAAATATCCATTTTCGAAATTTGAAAATGGTAGAAAATGTAGGAAAAAACATTAGATTTGCAATGAGGATATAGACACTAGGAAGCACCAATTATTTTGATAAAAGCAAGAGAGAAACGTGTTAATCTCATATTAATGCGAAGTTAAAATGACGTGTTCTGGAAAGCGGGAAATAAAAAATAATTGTTTTTACATTGAATAATAGATCATTTTTGGGAGAACGTCAACTTTAGGTACCTAATAATCGCGTCGACAAGTTAGAGTGCTGTTACATCAAACAGATTTTCAATTAAAGTTTCATTCATTGGCAAGTGAAAGTTGCAAAAGCAACAAAATTCACTTTTCAAGATAACAAATTAACAGATATAAACATTCAAGAACAACATATTAAGGCCCCGTTTACACGAGAGAAAAAGATACGGACCCAAAAGGTCCGTGCCTTTTGGGTACGATATGGGAACGATTGTATAGCGTTTACACGGGAACGGACTCAAAAAGCTGTTGAGTTTACACGAGAACGGATCCAATTGTTGAGCATGCGCAGTTGTTCAAGTTAAGGCGTGTTTTGTTGTTGTTAGTTACTTGTAATTGCGCCAAAACACTCTCAGAAAATGGCGAACACGAATTTCCTTCCTTCACCTGCCCCAGTTGTTTGGTTCAACATGAACTTCAATCGCTGTCGATGTTGTTCGCAAACTAAACTTACCACACACAACAAAGAAGCTATATTGGAAAACATCAGAGACAAAATTGATATTACTTGCTTTTCAATAGGCCCAGACATTTGTACTGCTTATATTTTGGACTTCCCGCGATAACACAACCTCAGTTGCAACAGGCTCAGTTCAGTGCCGTGCCTGTTCTGGTTCCGTTCCAAGCGTTTACACGACACCGATACGGGAACGGACCCAAATGGATCCGCTTTTCTAGCGTGCCCAAAAAGATACGATCCCGTTCCCAAAGAGGAACGGATCCATGCGTACCCGTGTAAACGAAACACCTATCGTAACCATTTTTGGAACGGATCCACTCGGATCCGTTCCCGTGTAAACGGGGCCTAAATACAACTATGATGATAAGCATCAAGCATAGTTGGCGCCAGCATTACAATGCAGCTTTCCTTAAATTTTCAAAATAGCAATTCTTGCACATTCGATAAATGAGAAAGTAACCAAAAAAATTGCACGAAATTTAAAACATAGCAGGCCACCGAAGAAGGCACAGGCATTATATGTTTTTGTTCTATTGATTATATATCTTTATCTCTACCAAGTAGTTTTTAAGCCAAAAATCACTTTGCCCTTTTTGCAAATGAAATTTCAATCTGTACTGATTACTTTTGTGCCTGTTTTGTTTTTATTTGGCCACGACAAGTATACTAAATTTGGCCTTGAAGTGGGGCACTGACTGCGACACGGTATGACGTAATAAACATAACACAAGTCGACCTTTATAATGGGAGAGCATCGGGAAAAGGTTTCTGCACTATGGGCAAGCCCGGCCTTTATTAAAACATCTTTTCCCAAGGTACAAAACTATAACTTTCCGCGCGTGCGCGTCGTTTCAGCTATTAACCAAAAAATGAACTTACGGCACAGCTATAGTGGCGCTTTTAAAAATAGTACTATAATCCAGTCAAACGACATCTTATTCCCCGCTTTCTGGTTTCCAAGCAGGAGGAAGCATTCACAAAAGAAGTTTGTCAACAATCATGGATGGCGGAGCTGTGATAGTAAAATTAGTAGCAAACACGATGACCGGAGTTGTGTTGATGTACCATAAAGCTAAGTAAGCTGTTACATCAGTTCATTTATAAGTGAGATTTTCAGCGAGCCATTTTCAAAACAAGTTTAAAATGAAACGAAACAGATAAGGAGAGCTATATGGCTTGCGTTTTGTTCAGAAACATATGTCAGACAGAAGTTCAAGCACAAAGAAAGGGAATTTTTGTCAGTTTGGAGCCATGGTGTATTAACAGAACACTTGCAAGATTTCTGACTATGATAATAAATTGTTATGCCGAATATTGCTATTAGTTCTTTTCAATTGCTAAAACTTCTTTCACCGATGAAAACACTGTAGCAGGCAGGCCTTCCAACCAGGCCTTCCATCCAGAGGTTAAATAAAAGTAAGTTCATTTCGATAAAGGCTGAACTGACAACAACTTAGCCCATGTAGATTCAGAAAACATCTCTTCATTGTCTCACATATACATCAAATGCGACTCAGTCAAGTCAAATACAAGAGGGTTTTTATATGGGGACTGATAACCCCCGTTGTTTGCTTCCGCCCTCCGCCTCGGTTGATCGCCCCCACGCAGTTTTGTTAAAACACTAATTCCTAACAGCGGGCACTCCTTTAGGGCCTGTTTATATGGAGCCGAGTTACTCGGCTTCCCGAGTAACTCGTTAAGCCGAGTTACCCGCCTTGTATACAAAATCAATGCAATCCCGGGTGAGTGTTTATATGAGACAGACGAGTAACTCGGCTAGCAGGGATCCCGGCAAAACAGCCGAGATCTCGGCATATCGAGTAACTCGTTTCTGTCATATAAACGCAAATGTGCCGAGTTACTCGGCTAGCCGGGACGAATTCGGACATAATTCGCATGCGTGAACTGTTAACCAAACCACATTGTTAACCAAACCACCTCATGTAACAAACACCATTCTAAAAGTAACCTGGCCACCCGAGTAACTCGGTCTCATATAAACAGAATTCAATTTTCATCCCGCCTTGCCGAGTTACTCGGGAAGCCGAGTAACTCGGCTCCATATAAACAGGCCCTCAATATAATAATCAAGTCTTAATCAACTAATTCAGCGGAAATCACAAAATATAAAAAAGTCAACAATTAAGGATTACAGTAAGCAAAACAGCAAGGTCAATATCTCAAAACTGTCAACATAGGTCCACCATTGATTGCCCTAACACTTTGTCTCTAACAGTTTGACCTCACGACCAAAGTTGCCCCATGTCAGACGCCAATTACTCTCCACAACTCTGTTCTAAAATTACTGAAAAGTTGTAAAATTTGTAAAAACATTTTAATTTTTATGCCTTAAAAATTTGAAATATCAATAGAAAAACTTGTCATGGTTATGACGTTATGGCTATCGCAGTTGAAATGGCAAAATTGACGAATTTCAGGGCTTATAAAAGCAGTTTTACTGGAACAATTTTCATTCTGAAAGTGGTTTTATGATCAGTTCCATCAGTGCCGCATTTACCCATGGGCCAACTGGGCCCGGGCCCAGGGGCCCCTTAAGATTCTTAGATTTAGGGGGCCCCGAGCAAAAATTCGAAAAACCTATGAACTATTGTTGATTTTATTCTTATGTTTGAATTGAGAAGTAATGTCTTCATCAAACAACACAGTGGCTTCATTTTTCGACAATATGTGATGCTCTAAATGATACATTATTCCTTGAAGCTGGATGTCATAAACTGATTTTGGCGCCATCAGCCAGTAACCATGATTTTCTTTTAATTTTATTTCCGTTAGCAAGTTGTCAGTATGCCAATAAAATTGTGCTTACAGGGTACTGAGGACTATACACGTGACAAAAAACTTTTTTTTACATATTTCAAGGGGCCCAAATCAATTTTGGGCCCAGGGCCCCAACTGACCTAAATGCGGCCCTGAGTTCCATTAGGCTTACCATGAAATTCAAGAAAATCACATCACCTTTTTTGCTTGCAGTAGTGAATAGTGATAAGTGAGAGTGAATACCTGAATACTTGCAAAAGCTCTACTAATGCTTTCTATAAATTGTCTTATATTAAAATGACAAGCTACAGACGTATGGTTCATCAAGCATTGCCTGCCTATGAACAAACAGCAATGCCTGAAGATTCGCAATATAGGCTGCTGCAGCAAAATGCAGTACTCTTTGCAGTGAACGCTGGAGAGATTTTGCTCCAAAAGATATACAGACATTAATAGCAGCAAAAAATTCTTCCTCCGACATTATTATATTTTCGTAAACAGATAAACAGAAACTTCCAGATGACCTTTGTTATTAGTCAAGAAAAAGTTTGAATAAACCGCGCGTTGTTGTGAAATTGAGATGATGCTAATCTCCGATGACAGGGATCAACGAGAAAACAATGCTGCCTTAAAATAAGGGAACCTCGAGAGCACCCCTTATTTTATTGGCCGGTCTTTTTCATCCTTACGTGTGAAACGAATAAGGCAGACCTTGCAAGGGAGACCATATACACGGGTAACCGGAGTGCTAATTACCTTAATCCCTAAAAGAATGTCCTTATTTTGCTCGTGTATATGGGCCCTATGGGCCCTAAGTCCAGAAAGCATTGTATTTTTTTTTAGCTATTTTAAGAATAGAGAAGCTACCAATAGTAATTTGATGATACGATTTGATCTAGAATACAAGAAGGTAAAGACTCAATACTATTGCAAAACCTGTCTATTTTTATATGTTATCGGCCTGCGTACAAGTGACGGGAAAGGGAAACCTTGCACATTGTGCACTATTCTCCTTTATCAAAGCCTTCTTTTTCAGCGAGATAACGTTTTCTTTTAATTACCTACTTTTAATGTGCATCTTTACTTATTTTAATCTTTCGGTTATTATTAAGATACGATTTGTTCTTTGAGAATTTGGCTTATAAATTGTATTTGTAGTCTTCTGCTTTAATAGCTAACATCAACTTTAAAAAATTACACAGCAAATCCAATTTTCATGTTGATTAATTATTGAGATTTTCCGGGATTTTCCACAATGACTTTTGCAGTTATTTTTCACTTCAATGTCTGACACCTTTGAGAAACAATCTCAAATATGAGATTATGGACAATAAATCGCAATATCACATTGGCATATGGATACAACGCCACACTGGCTTGGTGTACTTATGAAACCGCGTTCAAGCTACTAATGAACACTAGATACTGTCACCAAAGCAAATCTGCGTCGTCTTAATTTTAAATCACAATGCAAGACTGATTAAAAATACTTTTCTCTACTTATTGATTTGCTGCTTTTCATTGTTTACAGGCAGATGGCTGTCTATGGCAAGAGTGAATCATCCGCCTTGGATTAAAAAATGAAATGCGTAGTTTTTCTCATTGCTTCATCGAAAACTGTAAAGCCAATTAAAGGAGTTGTTTTGCAAAGTTTCGCATTCTTGACCGTGGAGAAGAAAAGATATATAGGCCAATTGGAGTTAACGAGATTTTGAAGCAATCACGATCACGTCAGTCAAACTTTACCCAGTCAATGTCAATATCATCATAATCAAAATCAATCCAGAGATAGTCAAACGATAGATATGTTGGGAATCGCTTCAGTGGGCTTCAGTGAAATAGTATAGTCGAGATTTGGTTAATAATGAATAAGTTGGTCAAATAACGCCTAATTCGTATGAATACTACAACAAGTGACTGTCGGTCCATTTACATCTTTTTCATCCGGGTGGGAATATTTTTTGACGCTGAGAATATCGTATCAATTAATTTTACGCTGACTCTAAATGGTGTTAATGTCTAATTTTTGTTTTGCGACGTTATAGTCCCGGCGTTAAAAAAATCTACATTTCATTTTGGTTGATTGCCATTTATTTTTTAACACTCACGCGCGCTTGCATTAACTGATTAATTAATATATTTAAATAAAAATAAATAGATAAAAAATCAAAAAAATCAAAAATGTAAAACTGGTTCTCGAAAAGCAACATTGATTTTCTGATACTCATATATGCTTTCAGGTACTGAATTTCGGGCATTTTTCACAAAATAAAAGCGCACAAACTCTGCACATGAAAACAAAGCCATTTTGGCAAAAATAAAAACTTTTGTCGATAAGCAAGAAGCGATAACAGAGAAATTTGGGAAACTATACTAAACTAAACCAAATAAAGCACACGACGCAGAACTACATAGGATGGCCAACGATTTAAGAAACTTTAGTTTTTTGCTGAAAAATTAAGAAACTGTAAAATTTCTTCGTGACAATTTTGGTTAACATCCGTCCAAAAATTCTCAACTTCAAGGTAACTTTAGAACGTTGAAAAGTTTTTTAGTGCTAAGTGCTGATTCAAGTTTCCTTTCAAATAAATCAGAAACTTTTCCCGGAGTTGCTATTGAAAACGCGTGCCCTAAACAGGTTGCGGCTGAAAATCTGTTTCCTTTCCTTCAGACGTTTATAAGAATGCAGGCGGGTGGAGTAAACAAATCTGTGTTGGAGGACATTTGAATGTTTCAATAGAAACTGGACAGGCTCACGAGATCCCTTTCCGCATTCTGATTTCTCTGTACACGCCAAATCCGCCTGGCCTAACAATGAGATTCAACACTGGATTGTTTACAAAGCGGAGTGATATTCAATTCATCGTTTTAGACAGAGATTTGTATTCATTGGTTTTTACGATTGCGAATGAAGGTTGCGGATTAAGAAATGCGCGATTTGATTATATTTGATTAACTTTGCCAAGTGTCTTATTAACTAAAAGACCCATGAAATCAAACCAGATACACAAAAGTGTACGAATAAATAATCATATTTGCTGATATTAGCGAATGACATCTGCTATACACACGGCAATTTCGATTGAAGAAAATTGGCCATATCGTATGTGCATAGCTTGTAGATCTTGACATGTGGAAGGTTTTGCTTATTGTTTAGCAACCAGCTAGCCTTTTTATCTTTGTATCAAGAAGCTAATTCAATCGGTCGTGCAAATACTGTCAAAGTTAAAGAGGATTTGAGATAAGAGTGCAGATAATGCTTGATTTTGAACACTCTTCTCCTCACAACGCTTGTTTCGATTAGATCGAGAGGCGGGTCGTTTTGCACTTAAGCGCGTTATCAGTGTTTCAATTCGTTTTGCAGACATTTTTCATCACCTTGAGCTGTTTTTTGCTGCAAAAAATTAGCTACCATTGACCAAACTCGAACAATTCCCCCAACTTAATAACAAACATTGCATATATCAACCAACGTGTTTTGCTTTGATTTCAGGTTTGAGAAATTGGTGCCCAAGTCAAGTCGCAAAAACATTTTATTTTCAATGCGCAAACAGATTTTTCAGTACAGTTGTGTTGATGGAACGGTTTCTTCTGATTGCAAAAGCAAATCCTTGCTTCCGAAACTTCTGTTCTCAGCAGGGAGGCTACTGAGATCCATTCAATAGCAAATCACGTGTTTAATAACCCAACTGCACATAATAATCCGCTTCGGATCTGAACACGCACAAGAATCAATTGCAAATCACAGCTGAATTTCCCTTCTTCACACAGCACTTCCACGAGAGCTCGATTTATAGTCCTCCACTTGACGCACTAACACCTTAGAACTCGAGATTTTGCTTATACCCGAGTTAGTAGCTGTTTGAACATTTGTTGTCAGTCGCTGTTTCGGTACTCCACACACAGTTAAGTCTGCTCACGCCTTGAGAATCAAAGCTGACCCAGCCAATACATACACAAAAATACTTTGCAAATTGTACAAACGGATGATCATAGGCGACACCGTTTATCAACGTGGGTGAATTCTCAAAAACTAAAGTGCACTTTTTTCATTAGCTTATTGTACTGATAGGAATAATAGTCTGGCGCATTGAACGCGTCGAAAAATTGAATATGAAGAATTTATTATTTCTTCCTTTCTTTCTATGCTTTTTGAATCACTCAAAATAAAAGGACACAAGGCTGAGAAAAGAAAAACAAAAGGGTGCTTTCTATGTGCGAAAATACATGTAACCTAATGTTCAGTTCACTATCACTTGTAACTTTTTAAGATCAAGCAAAGACCTCTATAACAGGTCAAGAGAATCCATAATGTTATGACAACTATTGATTTATTTCAAACTATAAAACTGTAAAAACCGGCCTGTACACTGATATGCTAGATATGTTATCTTCCAAACCCTTCGATCGTTGAAGCTCAAGGCAAAACCCCTTAGTCTCGATGCGAACAAGAGGCAAGCAGATAATAAACCTGCACAATCTACGCTTTTAATTAATTTTCGTTCTCCAAATAGATCATGTTTATATTTTAGTTATTAAGCAGAATTTAGCATTGCTTTGAAATGATGAATGAAAGCTACACAGCGAGTTTTAAGTAGCGAATAATAAACAAGGCCGACCATCTGGCCTGTGAGATTTTGGAGATTTCAATTCTCTTGGTGCGCTTTTCGTTTGATTGCAAGCGAAATCCTTGCTGAGAAGAAAGATTGTAGAAATAACTGACACCGAGACGTTGAGTAAACGACTTCAATAAATGATGACCGGGATTTTCAACGACCATCTGGATATTTGAGCAACATTGATGCTATTAATCTTCATAAACAGTTATCAAAAGCGAATCGAAACGAAAGCGAAAACAAGCGTCACCACGCACGCATGCGTATGTGACTTTGCAAGTGGCTGCTGCCAAAATAAGGAGACTATTTGAGAGCGCAAAGTATTGTGTGTGCAAGCAATGGACCATTGTCTTTTTTATTGCTTCTCGCAACAAAGTGAGTTCGCCTTTTTTCTTTTACTGCGCATAATGCATTCTGTCCTCTCACATTGCAACCATTTCATTTATTTTCAATATGCGCACAAAACAAAACAGTAGACTTCTCTATCGTTTACATACAGAGATTAAGCCATTCTATCTTAATCCCCAAGCTTGTTTTAAGTTGAACTTGAAAAGCAGTCTTACCTTTGAGGAACGTTTCCGCAATAGTTTGTTCAAGA
The DNA here is from genome assembly GCA_013076295.1 of Sanderia malayensis. Classification (NCBI taxonomy): domain Eukaryota; kingdom Metazoa; phylum Cnidaria; class Scyphozoa; order Semaeostomeae; family Pelagiidae; genus Sanderia; species Sanderia malayensis. Next base: position 5,138,516 of record RQOL01000828.1, read on the forward strand.
CCCAGATTGAGCCCATCTGCTCACGGCCACGTGGACAAGCCAGAGAAATCCATACAACCGCAGCATGAGTTCCCTGTGGGTCGGTTCTTTAAAATTACCGCATAGAACTTCATGTATGCGCAGCTCAGCCTTTCTTTGTTATTTTTTTACATCAAAACGTAATCCACGATCTTCTTGTCTAAAATCCATTTCAATTCAATTTGAGATGCGCTGTATTAATTGATCATTTTGATCATTCAAATCGTCAATAGCAACAAAGAGCTTTGAATTGTTTTCAAGTAGCCTAATTCAAAATTTGTTGACGCACCAGCACACTTGCTCATATATTTCAATATGTATATTGCATTGTTCGCATTCTGCATTATAAACATTTATGAATTGAGTAGCCCGACCTAATAACTCATTTGACCAAGTCTTCAAGAGTAATAAACTCGATTACACTGATTAGCAAAGCGAGCCTGTTTATAACTTAATCTGTTTTGCAAATTGTAAACAATTCCTGAACTGAAATACTTTAATACATTTGAATTGCAAAGTGACAACAAAAAGCATGTAATTATACTTATTTTGCTTCATTCAATCGATTTAAACACTTCAGTTTTCACTCAACGCACGACTTTTGTATTCTATTAAAATAAATTCTATTATTATCTACTTTTTCAAGCGCTTGTGATTTTACTTTAATGTAAATTATTTGATATAATTCATTATCGCGCTGTACAATCGACAGGTTTAACACTTTGTTTTTGTTTTGTTGTATTTGATTTCCTATGAAGAGATTACTCAAATGCATCTGTCTTTGGATATGCAACATTATTGCTCTTGAGGTTGCAATCCTTTAAGATAAGAAGATAAAACGAAACGAACTATGGTTGTTAGATTGGAAGCCGATAGTGTCGTGACCAATACAGCACCAGAAAAAAGTCTTCAGTTACAGTAACTGTATGAAATCAGAATGTAATGTGCTTCTGATTTGCAGACTTCAAAACTGGAGAACCTTGGACTGAACGTTGGCAATTCAACCTCTCAGTATTATACACATCACCTCCAGTTGCGTTGCTCTAAGCATGCACGAAGTAAATATCAATTGAAGAAAACACAATTTTCTATGTGCAATGCGAGTTAAACATGCAAAACATGCTGTCAGTGCATTCATCTTTTTCGTTTTATTCCATGCTTTTTGTTCTAAACGTTGTGAAGCAAGTCAAGAAACTTGCACGCATTTCTTCGCTTGCAACCCCCGGAATAGGCCCTTTGATCCATTCACAGGCAATACAATGCGTACTATTTCTAGGGAGCATAATTTTTTATTAATGATTTCGACGATAAACGTCCTTGAATGGCAACATCTGCCTGCAGACTCCTGTTTTGCCAGTTTTGAATGAAACACTATGTCGGATAGTTTGTTGAGAAAACTCTATATCACAGCCTTACACTTTTGATAAAAACTATAATAATAATGAATATGATGATTTTGAATATGTTCGTGATTATATTGATCATGGTAATCATAATTATTATGATTGTGATGATCAACTACCTAAAAAGACTACAAGAGCCACTTATAGCAACAACAGGAAAAACAATAAGCCAATACGTCACGCGATAAGACGCAGCCTTTGCGCTGTACGCAAGACTCTGTGATGTCTTAGGAATCGTTTTTCATCTGATGAACTGGATTATTTCAATTTGAACAAGGCATATACATTGCAAACAGCAAATTAACAAAAACAACAGCTATGTGCCGAAAAAGACCTGTACTCCTGCAAGATTTCATAGAACTCAGACAATTTCACGGCAAACAGGCCCAAGCCCTGTTTAGTAGATTCTCTTTTTTGTTAATGATTTCTCTATACTTCCTTGAGAGTGATTTATTCTATTAGTGGGGTTTGATGGCCAGCCAATCGCCGCGGCGATATGATGCACCTGCTTAATACTTTACGATGTGACATGGTTTCCATTGAATACACCTGGCCCTCTTAAAAGACGAGCAAATTTAAATAAAACTTCATAAGCCGATTCAATCGAACAGTTAGTTCAGCCTTACTTGAGCAACCGATAACTTTCCACTGCTCTTTAGCAGCCAAGCCAGCACAGCAAGCGAGTCGATCTGCAGTATAATTGGAGATAGCATACAGCGTGACATTACAATGCCTCGTGCATTCTTAATCAAAAAAACTACCACGTCTGGTAGTACTAGCACTGATGGTAACAGCAGCAGTAGTAGTAGTCGTAGCATTATCAAAGAGAACGTTGCGGGGAAAATATCTGAAGACAAAAAAGGTAAGTCTTCTATTCTATATTCATTTTCAAGTAACCATTAAACACTACCGCGATCTTTACAGGAGGCTCGCACTGCTTATTAACTCTGCTTGAAGACACAGAGCTCCTCTTTATCCAGCTTTTAAATGAAGCTTTGTTGAGTAAAGTATCACATTTGAAACACGAATCTCGTATACTCTGATAATTGTCACGTATTATTGCATTTTCTATTCTGAATCTCCGTTTTGCACTACACTACCGAGTTTGCAAATCAACAAAAACATAATTCACTACAATTTATTTATTTACCTTTCCTGGGTTGATAAGTCAAAAAATCCCTTGTTTTTTGTGAATAGTTGTCGCAGAAACAATCGCTGAAGCTTTTGCGAGATATTATTAACGACGGCGTTGAAAGAAGATATACTTATACAGTAACACGTTTAATCTGAAACAGAGCTTTATGTTTAACATGCTAGATTCATTCACTGCATTTTCAATGCAACAAACATGCCGAAAGCTTGTGCATAATCTATATCAACAATAATCAAATTGTTACTCCTAAATGATAAAGCCACGTCGTACTGCTGGTGTAGAAAATGCTTAACACTCAAAGCCTGTGCTTTGTTACGTTTTTGAAACAGTCGTTTTGGAGAAGAAACGCAATTTTACATCATTTCTATGATATTGTATATTTACATGGTCAAGGACTTTTGGTATTTAATAATAATCAAAGATTCCTCATTCGTAAAGCCATGTTCACACAATGTTTTCTTCCACAGAATTCTCGGGGATCGACAACAGTGGAACAATTGTGGAATGCAGATCCACCCAAAGAGGCCCAAAAAGCGACAGGGACATCTCTCAGATGACGTATCATGACCATGCCCAATTCTATCGCAGCCGAAGTGAGAGCCTATTAGCTGAAGACCATTGGAGAAAAGGTAAGACTTTATGTTTATCTAAACTTCTACCGCGAATAGGTAACAACATGCCAATTTTTTCGATGTATATTCTATTACGAGCTTAGTGATAAATAGATTTGCGATTTGCTAAGCTCTTTGCAAAGTTTCAATCAGATTAAAAGAGTGCAGAGCAAGTGCACGTGTGTACATGTCATGTAAGATGTAGTTCGAGCTTGATTTCAAGTGCATGCTTGCTTATGTTTAATAACATCAACCGTGCGATTGAGTTATTCAAATTTTAGCATGTCTTACGGGACTAGTCATGGAAGTGAGTCAACGCCATCTTTAAATACAACATCTAAAAATCTTTTAATGCAGTATAGTATTGCGAATGCTAGTTGGGCGTCAACAGTAAACTAAAATTCAAATTTGACTTTGATGCAAGTGCTATTGCATGACGTATGTATGACATGTATTAAGTGGCATTGCAAAGGTCTGATTCGATGAAAACATGCATCTGCATGTCTCGCACTCTTAATTGCAATGTTTACACTGTTCTAAAGACCATAAGCCACAATAGGAGTGGTCCATATCTTGTTTGCTTTTTCTAACCTCGCCATGTCCAGCAGCTACAAGCTGAGAAGAACCCTGAATCAGCCATGAAATCCCCTGATAGCGAATACCAAAGAACAAATGTATTGTTCATTATAAAGGGCATGTTGCATTTGTAAACAGATGACTACCTTGAGGGGAATTTCTAAACTATAATCCTGTATTTGGAGGTATTCCTTGCTATAGACGTATCATCCTTTAATGGAGACTCTACTGTATGTTTAAAGAAAGCTGCACAGTCGGTCATACTTGTTACAGCGAGTTTATAAACTCCCCTAAGTGAACTAAAACAGGTTTTTCATGATCTCCTTGTCGGCCAAATGTGCCTACTACTATACTGCTTGACAAAAACCCACGAGTAACAATATAAGGCGACGCAGTCAAAGACATTTTAATGTGTGCATATTATACAAGTCAGTAAGCAATGAAGTAACGGAAATTTCAGGCCCAGATTTGCAATCACAAATTTCCTGAGTGAAGCTAATGACAAGCCATTGGCAGGTCAGTTAAATTGAAAATATTTATAGGTTATCTTTAGCAGATGTTCTGAAATTCTTAATCCGTGCAGAGAAATCTCGAAATTCTTCTCACGTTTCTTAGTCGTACACATGTATCAGAAAAGTCGATTTTTCGGAGCAACATACTGCGACGTAACCTGTTCCCGATTCCATATTCAAAATGTATTCATGCTTGCACCCTCTTTGAGTTTATGCTCTTATACATAAGAAAATGTATACAGAATATGTTCTTATGCGTTTTACGTGTTCTCTGTACGTTGTACGTAGTGCTGTACGTATGCATGCATATATAACGAATTGATTAATTGTGTGCTTGAAAAGACGTCTAAAAGTCTAGTCTTCTAAAAAACGGCTTGGTAATTCAAAAGAAAGCAAAAAAGAAGAGGAAGTCACGTATTCTAAAGCTTTAAAAACAACAGTAAGTTGTTCTTCTATAGCTTTAGAATACAAGCTTCTTAGCCAATACTTTAGAATACAAACAGCTTTAAAATACAAACTTTAGAATACGAGTTCAGCCAATGCAATGACGTGGTGTTGTTTTCTAAAACTCTCATAGTTGGGCAGCGATTACTGCAGCCTCGTTGTGAAGTTTGCAGCTGTAATATGACACGTTAATAACAGCCACGCGAATTCTTAGTCTCGAGGATACTTGGACTATGGACTATACTATCTATACTCTTTTTTTTCATATAAAGAGTAAATGTCATATAAATGGCTGTACTGTGGCTGACTAAACCCTTTATGAAGCCAATTGAATTGTAGCTTTAGGTTGCTGTTTACTTAGCCTAACAGAAATTGATCTGAAATATTTCACATCAATGCACAGCTTTCTCTATCAATCAATAAATTACAAGCATGTCCTACTTTGTTGGAAAATAAAATGTTTGAACAAAATACGTGCGAACTTTCAAATGAAGAAAAGAACAATGTGACGCCTTAAACAGGATAACCAAATCAAAAAGCCTCGCAAATATATTATAATAAATCTCTTAGAACATCCATCTCTTTCTCTCTTTCTTTCTTTTTTATATTGCCTTAGACAATAGTCTTGCCTGGCCTTCAGCTGCTGGCAATTCAGAAGAAATCTGTTTTGTCGAGAATGAAATTATGAATGTTGCAGATTTGTTGTTCATTGTCGAGAGAAATGAATCTCTCTCAGGCAGAGAGATTCATTTCAATTATCCAATATCTTGTTTTATTTGATTAACTGTTTGATTTTATTGACCTGCTTACTTAGATGTCGACGCTGATGTGGCTATTATACATCAAACGGTTGTCTGTTACATGAAATGATTTCTGTCAATGAAATAACAGATGTTGTGTTCACAAGCAGAAGAAATATCCATTTCAAGTGCTTCATTTAAATGATTAGAATATTTAATCGGTAAAAAAGAGAAATGCACTCCTCGCATCGCAAGTTAGCTACAAAAGAGCTCAATCTATTATCAGTGACAACTACTTACTTAGGTTGAAGGGTAAAAACAAATTTTCTCCAACAGATTTCATTTGCAAATTTGTGCTTTACAATGAGAATGTCAGAGGGAGGCTAGACTAAGCTCGGTATACTGTATAAGAAATACAGATTTAAGTTTTACAAACACTCTTTGCCTACGCCATTATGAATCGGTATTTGACAACATTATGCCTTTCTTAGAAAACGCTCATACAATAAGCTATCCATAGAGATAGGATATAATATACACTAGAGTGCGAACCAGGCCCCGGGCGGTGACGCAGTTTGGACGCCATCTTGTTGGAGGCTCATTTCAGACTTTCACGGTCTGAACCCTTATACTTTGAACAAGAATTACGTGGATATTACGATTGCTTAACCTCAAATAAAGATTGGAACCTTTATAATATCATAGTCGGTTCAACATATTGAAGTTTTGTTGTTGGATCGAATATCGAATGTATTACTACTATTTTTAGAAAGACGAATTTTCATTTTACCGACTGCCCCCAAATAGGGTAAATTAAATATCAATCGATCGAAAACTACCTCCTGAGTATGAATCTGCAATAATATTCACAAAAGACCTCTGCATTTAAAAGATTTTAGCAATGTTTTTACTTGCGCCCACCTTTAGTTGCTGTCGATCGGTGATTTGTAGGTGTTAGGCCCCCGATAAAAAGGGGCATAACTTTTGAATGCGGGCGAGTTCCATAAATTTTATTGCAGATTCGTACTCAGGAAGTCATTTCCTATCGATTGATATCTAATTTAGTCCGTTTGGGCATAAACCGTAAAATACAAATTCGCCCGTACTTCGTATCGCAAAATGCCAAGGCCATTGTTTTTATACAGCACTCCACTGCAAAATATGGTCTTCTGGAAATAGTAGTAATACATTCGATCCACCGAAAACACTTCAATATGTTGAACCGACCATGATTTTAGGAACATTTGAGTATTTATTTGATCTTCAGCAATAATAATATCCACGTATTTTACATTTGAATTATAAGGCTTCAGACCGTAAATTTCGTCCGCGAGCCTCCAACAAGATGGCCGCCAATGCTTCAACTATTGTATCGATGCGTCAATTGGAGTGCGCACTCTAGTGTATCTTATATCCTATCTCTATGAAGCTATCAGTCTCTTATTTGTTTTCTGCTCCTGCTTGAGGCTTCGATCGCTGCGAAGCTGCAGTTATATCAGTTTCAGCGTATTAGCTTGGAAAACGCTGGCTACCTGGCTACCAAATCTGTTTTGTTTTTCTTCCCAAGGTTACGTCTCATGATAAACACAAAAATGAGTTACTTTCAAATGCAAACAAACTTTTAAGGTCAAAATAATCTAAAATTGTGCCTCAAAAACAATAACAACAACAGTAAGCAGAAACGCAGAAACAAAAATGCTGACAACAGTTATTTAAAAACATGAAAAGCACCAGCAGTGACAACATATAGATGTATAACAGTATAGCACTGCAAAACATTAGTTTAAAATTAATTGTAACAAGGCCTACAGCTTTGCATATAGATGCGTTGGTAAACTCTCAGTAACTGTCGTTCTTGATTGAATTGTTTATGCCAGGGTCGATTCAAATGACTCAGAATGAGCGATGAGCAGTCTATATGTCTATTCAATCATGCTCGTACATTCTATTTATTAGTAAATAAACTAATAATTAGCTGCATTGAAACAAGCAAATGCTAAGCTATTTAATGCATTTGAAACTCGACTTTGCATCTCTTACTAATAAGATGAGCAGAGTTTTTATAGAAATCAACCTTAACTAATTCAATCAACGAATTTAGTCGGTTGTGCTCACGAACTCAAAGAAAAACACATGCATTTGAATCATATGCAACTGTATGCACGGAATCAGTCAAAGAAACAGACGTAAGGTATTCAACAAAGCCTAATGGATATCATGATTACTTTAATCGCTTAAAGTTCAAGGCTCAATTTGAAGAGAATGTTAATAAGTCTTAAGGAGCCTGCTAATCTATCTTTAGAGTGTAACGGACTGGCAAACGCATATATGCTTAATTGACATAGGCTATTCTCAACCTTCATTTGACTGCGTTCATTGTCTAGAGCTTTCGGTCGATAGATCAAGCCATTGTTCTCTTATCAACATTGAAAATTCGCAATTCGAATAGAAATCAATGCCCACTCTACTCATCACACTGTTTCATTTTGAGGTTGTAAGTAAACACTATGTAGAATTCAATGCGACAGACCAAGATAATTACATTGGACATAATTAGGCCCGCAATAAAACAGCGAGTTGTCCTTTTATGCGAAAGTCTGACAGAACAGCTTGCACGTCTGAATTTGTAATTAAATCTAAACTTTTCTACTGAACAAATGAGTTGTTTGTTTTTACATACGCTCCGCTTATTTAGGCATTAATTATTCAAGGCCAAAAACAGTTATTTCGTTCTCATCTGATTTTGATCTTTGTTCATGTATTCGGAACCGATTAATGACGGCCCACTTCTATGCAATATGTTATTCGCGTAGCTCTGTAAGTTATTGTACCCAACAAACCAATAAGAGCTACGTTCGCAGTTACAATCTAATGAAATATTTAATGATCAATTTGAATTCAATGAAACACAAGAAAATGGTGACTGGTATAATATTGGCAGTTTAAAAAATGTCAAAATTGTTTTCAATTAACACACAATTAAAATTTTCGTATGATCATTTCGGCCGTGCAATTTCATACGACGCGAATTTAATTTTGAAATCTACCTTCGCAAAACCTTTTTTTAAAGAAAGTAACTTAATTAATTTAGTCTATGGTCAATCCATAGCACCATCAACAAGAAGATTTTACTGCATTGAGCTTATGAAACATAGCTGACACTGTGTGATCAACCTAGTTTATATAATTTAAACGCCAGTACTATACGACCAAATTGCACTACATCTGAAGAGACTGTTGGTCTATCATGGTTGCAAATATTCATAAATAAATATTAAAAAAATATGGATTCTTTTCGGAGTTTTGTGTCAGAGCAATTGTAACTCAGGGTATCTATATAAGTAAACTCCTTATTATTCGTTGTTCTAGGCCTCTTAGACTATCATCTACGATACCTGGCCTTAAATGAACAGACACAATTGTTTTTTGGAGATCCTCAGTTGGCTAGACCATTCATCTCGCTTCCATACATTCCATTGACTGGGAGAAAAAGTGAACTGCAGGCTGAGTTCAAAGTTCACGAAAGACGCGAGATGCAGATCCTACCAGCTTTGTTCAGCGCAAAAGAAAAGAGAAAACCAGGTCTCATGCACAACGATAGAAAGTTTGATGTTTGCAACAGCGATAAGAAACTGGCGGAGAACGAGAAAAATTTTGCGTGCACTCAATGTAAGAAAACGTTCACGACAGTGCACGGACTTGAAGTGCACGTCAGACGTTCACACGCGGGAAAGCTGCGTCCACACGAGTGCAAGGAGTGCGGCAAGACGTTCGGACACGTGATGAGTCTGGAACAGCACAGCAAAACAATACACTCGTCACTTCGCAGCTTCGACTGTCCTGAGTGTGGAAAGAGCTTCAAACGCTCCTCTACCCTGTCTACGCACATGATGATTCACTCGAATACGAGGCCGTTCCCATGCCAATATTGCGGCAAGCGATTCCATCAGAAGTCAGACATGAAGAAGCACACTTACGTGCACACGGGAGAGAAGCCGTATCGCTGTAGCGCATGCACAAAATCCTTCAGCCAGTCGTCGAATTTGATAACGCACATGAGAAAGCATTCGGGTTTCAAACCATTTCAATGTGAATATTGCGATAGGGCGTTTTACAGAAAAGTTGACCTGAGAAGGCACTTCTTTTCTCACCACCAAAACAAACCATGAACATCACACAAACCATATTGCCTAATGCCTTCCATAAATGTCCTTTTCCCTTAATGAGTTTTTCCAATAAGCTTCTCTTCAAGTAAACATTGCCCAATTGAAATTGAAACAAACCCACTCTTTCCTTAATGCCCACCTTTAACGCCCATCTAAGAGTTCAAAGTCCAAACAATTAATTTACGTGCCCCCCCCCCCCCATTAATATATACCTGCTTTCTAAGGTGCTGTGTCGTTACCAAAATATCACTTCAGAATTCCAACTGTTTTTTCTTTCTTAATTTCTCCATGTTTCAGAAAAATTGCTTTTTAAAGGCATTTAATAATGAACTTAATAAATATATAAAACTTGCACTCCATTAATTTTCTACTTTAATAAGCACCGAATTCAAAAGCAAATAAATTTATTTTAGTAAGTGCTCCGGGATTTTATTCAAAACTTCGTGGTACGTTATCAATAACCAGCTCCCTCATAACGACCGTTGAAGCTATTGAGAAATTTACTACCCGGGAGTGCACAATAAAACTGCTTGCCTTTCAAAGGCCATGACAGATTGAAACATATTCGTACTGTATTTTGTGTACCATACAAAACTAGCTCAAACTGTGCAACAGTTTGTTAGAAATTAATGTTATTAATCTCAAAGAGTAGAATGCTTTTTGAATATGACAATTGTGTAACACATACACAAGTCTTTAATTTTTCTTGGTGTTTAAGCTTAAAGTAACATCCAACTAACTTATCGAGAAGTCAAATGTTGAAAAACGAAGACTTGTAATTTGGTTTTTTGATAGATTTTTTACTTTTTTGGAGCTTTGAAGTTGTTAGCACAATGTAGTGCAAATGTTTTATGAATACTAGAGACGAGCAATAACACAATTTTCTGTTTATTCATCTGGAATATTTGCACGAAGATTTCGAAAGACGATTTTATAAAGAGCTTTGAAATGAACATAAAGAGCTTTGAAATGAAGCGTGGGAGGAGAGGCCTGGGATCAAATGAAAACCTACCCAGAATCCTGAGTATGAAATCAACGTGTTTCGCTTGAAGGTTTATCAAAAACTTTGTTGATATAAATTCTTCGGTACAAAATAAAATAACTTTTGAAAACGTATGCCATGAAAATTCCATAAAAGCTTACTGTTTAGAAAATATATCATGATAAATCGATCAAGTTTGAAGATAACGTACGAAACAGAAAAATAATGGAGGCCTTTTTGTCCTTTCTTCAAACTGTTTTTATTAAACTCAAAGCGTGCTTTCGCCGAGTAATTTAACCAATGCTTGTCTTGGCTATAATATATTAATACTAATGAAAAGTTAATGTAACTTAAAAAATACATACATTTCCTTTGGGTCAACTTGCGTTCGAAAATTTCTTGAATAACGCCGTGCAATTTGTAAATAATATCACCATGAAGTCCAAGTAGTTGCTCAGTTCAAACTGATTGCGCAAGATGCTTGGAACTGCCGCAAATTCAATGTCACGTCACTACTCAAGACTCAAGAGACCAAAATTGACGATGCATGCGCACGCATTTGCACAAAAGTTGAAAAAGAATGCATTTTCTAATTATGTTCGCTCCACTGACTTAAATTTAGAAAAGTCATCATAGCAGAGGAAGTTTCAGTGTCAATTTGCAAAACACGAAACAACTTCTTTTATAGTAGGCCAAAAGAAAACTATGGCATTTCAAAATTGCCAGAGAATTTCGTAGCCTTGAGAATGGAAAGGTAATTGTTGAAAACAAAAATACTTCACGGAATAATCGCATATAATAAACAAATTAACAATAAAATACACTTTCAAAATGAAATTGTGTTAACAGTTAAACAGCAATTTAAAGACATGAAGGACGAATTATCCCCATTAAGATAGTGTAATATAGCAAGCTAATGAAATGTTATGAGATTATATTGATATCAACCAAGTGAATGTATCTTTGCGTTATTCTACCTCTTTCGAACTAGCATGTCGAATCCGATGAGGATATCTCAGATTCTCGGTTATATTCTGAGACTAAATAATTAAAAAATAATCAACTCTCAACCTTAAAATGCATGAGAGGAAGACATCATTAAGTAGTTAAGAATGATTACGTATACAAGGCATTGGATAGGAGTAAGCTGATTATTATAAATTAAAATGTGTAATAAATGTCCTTGGTGTTCAATATTCTTCCTGAAAATTCTTACGTCGTGTGGAATTAACGAGATCGGAAGCTCTGTAGAAAAACACAATACTATTAATAATTACTATTATTACAACTAATAATACATTATTATTAATACAACTTCATATAGCATGATGAAAACACAAGGGAACATCGCAATAGTGGCAAAGAAATATGCGCCATCACGGTAATTCAACTAATTAAATAAAGGTAATTTAGTTTCGTCGGATTTCGTCTCATCTGCTTTCACACCAGTCACATATAATCAATAACTAAGGTGACTCAACAAGATCAAGGTTTGCCGAGACGTAGTTCCTCAAATTTCGTAGTCTTGCAAGAATTACCCGTTATCTTACCCCGGTAGACCCTACCCCATAAGATTTTTTTAATTTGTTTTATTTTATCATTATTTTAACACTTAAACCCTTTCAGTTAATGGATAAACTTACAATTTTGAAATAATATAAGAAATAGTAAACTAAATTTAAATACAAAACGACGACCAGAAATAATAAATATAAGAGAAATATAAGAGGAAACGATTTAACATTACCTTGGTGATATCAATACCAGTCATCTCTTCCATGGCCTTTGGAAGTCTGACTACAATATCCAGCAATTCACCAGTCAACTTAGAAGCACCAACTGCACCGTCGCCACTCGATACCATGGTAACCTTCTTGCAAGCAGCCAATGGGGCGGCGACTTCTGCAGCAACCTACACGTGGAAGGCAAATACAAAAACGTCACAGTAAGTTTCCAGATGCAACTGCTTCAATCATATCAAATCAATCGCCTTAAAACTGACTCATTGTTCAGCCCTGAAGTACTTATCATGTTTATCAAGAACAAACTATTTGTCATAGGAGGACTACAGTTTCCTGCAGTGACTATACCATGATACAGCAATTGCAATGGATAAAAAGACGTGTAATGATGCATAGAACATACCTTTGGCAAGGTTTCAAGCATCATATCTACCATGGCAGCTTCTTGGTATTCCTTCCAGGCATCGGCCTTCTTTGCCATCTGCTCAGCCTCGGCCTTAGCTTTAGCCTCAATCGCAAAAGCCTCAGCCTCGCCTTTGATCTAAGATGCAACAGCAAGCTTATTATACATAGCCCCGATTGCAAGAAGCATGGCCTCGATTGCATGGCCTCAACTGCATACATGGCCTCAATTACAATGGCCTCGGTTGCATATACGATCGAGTCTTATACATGGCCTCGATTGCAAGAAGCATGTTAGGACAAAGTAGTCAAGTGCGCGATACACAGTAAACACCCGCCTATAAGAACCTGTGAATTCTACATCCAGCCAGTTGTTCAAATACAATAGCCTACTGTTTCTTCTATTGTCTTGAGCAGGGATTTCAGCCTGGAAGGTTCTAAATCGATTGGTCCTCACACGAGGGTATTTACTGTATTTGAAGGCATAGTTACAAAAGGTTGTGTTATGTTTCAAAATACAACATAGGCAAACTACTCACCCTGATTGACTCGGCCTCTGCCTCTGCTTCCAAAATAATTCGGTTCCTGGATGTAAACAAGCAAATAAACAAAATAAATAAATAATAAAACAATATAAATATCTAAATGAATAGAGCGAGGCAAGAGGAATTATTGGACTCACAAAGCATAAAGTTAAAGAATAAAACAAGTCCATTGATGGTAAGAAATGAGTTGATAAATAAACGCGTACCTGTTTGCTTGTGCAAGTTTCTCCATCTTAAACTTCTCAGCTTCGGCCGGGCGCCTCACAGTAGCCTCCAGTTCCTTCTCTCTTCTGGAAATTTCCTTCAAAAATCAACAAAAACGTATCATTCATACAGCAATGGCTTGATATCATACATTAGACACCATTACAGCAAGTCATTCGCTGTTTTATTCTAATGTTAATACTGGCATGGTAGAGGTTGGGGATACGACCGTGAACTCGCGCATCGCCTCGCATACCTGTTCTTGCAAACTGATTTGCTGATTTCTTTCAATGACATTGATCTGCATTTGCTCTTCTTTGATCTTCTGCTTTGTGATAGCAGCCTGGAATGGATAACAAATGTTAGAGCGAGAAGTGATTATGGATTGAATCAATGAATCCATGCAATTCGATGCAATGGAGATGTATAGGGAGAAATAACGTATAACAAAGTAAGATGTTTCTCTTCGGGCTGTTTTCTGCATAAAAATAAACAACCTTCCAGTTGTTGAAATCTGATGGGAACTCCACGAAACAACAACAGTAAACGCGAAAGTAACAACAACAGTAACAACAACAATAAGGCAGTGATATAGCCAGAGTCCGGAAAAGTTGTCAACCTTCCTCCGGCCAACAAAATCTGCCAAAAAACCTTCCTCACAATTGGTGAACAAAAATGGGCGTGGTCAGTAAATATGGGCGGGGTTTTTGTAAGGCGCCACTCACAATTTCGACAAATATAAATGTTTTTTTTCAATCTAATAATCACATACACAAACTGAAAAACGCCACAAAATTAACCCAAAACTCTATCTCCACTCAATTATTTTCTAACCGACCATCCACGCATCAAGAAACACACAAATTAACAACAGCAACAACGAAGCCGCAAACAACAACAACACCAAGACAAGACAGAGTTCTAATGGCGACTTTTCGACATTGTTCATCCGATCTCTTCAGCAAGAAAAAAGCCATCTCACAGCTACTAACTTTTCGAAAGAAAGCTGAGGAGACGAGCACGACACGAGAGCGAGAGGCCTTCTTGTTCGTCTTACTTAAGGCAGGCTTGGGCTTGCCTTTCCTGGCCTGGCCTAGGAGTACTTTGTTCAAATAAAGAACCCTATGCAAGACTAAGACTTCCTGCAGTGTTTTTTGCTGAATTAAAAACTAAAACTTCAGTATGCCTGCCATGTAACAAGTATGTTGTACTATTAATTGTTCTGAGCATGAATGAAAACAGCCATACTTATTGTCTTCAGTCAGCCAACTTCGAAAATTAAAAGGTCGTGAAATCATTAGAACTCTAATCATTGAACTACCAACAATACCCACAGAATTAAAAGACTCAAATCCAAGATAAATTTTTTCATTCATCTATTTGAAAGTCCGTCCATAAATTATAGTATTTGACTTGATGCTACAATGTTTTTCAATTGCAAATTGTGTGAAGGCAAAGGCTTATTTTATTGTTGTTTTTCCACACTTTATTGGTTCTCTACAGTATCATGCATCATAAGCACAGCCACACAAACAAAAGATCAACAAGTGAAGTCCTATCCAGTGCAATGTAATGTGCATATGTGCACCTGCACTTGTTTTCAGGCTTCAATGCATCTAAAAGTTGATTAGGTTTTCTTTACACAGTTTCTTTTGTGCTGTGTTGTGAAATCCGAAAAGGTTAACAGTCTTGAGAACTTCCTCAAGTTTCAAAATTTTTGCAAACCTTCCTCAATTTTTTCTTTGTTTCCACAACCTTCCTCCGGCCAGTGGCCGTGGGGCCGTGATGTTTTCTGGACTCTGGATATAGCAACTGGCAAGTGAAGTATGAATAAGGGACACTGTAGTCAGTGTCCGCTTGTCTCTGCGAATGAAGTATAGCCAATGAAATAAACAGTCTAACACAAACCTGCAATTCATAAGCCAAGTCTGACACAGCTTTCTGAAATGAAAAAAGCAGTAAGTAAACTTCCATCACGCTTGGCAAACGCAAAGACTCTGCACGCAAAGCTAATTCACGGCGCAAAAGAAATGGTTGATGCGTCTCACAACATGTGTAAATGTTTGACATCTAAAGAAGGAAGGCTTACACATACAAATAATGAACTATATACCTTGGTATTGACTTCCATGTCGTATTCAGCTTTCTTTAAAGCAAAATCTCGTTTGGATTTAGCAACTTCAGTTTCGTTGACAAATTTGGCTTTTTGTTCCTGCTCATCCGCAACGGCTTCCTGAAAATCGTCGGTACAAAAGGAAAAATTACATTTTTGCAAGGTCAAAAATTCGGGGCTCAGCCGGGAATCGAACCCGGAGCCTCTCGCACCCAAAGCGAGAATCATACCATTAGACCACTGAGCCATCCGCCATGAGAGATTAACAAACGGAGGATGTATGTTGGTACCAGTATACCAGTCTACAATTGCGAGTGGCTAAATTATGTGGCGTGACAAATCAGAACTTGTGGCAAGCGAGTATTTAAACATAATTTCTTGTAAATTTTAGGGCAAAGAGCAGAATGCAATATAAATAGAAGAAGAAATAGGGGAAAAAAACAAAATTACTCATCAAATAATCGTGAAAATTGTTTAAAAAAGGGTCATAACTATATTTGGGCATTTGTTTCATCTCTGAAAGGGAAAAACCAATGACACAAGTTCCAAGTACACGTTCGGAAAATCGATTTAATATAGTTGTTTATCTAACATTCATCAATAAGCATCATATCTACTTCATTGATATTGATATTATACATACCATACAGAGTGGTTATCTTCCGTGTTTCAAAGAAGAATAAAAAATTGAAAAGTTTCTTAGCGATTTTTCATTTACCAGTGGAAGTTTCTTAATTTTTTTGGCCTTTTACCAGCGAGTTTCTTATAAAGCGGTTTCTTATATGAAAAAACGTGTATTCCAAGTGCAAAATTTCCAAGTATTCATTTGGAAGTTTTGCATCAACACATTCCTAACAATTAAATTATTATATCTAACGCCTAAATACAAACCTTAATGCCAGATTCCATATGAGCTTTAGCTTTTCCAATTCTTGCTTCTGATTGCACCTCGGTGGTACGCTTCATACCAAGTGACAGAAGGTAGCCCTTGAGTTTAACAAAAATATCAGCAATAATAAATATTTCATTGAAAGAGCCCAAAAACATCGAACTAAAAGAATTATACAATGGAACCTTCTTATAACAGACACCCATGGAATCAATTAGTTTGTATTATATACAAGCTATTTTGTAGGTGTCTGCTGCATAGTGGTTGTTTTGCAAGAAAAATTAACTTTTGATTGCATAGCATACCACCTGTGGGCTCCATAATGTTGGGAAGAAACTTTCAGATGCAAACAGAAATAATGAAGATGGGCGCAAGTGAAGATGAGCGTGAGTGAAGAAAAGCGAACCTCTTCATCTCTGATGTCTTTCAAGGTATAACTGATGACACTGATACCCATGTTGACCAGGTCAGAGGACGCAACCTAAGCAAAGATCACAAAAATGTTCAATTTGCCTAGGTAATGTCACACAACATATATGTAATGCATTGCTGATTCGTAACACTCTGTAACAGTTATCAATAAAACAAGGAGTTTAAATCAGTTTACCTCAAATACAGATTTGGAAAACTTTTTTCTGTCTTGGTAGATTTCCTAAAGACAAAATTATGAAGAAACACTAATTGATTGTTCTAGTGATAAATACATAAAGATTTAAACCAAATATTTCCATAAAACAAAAAGTTAAGTTAAAGCTCTCCATGCAAACATGAAGCTATCTCTTAAATAAATCAAATGTTACTGTGAAGTCTAAAAGTCAAGAAGCAAAGCTGCCTTTTTGACATGAAATTCAAATACTGTAAAAACTCTATTACCCCCCCCCCTCTCATCAATAAGCCCCCAATCGCAAACAAAATGTGGAATAAAGCCCCACCCCTTGTTTTAAAATTGTGAACAAAGATAAAATTGTGATGGATTACACCGTAAAAAATCAGAACAATTATTCTGGAGTCATTTTACATGAACAATTTCTGATTATTTAAAATTTCTATTAAACCCCCCCTCTGGGACCTCAAAAATTAAACTACACCCCCAACCTGGATTAAATGAAGCTTTAATAGTAGAAGAAAGAGCAAAACAGCAATGAATCATGCTACCTCAACAGTCATAGTACCCATGATAGCTCTTTGATGGCCTTCCTAAAACAAGAAATATCCAAGAACCCATTAAATATCAAAACACATGGTCAGCAAAACTGCATTGATTTATAATTATTGCTGGTTTGATTAATGAAAGGATTCAAATGTTGCTTACCAAAGTCTCCAAAGCAATCTGATGGATCTGTCTGGTTGTTTTTCCAAGGAACTGTTCACATGCATGGTGCAACATTTCCTCGTTCTGACCCTGAACTTTCACCTGGTCAAAAGAAGCAAGATAACAGATTAATTTTAAATAGCAGTAACGTCGCATGTAATTGAATAAGTTTCTTTGGGCAAAAAGCTTGATAAAAAATATTTAATTCAGAAGCTTTATGTTTAAATTGTTTTACTTGTATATAGAAATAAATTTTTATTTTTTTCAGCAGTTTGAAAACTGGGGTGGGGTTGGGTGGGGGTGCTACAAAGCTGAAAAAAGAGTGCAAGGTTAATAAATGCACTTTGCTCCAAGGATTAAACACCAGAATATCCATAAAGTTAAAAAAATGCCTACCTGGGCTATTCCTGTAACAGAAATAGGGACTCCTTGAACAGTGTAAACCTTTGTTGATTCGACACTCAATGTCATTACATTCAGACTGATCCTTGAAGAAAAAGATAAATGTTTGACATCATTTATACAAATTTTCCCTTTACCTGCATAAAATCCATATAATAATACTACTTACTAATATAATAATACTTACTTTTGGACCTTCTGAAAGCATGGCCAAACAAATGTTCGTCCACCAGATAAAAGAAAAGGTCGTTCGTAGCACGCTCCTGCAAAATATATAAAACAATTTAACAATTTGTTGCCAAAAACACGCGACAACAACAGCATTGCATTTCAAAAATGCGCAAGCACCAAGCACGCAAAATATTTCTGCTTGCAAAAAGTGCATTGTATTTGATATATGCGACATAATTTGATTTATCTGTTACCATCAGTAAAAAACTTATATACAAACTTATAACTGTTGTGATAAAAAACCGGTTACAATATGTAAATTTTGGCGCTTAGTCGATGAGTTTTTGCAGGAAAAAAAGCGAAGCAAATTTGCTTATCTAAGCAAACGCACTTGTAGTAGAGAAGCAACTTTGTAGTGGTGGTCAATCTTTTGAAGTCCTTTAATTCAGTACATCATGACTTCCAACAAAAATTACCCTCAACACAACATTTGTTTATTCATGACTTTAATAAACAAATCACAATTTCTGCAAACCAAAAATGCGAATGCAAAAAACATACCTGAAACGACGATAGCTTCATTAGGCCCGCATGTTATGAAACCCATTTTGACTTCAACTGACTTTAAATGTCACGTAAACTTTCGAAGAGAAACTCCAAGAAACAACTAAAGCTTAGCAAAAGTCGCACAAAAATATCAGACAATTTGCAAGATATCTATCAGCAACAAGCGTTGTGAGATTGAAGTGAGTATTTTTGCGATTTGTTTGCTGCAGTCGCTAAAAGTGATCCTCCCCTTTTCAAAATGGCAGGCGGCGAAGTAAAATCCCAAGAATGTTTTTTGTACACGGCACTCCTAATACCCGCGAGTCCCGCACAATATACCGCGAGAGTACACAAAAGGCGAAATACAATACAACCACGACGACAAGATTCAAAAACAAGAAAAGATAGCAAATTTCTGTAAATACTTATGCAATCATATTTACTACAAATTGCAAGTAAAATATTTGATCGTAATAAATGTTTAACGATTTGACTTTGCAACACGCTCTAATTCATCCTTCTTCTTGATGGCATAAGAATTTGATGATCCCTAACAAAATGATAAAAAATCAAAATTTAATTCCTGTAAAGTTATACAGAAAATATCTTCACCTCTTTACCTTATCTTTTTCAAGCTATAAGGACTAAGTTGAGAAAGCTTTGAGTAAATACAAAAAAATAAACAAAAAAGTATACCTTAGATGCATTGATCAATTCATCAGCAAGGCATTCAGCAATGGATTTGATGTTCCTAAATGCTGCCTCACGTGCACCAGTGCAGAGAAGCCAGATAGCCTGGTTGACACGTCTCAATGGTGCAACATCAACTGCTTGCCTTCTCACTGTTCCAGCACGTCCAATACGTGTGGAATCTTCACGTGGGCCACTGTTTATGATAGCATCAACCAATACTTGGACTGGGTTCTGAAATAAACCATACAGTCAGACACATTTCTAAATATACTTGCATCATAGTTATCTCTATTGCATCTAATTGATCCATTATCAAATTTTATAGCAACAGTTGTCTGTTTCCATCATGCTAATTTAAAAGTTTCTTCTAACAATATTATTTCCATTTCCAGCAAAGTCTGCACAAAAAGCTCTGAGAAAACTATTTTACAGAAAACAATAAAAGGATAATAAATAAAATATTACTTCTCCAGTAAGCAGATGGATAATTTCAAAAGCATGGTTGACAATTCTGACAGTCATCAACTTCTTTCCATTGTTTCTGCCATGCATCATCATCGAATTTGTCAATCTTTCCACAATGGGGCACTAGAAAAACAAACCCAAAGTAAGGTAAAGGCAGTTTGAACATACTCAAAGTATCTCAAAAGGCTTAAAACTTAAGTGACACATGAATCTTATTTATATTTTCAATATTTTGAATTAATGTCTATGACAGTTTTTGGATTCTATAACTAAAGGTTTCTTAATTGGTCTCTTACTTTCATGGTATAAAATTATTTTATAATCTTGAAGTTTATCACTTTTGGGTAGATACAAGTCCAGATCGCCATGAAAAAACCAGCACAGATCAAAATTAAAAATTATAATCTGTTCCAAACAAAAGTTAGCAGAATTCTTGATATTCACATAATCCATGCCATACATAAGGTCAATGGATTCTTTTATAAGAATAAAAATCTTGCAGTTTTTCATAATTGTAGAGCGTAGTACTGCAGTTTCTTAAATTGTTGGTCATCCTAGTTTCTTATTGAAAAATGAGTGTGTACCTGAGCCTTTCTGAATCTCTTGGCAGCATAACGCCCAGCAGTGTGAGGCAGGTATGTGGAGTTCTTGTCTTTTACAGCAATGTAATCCTGAAAGAACAACAACAGAGGTCAAATTACATCTGTGTCTTATGATAAACAGTAGAATTGCAATGATTATTACATGGCCTTGTAATAATGAGCTGTCTACCTTGGTAGAAATTGTTTTACATTCACAGAAAAGAAAATGTAGCTAAGTCTTCTATAATACTATGGTATACAGTTGAACCTCGATAAGTCAAGCTCCCAAGGGCAAGTAAACCTTGTTTGACTTATTGAGGTTTCGACTTATCGAGGTTCTATATATACAGACCCAAGGGAAATACAAAAATGATCGAGATCGGGGGAGTTCCACTTAAGCAGTAGTCAACTTATCAAGGTTCAACTGCATATGATAATACATGATAAACTATAAAAATATATGATAAACTGATAATAATTTATGATAATAATTAAAGACTACACGCTGTATCTTGCACATTTCATAAAAACTTTTGCATATTACATATTGCACTGAAATAAATAAATGAATAAATTTTACTTACAGTCAAACTGATGTCACCAACTTGAACATCATCAGTGCTCCATTTGCCAAACAATTTGATTTGGACTTCTGGAGGCGACACAACAGCATATTGTTCTCCAGAAGCAACAGGCTCGTCAGTTGCATTACCCCACTCTTCAGACATCTTGATATTTTAATATACTAACCCAAATTACTGCAGGCTGAAAATGCAATGGATGAATAGCGGTGAAAAATCCAATCCAGTAGTAATCGAAATCAAAATTAGGGTGTAAATATCACGCCACTTGGAAGACAACTTAAAGCATATAAAAACAATAAAACTAAGCTTCAAAATGTTATATCACAATATTAGTTTAGGGTTAATGAGATCCAATAACATAGTGGATAGTTTTACAACCCCAATCTGGATAGGGTACACATCGCAGTCATTTTCGGCGTTAGGCCTGTTAATGACTCGATAGCAAAATTGACACGTGTTTTTCAGTGTTATCATCTCATAAAACAATCTATACATTTCAAAATATGAATAAAGTGAATTTTCAATTAATAGCATAGGAATTTCTGTCAGCATCTAAAGTGTATGACAGCACAAGTTGAAGAAATTATAACAAATTTCACAGACGACCTTACCAGTTACGGGAATGGAAGAAAAGATGGCCTTGCGAGCATGGTTTAGTAAAGTCCCGGATGAAACGTACACGAGGCTAAAGCTTTGCTTGGCCTCTTTTGGGTGTAAGGGGGAAGCGCGGTCATGGGGAGGGGGCGGCCAGGGAAAAATACTTGTCTTCAAAAAACCCTGCATGTCTACCCTCACAGATTTCACGCCACAGAAGAAAAGCACAAAAACTCAGATCTCTGTGGCAGACACTCAATATCCAGTTTCATTTCTAAAATAGCCACCACAGCTTGCAAAGAATCACATCAGCTTGAAATGAAATCACATTTCAAAATTCACAATAATAGCATTTATTTAGACACAAAAAAGCATTAAAACTCAAAAAATACCAAATAGTCTACATGAGGCAGATTTTTGCTAAATTTCCATTTTAAATCCTTTGTTACCGAAAAGGAGCTAAGCTATTAATATGGCAAATGAGTTTCATTTTAAAGGAAATTGATATTTTTCTGGAAGCAAATGAAACATCATTACATAGGAGTGAGCTTACAAGCTGGCTTGACAACTGTCAGAATGCCACAAAGTGACGATATGAGACCAAGGATGCCAACCGTGCCCTGAGAAAGGTCGAGTTTACCCCAGATTTTCAATGGGATCAAGAAATCACATATATTCTTCAGTGTGTCTGTAGCGATGTCTGGCCGTTGACATAGGCAATTCTGAATGCCTACGTCCTGCTTCTTTGCCTTTGCTCTCAGCACATAGTTGATCAGCTCGTACAGATCTCGAATCAAACCACACACAACTGCAATAAACCAGAATGGTGCTGCTCTCATTGCATACTCTTTTGAGCTTCCTTTCATCAGCGTGACACGGCAACACCAGTTGAAAATGTCGTAAAAAAAGTAGACAGTTCTAGAGATTCTGGCAATCACAATGCAGACTCTGATCAATGGGTCTTGAACTTGGCTCCCACGAATTGCTCCAAGAAACATGTCC
The DNA here is from genome assembly GCA_013076295.1 of Sanderia malayensis. Lineage (NCBI taxonomy): Eukaryota > Metazoa > Cnidaria > Scyphozoa > Semaeostomeae > Pelagiidae > Sanderia > Sanderia malayensis. Next base: position 5,161,366 of record RQOL01000828.1, read on the forward strand.
AAGCTTTTACCCAAACGAAAGGCTGCAAGCCAAAAAATAAGTAAAAAATATCTGGAAATCTGATGATTGCAGAAAAGCACTCGCATAATTAATTCAAAACTATGGAAAACCAGACTAAAACATTACTTTCTTCCAAAAATCAATAGATGTATAAATATATTTGTGTACAATCACATAATCAGAGTTTTCAAAATCGACAATTTCAGAAGATAAACCTCACTTTTTCTGCTTGTGCTCAAATACACTTCAAGTCTCTTAATTTTAGCAACAAACTCTGGATCGATATTCTTCTTTTCCGATGTATACCAGATAATCTTACTTGCATACTGCATTGCCCTGTGAAAATATAACATCTTATCTTTTATCGTGGTGCTGCTTGCAGGACAGGGCACAGGACACTGGCCATATGGCCTAAAAAGGCCTCATTGAAAAGTATTCAAGCCTTCTAACTTTAACATTTTGTCTGTACCTACGTACCTTGTCAGCTTATCTCTACCAATCGTTTGCGATGTATATTTTACGATAGCTGTGGCAGTATCCATGTTGAAATATTGGGGAAAAACTGGTTGTTGTAAAATGAAATCGCAAATTTGCAGTGTGGCGTGATCGTTTTTCCGTAGTAATAGAATCCGTTTCGTCGGCTAGGCCCCGACCGGCGACCAAGCCGGTCGCCGACTCCGGCAATTCTGTGACGCAATCGCAATGTCATCATTGGACTTTGGACGAAAAATCCGCCAAACACCGCAAGAAGCAGAAAGATAACATGCCCGATTATACCGTATTTCCTCTAATTAGCGCCCACACTCTTTTAACCACCCCCCTCCAATAAGCGCCTACCCTAAAGTCAAAAAGTGTGAAATAAGCGCTCTCCTCTATTAACCGCCCAGGGCGGTTAATAGAACTTTTACATTTTCACTGTTTGGTTCAAATTATAACGTAGAACCTCTTTAATAGACAGGGAATTATCCCCTACAAACTAACAAACAGGGTAACCTTCAATTTTAATGTTTCACATGAAAGCCAAGACAAAGAGGATCAGAAATCCGAGATGGGACATTTCGAAAAAGTGACGGGGGTCACGTCATCGCTCATCAAAGTATTGCACCATTGGTCACGGTCAGAAAAAAATCAACTATCTTATATTGTAAACCTGAATACATATTTAGAAAGAGCATAAAGAGTTATGCAAAAAATATTAAGGAACTTTATCTTTAACATGAACAGTTGAGGAGATATCGGCAGTCGAAGATGTTACAATTCAGGGGGTAAAAAAAGAAATGAAATTACCTGAATTCTCCAATATTACCAAAACATTGGCACAAATATTGAACTACATATACCATCTCATTGATGGAAAGCATTTCAAGTTGATTTCAGCCAAAGAAATATTTCAAAAACTGAGTTTACACAATGTGCAGGGTGTCTGAATTCCTGACATTACCCCCCGATTTTTTGAAAAATCCATTTTTTAATGATTTGGGGTGAAATTTTTGATGTAGAGTCAACTCTGCTTAGGTTGAACACCCTAGGGAAGCGTGAAAATGCTTGAATTACAACATATTCGAATTGTAGAGGTTTACTTTTATAAGAATTAATTGTTTAGTGATCCTTAGGAACGGAGAATTCCGTTCGAAATAGGTAAGTTCGAACTACACGAGTTAGAATTATGCAGACATGACTGTAAATTGTATTCCACTAGTAAGAACTCATTAAAAATGCTTTTCTGTAGCAATTTGCTCTTCAATTAGATATCAACTTGTCAAATAAAAGCTAATAAGTCATCAAAATTAGGGGGTAATATCAGCATTGCTGAAACCAAGATAAAATGAATTAAAGTGTATAGAAAAATTGTCAGCGAAAAAACCTCACTAATATTTTATGGTCGCCATTCGTCTCATGAGCTATCACTTGATATAAAATCGGAGACATCCCATTTGCTCTCCTTGCTTTCACTTAACTAAGAATCATTTTCGCTGGCGCCTTTTTATGATTGGTTACAAGCAGATTCGCTTGTCGGTCGATGCTTGTTGTTTATCTTGCTTTGCTTTCAAACCATTTATCTTTCCCTTTGATTTTCGCCTTACTCCTGGTAGTCTTTTCTCTCTTGCTTTCTTACATTGTGTTTGCAGATCTGCAATGTCAAATTCCTCGCTCGCTTCTGAAACAGGCTCCTTTTTCTTTTGCTGCACATTTCTTACAAGAGAAAATTGACTCCCGCAAACAAGACTGGCGGCTGTACTTTTGAATTTTTAATTTTCCAACCCCAAATTCTTAAAATCTAGTTGATCGATCATAAAATTGCTGGAATAATACCATTCGTATGGTGGACGGAGTCTTGGTCCGGTGGGTGGAGGTAATAGCAATGAAGGCTTATGCTTAAGTTATATATATATATGCGAATCCTAGTTTCAACAAAGTCTTTAAGCGTTATACCAGAATAGGCAGTTGAGCATATGAACTCTTTGACGTGGTCAATATCCTCTGGGGCTAGATTGCTTGTCAACCCAAGGGCCAGAAGTAAGTTGGTCTTTGTATTGTCAGCAAGGACTCTTCTGAGGACGAGAAGTTTACCGGGTAATAACGGAAGAGGAAAACATCTACAGGATTAGAAAAGCGTACACAGATTGAGAAGGACTGCAATCACGAGGAAGCAGACACAAGACTCATAGTTGAAATATAACTTGTGTTGGACAACGAAGAACAAGAAAGAGAACCACCACATCGGTATCCTTACAAACAACAAAAGCATCATTACTTTTTTCAAGTGCTAGGGCAGTGAGACTTTTGGCCCTTGGGTTGACAAGCAATCTAGCCCCAGAGGATATTGACCACGTCAAAGAGTTCATATGCTCAACTGCCTATTCTGGTATAACGCTTAAAGACTTTGTTGAAACTAGGATTCGCATATATATATATAACTTAAGCATAAGCCTTCATTGCTATTACCTCCACCGGACCAAGACTCCGTCCACCATACGAATGGTATTATTCCAGCAATTTTATGATCGATCAACTAGATTTTAAGAACTTGGGGTTGGAAATTAAAAATTCAAAAGCACATCCGCCAGAATTGTTTGCGGGAGTCAATTTTCTCCTATAAGAAATGTGCAGCAAAAGAAAAAGGAGCCTGTTTCAGAAGCGAGCGAGGAATTTGACATTGCAGATCTACAAACACAATGTAAGAAAGCAAGAGAGAAAAGACTACCAGGAGTAAGGCGAAAATCAAAGGGAAAGATAAATGGTTTGAAAGCAAAGCAAGATAAACAACAAGCATCGACCGACAAGCGAATCTGCTTGTAACCAATCATAAAAAGGCGCCAGCGAAAATGATTCTTAGTTAAGTGAAAGCAAGGAGAGCAAATGGGATGTCTCCGATTTTGTATCAAGTGATAGCTCATGAGACGAATGGCTACCATAAAATATTAGTGAGGTTTTTTCGCTGACAATTTTTCTATACACTTTAATTCATTTTTTTATTTTGGTTTCAGCAATGCTGATATTACCCCCTAATTTTGATGACTTATTAGCTTTCATTTGACAAGTTGATGTCTAATTGAAGAGCAAATTGCTACAGAAAAGCATTTTTAATGCGTTCTTACTAGTGGAATACAATTTACAGTCATGTCTGCATAATTCTGACTCGTGTAGTTCGAGCTTACCTATTTCGAACGGAATTCTCCGTTCCTAAGGATCACTAAACAATTAATTCTTATAAAAGTAAACCTCTACAATTCGAATATGTTGTAATTCAAGCATTTTCACACTTCCCTAGGGTGTTCAACCTAAGCAGAGTTGACTCTACATCAAAAATTTCACCCCAAATCATTAAAAAATGGATTTTTCAAAAAATCGGGGGTAATGTCAGGAATTCAGACACCCTGCACATTATGTAAACTCAGTTTTTGAAACATTTCTTTGACTGAAATCAACTTGAAATGCTTTCCATCAATGAGATGGTATATGTAGTTCAACATTTGTGCCAATGTTTTGGTAATATTGGAGAATTCAGGTAATTTCATTTCTTTTTTTACCCCTTGAATTGTAACATTTTCGACTGCCGATATCTCCTCAACTGTTTATGTTAAAGATAAAGTTCCTTAATATTTTTTGCATAACTCTTTATGCTCTTTCTAAATAGATATTCAGGTTTACAATATAAGATAGTTGATTTTTTTCTGACCGTGACCAATGGTGCAATACTTTGATGAGCGATGACGTGACCCCCGTCACTTTTTCGAAATGTCCCATCTCGGATTTCTGATCCTCTTTGTCTTGGCTTTCATGTGAAACATTAAAATTGAAGGTTACCCTGTTTGTTAGTTTGTAGGGGATAATTCCCTGTCTATAAGGCTGGAAAAACACTTTCAGCGCTCACCCAATTTGCACACTATTTAATAAGCGCCCGGGCGCTTATTAGAGAAAATACGGTAATTTAGTTTTTATCAGCAGCTTGTTTAGTTTACTGCGTTCGTTGTTATATCACCATGGTTCGGGCTCAGCAACAATGCAATTTTTAGTCCACGATGCAAATACGTATTTATATGTCTTGCTAGGCGACTTAGGTTATGCTCAGCTATGCACACAAGATATTGACACCAGAATTAAAACGGCAGATATTTTCAACTTCAATATATTTTGATTTCTGTAAGGTTCAGCATTGTAAAGACAACAAAATATTAAAACAAAGTAAAGCAATTTAACAACAGTGACATACAACATCTAAAGGCTGCTACATTGCACGCTTTGTGCAAGCAAAGCTTGTGCAATGGGATGGCTATAATCGATCTGCCATGACATGCAACGAATGTTTCCTCCCATATGGCCAAGTTTTGAAGTATCAACAGTGACAACTCTACGATCAGAGTACTTGCGCATGAGCTTCAGCGCATCTTCGTCATGTTTGGCTCTTTGAAATATGGGCATGTACAGAGAACTGTCTGTTACGACGCTGTTTGCGTATGCACCAAACGCAGATCTGAATTTCCTCCAATCTGAATTCTGCAAATGACCAAAAGGGAAAAATAAAATAGTTAAGGTTTGTCCCTGTTAAACATTGCAAATCATAAAGAGCGCATACAAATGCAAGCGTAGTTCAGCAACATAGAATAAAAATAGAATAGATCAAATATTCAAGGATCTTGCGGAGTAAACATTTTGGAGAGTAAAAATAATTAAATTGTGAGGGTGGGTTTCCGCTACGCCCCATCACTAATGGTACTATTCTTGGGTAAGGTAACGATTTGAGCCAACAACCGTTGAATTGTAAGTACAAAACTTTAACATTCCATGTAGCTATATCTAATCGCATAAATTTGTCTCGTATATTCCTAGCATGGACAAGAGTATTTGTCTACACAAGGAATGTTACTATAATGAATACAGACTACCATTAAGCCATTACTCCCAACAAGTTATGTACAACACAATTGAACTAGAATATCCGGCATTTGCTGCCCTCTCTGAACTTGACTTGCGCCATGTAAACTACAATATTGACCCTCGGGAACGCAAATCTTCGCCAACTCTCCCAAATTTACGTTTCCCTGGGTGTTTGGCCGGTACATCGAAACACGAGGGTACTACAGTGAAAGTCATCATCATTACCTTCAAATCCGGGCAAGGTAGCCTGACGGTCGTCACATCCGGAAAGGCATTCTTGATGGCCAGGTCAATCTGCTTGAAGAAATACTCATCGCCTACATCAGCTATCATGACCGTGTCTTTCTCAACGAACGACACGATACCATCCGCATGTCCGGTCGTATCAAGTGGGTCTGGTATGTACGCCACTTCCATGCCCAGCGCTGCAGCCGTGCGCTGTTCAACGGTCTGCTCAGACTGGTCTCTGTTCTCCTTAAAAATCCGCCTGGTGATGATCGCTTTGTCGAGGCCATTGTCGACCACATTGCCTCCGTCCAGCGCTACTCGCTGTTCCGTGGAGAACTGCGCAACATGGCGATAAAGGAAGTTCCTGAAAGAGTTGTCGACCCAAGAGCTGTTTACCTTCGACAGATACTTTGGCTCATATCTGAATTTTACCGGGTGTTTCGGGTTAACAAGACCAAAATCTCGCATCCACAGGTCAATCGGTTCGTCAACGGTCAAACACTTCGCCGCGCTACCCAAATCAAAGTACCGCCCAGCTGTGATGAATTTGGATGGATACAGAACGAGGACTTCGTCGTAGCCGTACGCATTGGTGGCGAACTCTTTGGCGAATGCAGCAATGTCGTTGATGTTCTTTGCGTAGTAGTAATTATCGGGTAGAGACAAGACAATTAACTGTCTTCGATAGGGATCACTTGCAGTGGTGTATGAAGACGCAAAAGTCAACATGGACACTAATAGTAATGGCAATCGCATCATGGCAGTGGTATCTTTGTTCTCACTATGTTATAACAATGACGTGACAAGCCCTGGCACTATTCAAACAGTAAACGTTTCAAGCTTGATTAGAAGCCAAAATGCAAGGGTCAATTCGAAGTTATCTCGTTTTATGCAAAGCGCATCAGCAATATTTGTTGATCATATTTACGACGAGTGTCCAGCTAAGTAAATGCAGCACAAACCCAGCGGCACGAAGCTTACTCTAATTGCCTGGGTGACCGGCACTCTGTTTATACAGATAAACAACTATAATAAGGTTGCAGGATTGGGTAAGTAAAAAGTACCCCACGAAAACACGGTTGCCAGGGAGAATTTTCGCCACTTTATCTATTTGCCTAAATGACCGGGACTTTGTCTAAACAAATAAACAAAAACAAAAACATTCCACTGAACTGGTTGCATGATTGTGTAAATATAAAGCAGCTAAAGAAAACATGGTTGCCAGGCACATATAAACTTCCTTGAAAAAATGTGCCACCAAAATCAGAGGTGGACACTTTGATAAAACAACGACAGCTCTGACCAGAAAAGATATTCGCTATTAAAGCAAGCAGAAGATTTTTCATTCAATCTTGTAGCTTTGATTCATACCCAAAATAGCCAAAGAAGTCAACCTCGATTAGTCAAACACCCGAGGTAGCAAAAATTACACCTAGTTTTAGTAGGTGAAGCCTAAAAAATACCTGGGGCATGGGTAAAGCAAGGGAAGGGAAGGTAAAAATGCTTGAGGCAGTGAGAAATTCGAGTTAAACTCGGATTAAGTTATACATAACATCGAGAGTTAAATGAATAGCTACGCCGTGATAAATTACGTTTAATCTGCTTGCTCAAAATCTACAGCGGTTTCTTGGTCTGATTTGAAAGGACCTTCCTTCGCATACTGACAAATGCGTTGATAATACTCCAAGCCAAGCGTTTCTTTGGCTGTTTTTGATTTAGACAAATTCTTGACAATGTCGTACTTGAGTTCCTTTCCTTGCTTGTCCGGTTCTGTTTTACGATCCAGCAAATACTCCAGAAAACCTTAAAGATAAAGAATGAAAGAATTAGATAGTAGGAATAAGCATCTTGCTTAGCTACATGCGTTGAAAGTGCGCTTCACTGCCCGTGGCAAGAGTATAACTTTGACATGAAGCACAAATCAAAATTGCAAACATTCTTTTGCGTAACAAAACATGCTCTGCTTCCTTACAATGCCCCATGGAACAACTTTCCACTGGAACAATTTACCACAATTCAATACTATTGATGCCCCATGGAACAATTTACCATTATAGATATACAAACATTATTATATAACATATAACAGGTCACTATTTAATCCAATCAAGAGATTGTTATAATAAAATATAAGTTCATTGTGTCATGAACAGCGATGTTTGAAGAGACACGTCTCTCGTTATCAGGAAAGTTACTTTTCTCTTCTCTCAGCCCCAATGGTGAAAGAAAACGTCCCATTCATAAGAGATTGTTAATTCAGGGTTCTGTCATAGTTGTAAGTTTGAGAAATAAATGCATCCACCTGATGAAGATATCATAAAAAGCAGCTTTGCAAGTCTATAATGGTACATAATAAGATGGATACGAGAAACAGTAATTAACAGGCCAAAAGACCTTCGATTTTTGTGATTTTCGGCATTGTAATAAAACACGCTCAGTGAGCAAAAGTTACGCACCACCTGATGCGTTTAACCTCCTTGTTTTTGCTCTGGGGAAAAAATTATGAAAAAATAGATTTAAAAAAAAATTTAAAACATCTCTTTTTAAATGAGAAAGAATTTGCGTGGCATTGGGTAAAAAAAGTTATAGGTATTGGCGTTTTAATTAATCCACTTCAATAATTTTTGTGAAAAATTTTTAAAGCACTTTTTGCAGTTTTATTTTATTATTATTATAAAACAATATGATATAGTGTAAATTATGTTTTCACTTGAAAACTTATAAAATTTTGAGTATATTTCTGCTAAAGAAATTCGCGATTGAAGCCTCTTTGATGTCTATATATTTTTGCATAAATTTTCTTGCTCAGGCCTTGGGTCACTTCTGGACGCCATATTGAACCAGGTTGTGTGTAACGTTTACTCACCAAGTGTAGATAAATAGACAATAAAAGATGTTTTATGCCATGAAAAATGGACCACATTGAGCTCAACAAATTTTCAATCAAACATCTTTTTGATGTCCAATGATCGTTTTTCAAGAAAGCTTACCTGGAGTTAAAGCCATATCCTCTTCAACCCATGAATAGCAAGCCAAATGAACCAGGACATTCAAAGATGCACAACGGATGGTCGGAAAAGGTATTTTTGCAGCATCCACGAACAGCTGAAGAGGGTTTTGAGCAATGCTTCTGTACAACTTCTCTTTGGTTGGCATCAATGTGGCAAGAGAAACAGTTGAGTGAAAAATGACGGCAATAGCACCAAGTATTCTGGTTTTAATTGATTCATCAACAGTTGACTGGATGTGTTTGCCAACTAACCTCATAACATTGTTCATTCTTTTTTGATCTTTGCAAATCAGCTTCAATCCCTCAGCTGTCGTGCAAATATTTGCAATCGTCTCGAAACAAAGAGCCATAAGGCTCAGATCATCCGACTCCACATTCGTAAAAACAAACCACACAAACTCTTGGTAGTTTTCAAGAATTTCTGATGGCTTATTTATTGCAAGGCTCCCAAAGAACTTCACAGCTCCTGAAACATCAATAGCACAGAAATAACTGCTAAACAACTTTAACTAAGATATTAGATGCACAAAACCTCATTATAAGGGGTCTCTTTCATTTCCAACCTTGTAAGGATAGCCCTTAGCATGCAGATAAGAACATCCCTGTTTGATTCAACATGCAATCGCCAATTTGAGTTATATTCATTGAGATCTATGTGTACCAAACAGGAAGTTTGGATTATAGCAGAGCCAAACAGATTTGACCTTGTACACACAGAGTCTAGGTGCCAAAAATGAAGTTTTGGACATCCAGTTTGCATGCGTAAGAGTAAGTGTTTCCTTTCGGTCTCTGGGATTCATTTTTACATCTGACTTTCAAGAGCAGTGGCATAGATAGAGGGGAGTTGGGGGAGGGGGGCAGGCAAAAACCCCCCTGTAGAGCGAAAATGCTGTTTGGCCAGAAAATTGCTGATCTTGTCAGAAAATAAATACCTATCTTCTGTTTACGTTCAGTTCTAGCTAATTTTTTTATCTGATATTTATAATCTTGAAGAAAAAAATGCTTATTAAATTTTTGTCGGAAAATCTGAATTTCTCCCCCCCCCCCTATAAATCTATGCAATTGTTGAGGAGCTATATACTTAATTGTTCTCAGGACAGTTAAATTCTGAGACCATTTTCACACCTATCTAAAGAATCTTATCCAATGATAAAAAATCAATTATCCAAGATAAATACCTGGAATAAGCATTCCTTGCAAGGGATCTACCTCTGCCAGCTTGAATATATTATGCAATCTATCAAGTGTTCCACTGTCAGAAATAAACTTCAAACCAACTGAGGATGCAGAAGCCATTTCACTGAGCATCTCCAAGCAATTCAATTGTGTTAGAATATCATCCGACTTGTTTATCTCATTCATTAACTTGTTGAAGATTTCAGTCACACCAGGCTTTGTGAGGACTTCGTTTATGGACAAGAATATCCGAATGAATAGGTCGTAAACTCTAAAACGGACTACAGATCCCTTTCCCAAAAGTCTGTTTAGAACAGATACAAATTCCTCTGATGATAGAAGAGAACTGTTCGAGATACAGAGATTTCTGATCACATTAGCAGCCAGTTTAGCCACTCCAGTCGATTGGTGAGCCAAGTTCTCTGCAACATGTACAAGTATTGAGTTCTGATGGCCGGCTTGAAAATTTTCCTCCAAAAACTGAGCTCCCTTTGAGTCAGAAATAACAGACTCCAACTGAGCCAGATACACAATCCTAATTTCTTCAGTTCCTGAATTCAAACCTTCCACAAAGTGCTCAGCATATTTTGATAATGTTTCATATGAGTTCAAGCATGAGAAAACCTTTCCAAGCAGACTTGCAGCGATCTGCTTCGCCCTTTCACTTGTCAATGCTCTCACTTGCTTCAAGAAAATCGACAGATCCAGTTTTAATAACTGCTCCCTAACCGATGCTTTTGCATCAACAATCATATTCAAATCTAATAAAGCCTTAAACACCTGATCTTCATCATTAGCATTTGATAGATTTTGCAAAAGCACGGACAGGTCCAAAACTCTATCAGCTGAATCCATTTTGAATTTATGACTAGGCCAATAAAGACCATGCTTATTCATGCTATGTCAGCAGAAAATTTCCCTGCGCTGCGCAGGTGCTTAGCCCCAGCTCGCGGAAATTGTTCTCACTATCATGATCACGCAAAAATAAATCAAAACGAATTTATGTTCCATATTTCATAAAAAATAAATGCAATTTAAAAACATTATATCCAGACATCTCTTAATATGGTCTTCTTTAAAAAACATCAATGTGACATAAATGTATGTATATGAAATAAAACAAGGTATAAATAAACAACCTTCTTGGAATAAAAAAAAATAATACAACGAAACCATAAAAATTTATCCGTATTTACACTCAATTGAGTTACATTGGCACCTCATTCCATTTTTCTTTTTTATTTCCCAAAATTTGTCACCATAATCAAAACTGGAAAAGAATAACAGGGAATGATTCACAAGTCCGTACATATTGTGATAGGAATTAGTTTCTTATACACCTTTGCGAATAAACCCTTCATATCTGCAGATAAAGACATTTCGCCATATAAATTGGCACATAGAAGGACTAAAATTGATAGTTGGGGAGCGCAGAAATGTCCTTAAATAGAATCATGATAAGCAACAAATCTAGAAAAATTACAAATGTATATTTAAACATTCCCCATAGACCGTGGTTCACGAGCTTTCTTAAATTTCTCCTTTCATGACCAGTACAATTCAATTTAATTCAATTCAATGCAGAAATTCATTTCAATTCACGTACCACAGCTCTTCGTACGCACTTATATCTCTGCAGGCGAAGAAGGCAATACCGGGATACCTCCAATCCTACACGCAAAAAAGGAGTGATTTAATCACAGTATTATGCGAAAACTTACAACAAATAAGAACGATGAAAAATTCATTTTAATGTAGGTAAAATTGATGCGTAATACCCATTATTGGGTCCTGCACAATAATTTGATAAATAAGTAGGATAGATAGATAGATAGATAGATAGACAGGTAGATAGATATATAAATAGATAGATAGATAGATAGACTGATAAATAGATAGATAAATAGACAGATAGAAAGAGGTATAGATAAAGAGAGAGATGGACAGATTAGATAAATAAATAGACGGATGGATGGGTGGGCGGGATATATAGTTAGTTGGATAAAGAGATAAGTAGATACATAGATAGGTAGAGAGGTAGATAGATAGATAAATAGAGAGACGAAGGATGTATGGATGGACAAATATATGGATGGGTGGGTGGGATACATAGATAGATGGAGAGGTAGATGAAAAGATAGATAAGTGGATAAATAGATACATAAATAGAAGGGTGTCCTCGCATAACATATGTAAAATATTCATCATAAAAAGTGTGCAAATATGAGAGAGGGGTGATTGAATAAAATCAAGCCGGTTTACATACCCTGTGGTGGGTGAAGACTCTGATTGGGAGAACATTAGCATCGCAAGAATGGTTAATGAATCTGCTACAATTACCATATACTCTCGCATCAATACATTTATCTTCATCCTTGGAATCCTACAGTTGTAAATAACAACAAAAACAGACAATCGTGATGATAACTGATAAGTGCATGGCAACAACAATTGAAAATCAATAATAATGATTGTCATTGAAATCGAAATTGTAATAATAACAATGCTTTATTTTGTCGTTTTTTTCAGAAGGTAAACGAGCTACAGGTTGAATCCAACTATTCAATCTAAATTCCTTGCTAAATGACAAACTTTTTTGAAATTTCGTGGACATTGAGGGAGGGGGAAGGCGTAACCTCGGTCTGACCTCGGATCTTGTGCTAACAAGAGGTTGGAGATTTGAAGTTGGGGGAAACTCACCTTCATGTCGAGGTCAAACAAATATGAATCGTCCAAACGTCTGTCAGCCTCAACATCTGAGATGACTTCTCCAACGTAGCTTAAAACGAAACTGCCCTTCGGAATGGCAACAATCGTTCGAAGACCCCATCCTACGAAAGCAAGCCATCTACAATGAATGCTTTAAAGGCAATGTTCATGCCATGCTACAAAGATTTCAACGCATCCAATGTGTTAAACAATACCAGAAAATTGCAGTGGGGTAACCTAGTGATCACGGCGATTGGTTCGATACTTTAAAAATCGTGCCTTCACTGGTTCGAACCCAAATACGGTCGAAATACGAACGAACTACAAGCTGTCAACCAACGCAGCTGCCCTTCCTTCCGAGGTCGGTGAATGAGTACCCAGAATTTCTGGAGAAAAGGATTGATACCAACTGGATCCACACTAACAACCGTGGTCATAGTTGAAATGGATTTCCCAGCATAAATATACGTACATGCTTACTTTACCTTTTAAGGCATTTACAATACACAAATCAACGAGACTTCGAGCTATCAAAAATCACGCACGTCTTGAGCTCAAATAGAGCAAAGCAATAAGAAGCAAACTGTTCACTGTATCAAGAGACTCGAGCAAACACACTACATGGTTTACACAAGTTGAACTGTAATCACGCACATGACACGCTATGTATGTCTCACCTATGCTCGGAGTTTTGAACACTTCCAATGGAAACTGGATACCTCTCTGCACAACCCTATTGCTGCAATACGACCAGCACTTGCAAATCTTAGAGCATTCTACAACGACAGGTTGCTCGAGATCAAAAGCCAACGAGTCAATCACACCCCCCTGCAAAGAAAAAAACACACATTACGGAATGCATGGAAAATGTAGAAAGACGGGGGTAATACAATATTGCTGCAATACAATAGGATGTTGTTTCTTCTGTTGATTTAAACAGAAACACCAGCCTGGAGATATTTAATTCACTGCTTCTTTGTTACGGCATTTTACTGTTTACAGCATCACGTAAACAACAATATAACTTCACTCGAATCCAAAATATAAAGAGGCTCGGAGAGAGCTAACATGTATTTCTTTGTGTCAAGGTTTCATAACACCGATCTTAAATTTTCATGCAACTAACTGAACGAGTTAGACTGTTTTCGCTATACGTCAGTGAAGAAAGTAGTTCATTGCATGGTGTTATTCGCTATTCAATTCAATACTTCACGATGGAGATTCCATTGGGTATAACATGTTACAAGTTTAAGAGCAAAACACTAAGTGATTAATGGCAAACTTACTTCATACCAGCAACGGCCAATTTCGTTTCTCATGATGCAGTCGCAGTGTGTCTTGCCACAATCATCCGTACACTTGCAGCCCTATTCGGTATAGAGAATTTAGAATAGATCAACAACAGACCTGCTTGCTGTAGAATTGAATTGCTGCACACAGAGAGACTTGAATTGAGTGATACGCGCTTCACAGCTAGCTCTACTCGCATAGACATAAAGAGAGATGCAAATGCAAACAATATGTACCCCATGTACTACAACAATAGCACATAAACATCGGAGCTTAGAAGAGAAGAGAAATACGTACCACAACGGTAACGAGATCTTTCATGATGCTCACAGTTTCTGATTCGATTACTTCTTGTATGTACGTGAAGTTCATGGGCAATGCCTCATCGTCGACCTAACGTGAAATGATACGCATCATCAAATAAATATAAAACGTCAAAAAAAACCACTAATAACATGCACACGGCAGAAAAGATGTAAATAAGCAAGAATAGTTGTAAGAACCTCATTTATACAGCTGACAGGAATCCTCTCTTTGCCTCGGCTTATGTCGCTGAAATGAAATGTTGAATGAGAATAGCTCAGAATTACAAAAACTCAAGGCAAGCCTGCGTAACAAGACAACCATAACAACGCTATTACTTCATGTAAAACAACAATTGACATGATAATATCGGAAGCAATGCATACAAATCATATTGTCGCTTTATGCTCACGTGACCAATAGCATGCTTCAATCTGATTGTATCCCGGAGTTGCTGATTGTTGACGCAAACCTTTGGCAAAAAAAACAGACAATTTCTAAAGAACAACCCCAAAATAGCGGGGGGCGGGGGGATCTTGATATTCAGGGGCAATGGTGCGATAGACAGCAATGAAGCGCTTACATCCATTGGGAGTTTTCCATCATTGTTTCGAATCGATGTATCAGAGCCGCGAATTAAGAAGAGCCTGAAAAATGACAAGAACAGCTATGATGAGCAATGTGCGGGCAGTATGAATGAAGCAACTGCAAAGACCGTACAAAATAGTGCGGTGAAGATTTTCTAAAGCAATGAGTTTGAGCGTGTGGATGAACTTCGCTTAACAACTCACTTGACAACATCAGAATTGCTTTCTCGAGCAGCTATGTGCCTGAAACAAAGTTGAATATATTCAGAGTCACAGTAGCAAAACGAATATTAAATTAACGCTTGTAGCAGTAGAAGACATATTTCATACTTACAGTGGCGTATCACCGTACATGTTCACAGCATTGATATTGCAATTGATGTCTAAGAGCTCTTGGCAACCTTGCAACTTCCCAGTCATAGCAGCCCAATGAAGAGACGTGTTCATTTCCTACAGAAAACGTATGCATGTGATGATAAAACGTCTACCGTATTCCCCCTTGCAAAGAGCACACACTTCATTGACATACAATATGAAACAGTTGTACTTCTCGGGGGTTCAGTGGCATTACAGTACAGTCATGAATTGCATACCTTGTCTCGCAAATCTCCCGACGCTCCTTTGGATATCAACAGCTTCAGACTTTCCAATCTGCCTTCTTCTGCGGCCCACATCAACGACGACCAGCCTCCGTTATCCTAAGAACAAACATTTATAAATCTGCTGTTAGCACCGTAAAATCTCCATAAAGCTCTACTTTTGAGGGCCAAGAGGCGGCTTACTAAAAAGTGGGGCTTAATAGAAAAGGGGTCTAATTAAATTCGTAAGTAAACTTCAAATGAAAGAGAGGGCTTAATAAAACTTTTACGGTAACTTTGCTGTGTATTGTAACTATAAGCTATTGCAACTTTAATTGATTGTGATTTAAGTACGCATATTTAAGCTTCAGGATCCTCTGGGAAGCTATCACACACCTGGTCATTCACAGAAAGTTTCAGCGTTAAAAGCCATTTCAGCATCCTCGTGTTACCCTTGTGAGCTGCGACATGCAGTAGGCCCATTCCTTCAAAATTCTGCAATAATAACAAAGCTTTATTAGTAGCAGAAGTAAATAAGAAGCAATGGAATGATTAAAAAAGGATTCCCCAAGAGGGTTTCGCAAAATCATGCGGAAAGAGAAGTTGGTAGGGTGCATTGCAACACAGTGCAGATATTGCTTCCATCTTATTTCACTAGGATGTTTCATTTTCAAAGACATACGCCCTACAGAACCAAGTAGAAGTACAAAAATAAAAACAGATTCTCTGTTACTGTGAGTATCGTGGTAGAGTATGTATGTATGTATGTATATAGGTATGTATGCATGCATGCATGTATGTATGTATGTATGTATGTATGTGTATGTATGTATGTGTGTGTGTATGTACGTGTGTTTGCATTGCATGTGTAAGTGCATGTATGTATGTTTGGATGTGTGCATGTGTATGCATGTATGAATTAACTGATAACTAGGCTTTAACCGATCCAATAAGTACTGCCTTCTGGATTCTTCGTGGGACAGTATCTATTCTCGCTTTGTCTATTCCAATTCTTTGTGGGTTCTGTTTGAGTCCATGGGGTATTGACTATGTATGTATGCATGTAGGATATGTAGGGTATGAATGTGTGTGTGTGTGCATGTATGTATACACGTATATATGTTTGTATGCAAATAAAACTCAAACTCACTCTTGTGCTCAAAGACGCTCCTGCTTTGTGCAGAAACTGCGCAGCAACAAGATGGCCCTTTTCAACTGCTATATACTGAAAAAAAAAACGTTTTAGCTACATGATATAGTTACACATAAAAAATCATACACATCTAGAATATAAAAATTATGCATATACTTATACATTCATCCATATCACAAAGATAAAAATTGGGTAAAGGTTATTTTACAACTGATGATTGCACAAACATGACAAACTCAAAGGTAAAATAATCATCCTTTTCTTCACACAGCTACACACTTTTGCTTGAACCTAGATATTTTTCATTGCTATTCTTAACTTTCCATTGTTTTTTGGCAATGTTGAGCTTCAGTATTCTTATAAACATTATTGTAACCAGTTGTGTGTATATAGCTAAGCTCCAAGTATTACAGTAAAAAACCCGCATACAAGAACCTGTAAATTTTCACCCAGGCTATTGTTCCGAGACAATAGGCTATTGTTTCTTCTATTGTTTTGAGCAGCAAAATCATCCTGAAGGTTCTTAATCCAGTGGTTCTTATATGCGGGTTTTTACTATAGCGTTGATCGTTATAACCACTTACCATTGGCGTCCTTTTGAATTTATCCGTAACATCAATGTTCCCCGCCGCCTATGACAGTTAAATAGAAAACCTATCTTCAAGCTCTGCACAAAACATGGAACAATATGTAAATAATTGAAACAAAAACATCCCGGCATAAATCGGTTACACTGCACACCTTGTAGGCCAGGACAATAAGAACGTCAATATGTCCTTTGGAGGCCGCAGCATGCAAAGCTGTCTTGCCACTTTCCGAATGTACGCAGCTTGCAGGACTAACGTTTTCCACTGCAACAAAACAACACACATACAACGAAGCAAGACTTGAAAGCGTGCCACTTTCGAATAAGCAAATCAGCATTGTCAATGCAGCAAACTCACGCAACATGGAAAGAACTTTGCTTAAATAGCCAAGCTTGGAATAGTAGTAAAGGTTTTTCAGATTCACCCTCAGTCTTGTCGGTCTACGAAAACATGTAAAAACCGGTATATATTTCAAACATAAAACTCTCCGAACTGAGATAAATCGAAACACACTGTCCTTTTCATGAAAAGGATGTCCATAAGAACACTGGTGCTCAAAACTACCAATAAACAATGGAAATTCAAAGATAATAACACAAAACGTTGAGGCTGAGCACAAAATTTAAGGAATACTTTAAAAATTTGTATTAAATTAATGTTAGCTTGCGTAGCGTAATGTAACGTAAGCGTAACGTAAGCTTCGGCAAACTAGGAATTTCTGGTTGCTAATACCGACCTTACTCGTAGAACCTCTTCGAGAGAATCCAGAAGCACCTCTGGCTTGTCAAGTAGTGACAGACCATCTGAAAAGACGAAATCGAAGTTCTCAGTTCTCAACAACAAACCAATGCTCAACGATTTAGTGAAATTTTGATATAAGCCCTCATGTCGAAAATCTCCCTTGCACGACGAGGTATACTCTTGTTCTGTTGAACTGCTTCAATAGTCAAACTCAGGAGGTAGAAATAATCGTGAATATGATTGTGTTTGTCTGTTATGATTATAATAATAAAAATAGAAGTTCATCGTGTGATGAAATGGAGTGCTGCTTTCAGTTTTGTTCCCTTCAATGTTCGTAACATAAATATGCTGTTGTATTTCAAATAACCAGAATTCACAGACAGGCAATAAAGCCCAGTCTTCCAAGTTCACACACAACCAACTTGCCATGGTTCGCACAAAATCAATTCTATAATACCACATACTATTCATGCTGGTAGGATAAAGACTGCCAAAATTCTCAAAAACTTACGATCTAAAACTTCGATTGCAGAATTGCCAACGTCTTTAGCTTGGTCAGTCGTTGATCCAGACAACTGTGCAGCAATATGGCTGGGAAAAAAGAAAGTTCAAAATGTAAATTATGAATTAATTGGAAAGAATATCGGCAGCACAAACCAGCAAATACGGACAGTGATTAAGTCTTGGTCTGGTTCTTTCACCGACAGCTTTCACTGCTTTAAAGAAACTTTCAGTACAGTTCAGAACAAATAAATTCCTGTACCTTATGATGATGCAACTATGTACATAACGCTTCGAACATTACTCACTTTTACATTATTCGAATTCATTTACTTGTTTGCTCTATCAATTACGGAGTCTACACATGGCTTAGAAACTACAAATCCTACAATTTTGCTTTCCAGCCATCTTCAACAAGCTCCAGAATGAATAGGGCAAGAGTTTCCGTTTCATATTTTGCTTGAGCTTGGCTCATTTCTATAATTGTCTAACAAATGTAATGTTTACCTACTCACTCACCGAGTTTCCTTGCTGATAACCTGCACTTTAGTGTTTAGTTTTTTGAATGTCAGTCGAGCACCTGATATGTTACATAAACACTAATTAGACATGTGACATAGAAAGCAGAAACAATTTAAACAAAAGTAATTGAATGAAAGCAAAGGAAAGCAGGATGAAACAAAGCAATGTGAAGGAAAGCAGAGTAAAGAAAAGTGATTGTTTGGGGTGAGCCCCCAGTGGATAATCATAGAGATGTGTTGATTGGGAGACAGGAAATAAAAAGAGAAATAGGAACTTTCTTCACCTTCATTTGTGCCAGATTTTTCGTCACAAGTATCCTCTTCAACTTCTTCATCAGATGATATCACTAAAATCGGAGGAGGTGACCGAGGCTTTTCATTTGAACGTTTCCCTAAATGCAAAACAAAAAATATTGGTTAAAGTTACTTGAGCGCTAACAAGATGAAGCCATATTTTCAAATAAATATTAGTTCTGTTCACCTTTCCCTCACAACGAAACATGTCTATTTTAATACAATGATATTTATTGCTTCTGAAAATGTAACTATTGTTTTTAGCATTGCTATTGCTAATTACTATGAATTCTCAAATAACAACCAAGAAGCAAATTTGAAAAAATGAAATATCAGCAGGGTTATAATTAAATATTAAGCTTTGTGAAGGCCATGCTATGAAATCAATGCAGTCATTGGATAAAACTATTGGATTGAAGTTGCTGCTATTTGCGATACATTCACTATCTGACTTCAATGTTTTGATATTCGGGCCAACACCCCTGCAAATATTTATCAAGATTGGGGCTTATGCAAAGACGTAGGGTACTCCCACACCTCAAGCAAGTTGGAGGTTATGTACTCCATAAAAATAACAAATCCCTCTTTGATCTAAGTGACAACTATTCTTTCTGAAGATACAACAACTCATTCTCCATCTAAACAATGATTCTTGAAAATACCCATGCTTAATCAGTGAAAAGAAATCCAGTCTTCATGACTCAATGACTTACTCTTATTTGAATGAGAGCCCATTCGTACTCTCTGAGAGTGCCCCAAATTTATAGTTTCTTCCCCTTTCAACAGGTTTGATGACAAAAACGATTTCTCAGAAAAATCAATTGAAAGAACATTACTCTTTCCATCAGCATCCATAATGCTTCTTGTTCCAATTTCCCCTGCATTTTGCTTCACACCTGAACAACTAAGCTCAGGGTTATTTTTGCTGATATTTGCTGGATAGCTTTGGTGTCTTGCGACCATTGCCGTAGATGGCACGTGCAAATTTGAGTGTACGATGCCACGGGGTGGTGCAGGAACTCTTGATTTGCAATCTGCAGCGGCAGTTGTTTCTGCTTTGGACATTCCCAACGGTCGCACCATGACCATGTTGGCCCGTGGGTCATATGGTTTGTTGGCCGTGATTGGAAATCGGTGTGACGATGGATGGAATTGTTGTCCGCGTCGGAATTGTTTCCTCCGCTGCAAAATCTGTTGATCTCTCCGTGACAACGATGGATTAGAGAACGATGCACCCATCCTATTTTGGGCAAACGCTGCATTTGGTACTCTTGGGGACACAGCCAAGTGCTGTTGCTGATGGGGGCTGTTGTAGGTTGGTGGCCCCGCACCCAAGTTCAAAACAACTTGTTGAGGATGCACTTCATAGCTGTGATTTACAGAGCTGTTAGATGAACCTGTAATACAGAACATGAGACATTGACAAGCAGCCAAAGAACAACACAGTTGAATGAGCCTTGATAAATGTATTACTGCTAAATTTGCAGATAACAAAAACGATAAAGAGGTAACAAAACAAATGAACATAGAAATAATGATGTATAGTCTGTGTGTATCTGTATGTGTTTTACATCTCTGACTCTTCATTATACAAATTCTCATGAACTCAACAAATTTCTAATTCCTGTTGACATTCGGGTTCAACTTAGGTGAGGTGCAATGTAAACATGCAAGCAAACAAACATGCAAAAAAAAACACCTACCTGGTGCATTTGCCATATTGTATTTCCCATTCAACATCAAAAATCAAAATACTAAAATGCAGTGCGACAAGGCCTGGTTGTCCAGCTCCACAAAGCTTGGAGCTCTCTGCAATAACAAACAACGCAGAAAAGCTTACCAAACTTCATAATCTAACATGGAATTGCATTGAACCCAGGTAGGTAGGTTAGGTACAGGTATTAATATTGTGATAAAGACTATATTGTTATTGTCATTTTCAAACGGCGCACAATTTCTCAAATCCCGACATCGAATCGGTTCGGTTGGGTTGGGGTTTGGGTTCGGTTCGATCATTGGACAGGACAGAACATGATGGTGTCAAAACTTGTAGCATTACATCAGAGCGAGGCCCTGAATTTTTTCCAGTTCGTGAATAACGTAAATCCTCGAATAAGCCCCCGGGGGCTTATTTACAAAAGCGAAATTTTAATCTGAGTTCAATTTCAAGCAAACGATGTAGCCAATTAATAAAGTTATTGACTTGAACTTGCTGTTATTTGCAATACATTCACTAAACAACTTCAATGTCTCAATACTTGGGCTCAATATCCTTGCAAATGATTATCAGGGTGGGGGCTTATTCGAGCGGAGGGCTTCTTCGAAGGTGGGGGCTTATTCGAGGATTTACGGTATAGTCAACTCTGTCTAATTCGAACTCGTGTAATTCGAACTTTCACTAATTCGAGCCAAATTCTGTGGTCCTTGATAAATTCCTAGCAAACCCTTATACAAAAACCTTTATAACTCGAGCCTCTGTAATTCGAACTTTTTGTAATTCGACCATATTTTTTGTCCTGTCAGAAAAAACCCTCTGTAATTCAAACATTGCGTCAATCTCAGTTAATTACCTGATGACATAACTTCTTGATTTTTGCTCTGATCTCTGGCAAGCCCATTGAAGCTTGCCTCTAGACAAAGGCAGTAATGGACGCTTTGCAAAACAATTTTCTGCGTTGTTACTAGTCCATAACAAACGTCATAAAAATATAGTTTATGGCCATAAAACGGAGATATGGGGGTAACTAGGGGTAAAATGTGGCACTTACATGAAAACTCGTATAATTCAAACTTTCTGTAGCTAATTCGAAAAATTTGGATTCCCCCATAAAGTTCGAATTAGACAGAGTTGACTGTAGTCAATGGGTCAAATGGTCAAAGCGATATTTCTCCTCCAAATAACGTAAGTATAGCATAACACGTCACATACGCTCCTGCGCAATACCAATAAGAATGCATAGAACGCCGCTGCGCATGCCAACAACCTTTCTCTTTCGCGTTACTTAACCCTAACCATAAGGCTCATGCCTCAGCGAGATGCATTAGCGACAGCGTCAAGTGAAATCCGCTCCGGTGCAGTACCAATATCTATGCCACTACTCCGCTGACCATTTTTCTCCTCCGCATAAAGTAACCCTAACTATAACCCTAAAACTAATGCTTGAGCGGCTCAATTTTCGAATGGGCAGGGAGGCTTATTCGAGGGGGAGGCTAATTTAGCAGTGGTGGTGGGTGGGGGCTTATTCAAGGATTTACGATAATTAGGATCTGTGCAATGTATACTTACTACAAAGAAAATTCTACTCATGATACATTCTGCACCAGCTCTCTTGTGTTGCCAGACAGCTTCCATTGATCTAGATGCTACTCTTCTGTTATTTGTTATTAGCTTCTACTTCTCTGCCATGCCACAAGGGAAACTACTTCTTTGGCAACATCCCTTCTTGTCAATATCTCATTAGCATGTAAATATACATTTTACATGCTAATGTACATATCATCAAAGTCCATGTACGTTGTGGCACCCGAAGCCATCCTTGTTTCATACCAGAGTTTTTTCTCCTCTTCCGTCCACAGTGGCTTTAGTTATTTCATCTTCGCTTTGGTACAAGATCATGCTATATCATTCTTTATTTTTTCGATATTCTGCATCCAAAACTGATCAAAATGTGAAAAACTTTTAAACTTTCTGAAAACTGACCCTGAGTGAAACTTCTGCATGCAGGCCTTGGCCTCCAGCCTCATCTTGGTTCTTTGAATCTTTGAATCTTTTTCTTTGTCCACTTTGTCGTTTCGTGGTCGTTTCCGACAAGCACCGCTGCATCTTGTTTGCAAAAGATGCTAGTAACCGTAAA
This sequence comes from Sanderia malayensis, assembly GCA_013076295.1. Taxonomy (NCBI): domain Eukaryota; kingdom Metazoa; phylum Cnidaria; class Scyphozoa; order Semaeostomeae; family Pelagiidae; genus Sanderia; species Sanderia malayensis. The sequence continues at coordinate 5,184,277 of RQOL01000828.1, forward strand.
TCCTCGAATAAGCCCCCGGGAGCTTATTTGCAAAAACGAAATTTTAGCTTGATTATTGTTCAATGTTAAGCAAAATAAAAGTTATAAGATGCAGCCAATCAATAAAGTTATTGGCTTAAACTTGCTGCTATTTGCAATACATTCACTAAACAATTTCAATGTCTGGAAACTTGGGCTCAATATTATTCGAGGGGAGGGCTTATTCGAAGGTGGGGGCTTATTCGAGGGTTTACGGTAAGTGTATTACGCCCCGTTCAAGCTCTCGCAACATTTGAGCTTCAAAAATCCGAACTCAGGAACAAATTTTCGAGCGACTAATTCATAAAAACGTTTGTCAAAGCAATGATGCATACTATCTGATTCAGAAAAGACATTTTGTTTGGCGTTTTGCTTGAAAGTTATGTATTTTATGAGGGGGTTACGAACACAATAAATTTGCTGATTAAATTTCGATATGTTTATTTTCATGCCTTTACAGAAATGCTTCTATCTGAATCATTTTATCGCCTAGAATTCTCCATTGTTTGTGCCTTGCTTTCTGTATTCAGTGTAACAGGTATCCCGTAGCTCAGATGGACACTAACGCACGCGAGTTTTATCTCATATCAAATATCCCACCAACCTTTCCTGCAAAGCAGATTGGCATCACTACAGATTTTATTTGTAAGGGGGTCGTTCGGTCGTGTCATGGAAAATTTAAGAATTAATGAAATTGAGGCAAATCATTTTTGTCCGATTTCTTAAATAGCAATGTTATAAGTTCCTGCAGTGAGCGGAATGTAATGAGTCTAGTGAACGACATGCGTTTAACAAAAGCCGGCATATTGTCTCAGCCTCGATTACACTCCTCTCGCCTTTTGACTTTGTCGTCTTTTCCTTTCCAAGTGTGAGAAATGAAGAAGTGATCAGAATAAACCCTAGAAATCAATCAGTTGGTTACTTTCGGAAGTATGATGTTTATCCATTATAAAAATGTTACAGTAAATGCTCCACCAACCCCCCTCTGTAATAAGCCCTCTTTAGTAACATGACAATTAAATAGGCCCGGGGCCCATCCAAACTGTTTAAGCTTAATGACAGCTTTTACGGTAGCTATTCAAAATTACGATAAAATAACCAAACCCAAAATCGAAATAAACATATATGAAAATTCCCAAAAATCTTGCGTTAAAGCGCATTGTATTTATGTATTTACATCACGCCATGTAATGCTTCCCCATGTAATGAAGCTTCCACGGGTGTTTTGATATCTATTGTTTATCACAACAATGCCATTAAAGCATGGCAATAGCTGGTGAGTAAAGCAATGCAGTAATGGCAAGGGCAGGATTTTGCAAATGATGTCAGCGAATCTTTGGTATTCTCGATTTTATCCTCAAGCAGGCCATTTTGAATCCCTGCGTCCGGGTTACGTACAATATTGGACTGAAAAATGCAGACAGCGATGCAAACAGGTTCGTTATCTCCAGCGCGTATTCAAGACCACCGTGTTTCTCCGACAGTTCCAACAGCAGAGTGACCAGAAACGGCATCCAACAAATCAACAATAGGCCTAGTACACCCAGCGCTGCATGCAGGGCTTTTCTATCGACACGTTTCTTCTTCGATACGACCATTGTAATGCGAACTTCTCGACTTGTGCCAGGCAGGATATTGACGCTTTTACTGCGGTCAGCAATGCCTGCTCCACGCCGCGGTTGCATTTTGAAGTCGTGATTCATGAAACGCCCTTTATCGGTCACTGTAGCCGCCGTCTTGGCAAAATTGCCTTGCGCTTGCCGCCGGAATGCAGCAGTTTGCCTAATATCAAAGGGGTTTCCAGTTGCAGGCGACGGAGTGCGGTTGTGCAGTTGCCGCTCAAGCGGCGTGTTTCTCCTACCAAGCTGCTCGACACCACAGTCGCGATTCAACACAAGCGATGAAATTGCGTCAATTTCGTCAGCACAAAAAGCACTGGTAGCAGCGCCCAGGAAATGCGGCGTCAAGCTGAGCGGCGTTTCACTCATTCTCGCTAAGCCGTTGTCAACTTTTGGCGTGTTCAGTGACGTAAAACGGGTGAAAAAGGAACATGTGGAGAACTGTTGGTCATCTGTTGCATTGCTAATCGCACCAAGTCGATTTCTATTAGGCAGCAGGAAACGACGATGAATAGGTGAGCTTGTGTTAAGTTTGACCCGTGAAAAGTACAAATTGGCCCACGAGTTCCTGCGAGAGCAGCCGATAACATCTTCTTCACCCATCGCATCGATGTACAAGTATTGTTCACTAAACGACCTCTTATTTCCATTCGTGTGAAACAGTCTCCTGAGAGTGGCCCTGTCTTCAACCTCATCCCAACCAAAACTGATCGGACCAACACCATCCTCGCTATTGACGCTATTGAACAGACAGGAATTTCCGAAAGTCCTGTCGTTTATCATGCACGACATACTCCTCTTACCAAAAAAAGAGAACTCACTGCTTCTCCTGCGCATGTTACGATGTTTATGCGCCTCCTCCCCGTCAAAACTTCTGCTGCCAAATCTGTGAAAATGGCGCAAGTTTTCAAGAGTAGTCACATCTAATTCTTCAAACGAAGTCTCGTGGTGATGCCTGGTGTTATTTTCAATTTTGGAATCTATATACGACTTCTGGTCTTTTCTTTTTAAGTTTTTCAAGTAGTGCCGCCCTTTTGTAGGACCACTGCATGACAAATCCACAACGCAGAGCCTGTACGGTGACCGTTCAGAGCGCCAATTTTTTCCAGGTTGACTCACCGGTGCCTCTGTGAAACTCTGTTGCCTGCATGGAGCCGAGCTGGGTCTAATCGACATATCAAGACAATCTGAAACAGTCGTATCATACAAGGCGTTACCATGCCCAAGCACTGTTGCTGTGCAGTCCTTGCCAATAATACCACTGGCATCTCCACCCCTTTCTTCACATCGAGAAGCATCACTTCCAGTAATAGATTGGCAGCATCTGTTACCTTCAAGTCCATCATCCTTTGATTCTGTGGTAGAAAGATCAAAAACTCTTCTTGTGCTTACTGCAGTGCAGACTGGTGTGGCTGCGGTAGAAGAAGGCGTTTTTCTTTGATCAGATACTCCACCGTAGTGTCCTGAAGAGCAATTCTTCACAGTTGCCGAGTCCTTGTCGCGATGCCCTTCCCTGCTGCTACCAATGGGCAGTGGTGGTTCATTCACAATGATTTCTGTTGTTGACGATGAGCGGAGAGAAAAGCGCTTGCTGGGTGGTTCAAAATCGTCTGGTCTGTCATTAAGGCCTAGTGACAGCTCCGGTAAATTATTAAGTGGACCACATTGTGCGAGTGAAGTTCTATGATTCTCTTTATTATTTTCTTCCGAGGTAGAGATGCTTGGGGACATTGGTACAACTTGGATGCATTTAGACACGGTGGTCTCCACTGGGCTGTGAAAAGCCTTTGGCAATATCAGGTTGCATGATGCGCATTCCTTGGACGACTGGCAGCTTGACAGAGCATCAGAAATGTGAGCACCATCATTCGTTATCACCACAGAATCATTACCAAAAAGTTGATTCAAACAAGTTGAATGCTGCAGCTTTCGAGCAGAAGAAACGGACAACTTGCATGTTGCATTTGAAGAGGATTCTTGTGTCCTCCGCTCTTAACAACAACACCGTGCCTTACAGAGCACGGGTGTTCAAAGATGCGCTTTTTGGCATCGAGTCCATTCTTTTCTTTACTAGCAGTTGGATGAGAATCGCATATTTTTTCAATAGCTTTCGAATGACTTCCCAAGGTGGCACTTCCGTCTACAATTTTATTAACCGTACTGCTTGTAATACCATGATTTTTTTCTGGTGTCTCGCGTTCTTGAGACTGGCTATTATTGGGCACAGGTACATGCATCCTGGAAATGGGAACTTCGACATCCATGTGGCCTTTGTCAGTATCGTTTTGTGCAGGTTGGCCTTTACAATTTACTACACCGTTTAGAGTAGCATCTTGCGTCACCTTACCGTTAATATCCCCCCCTCCATGTATCCATTGGCACTTTGGCTTTTGTACTGCTTGACCTTTGAACCCAGGAGCATGCATCACGTGTTTGGCAACACCCTCACACGGAGAATCCAATGAAACGGCATCATTTGAGAATTGCCGGTTGTTGTTGGTGACATCGTACTTCGACTCAACGACTCGCTGCCAAGCCTCTCTTCGACCGACAGGCCTAGCTTGCGGAGACCTTTCAAATGTACCTGGTACAGTCGGTCGGGCTCTCCTCAAATTGTTCCGTACCTCATTGACAATGACAACATAGGAACAGAAGAGAACGACTATGACCACAATCAGTGTCACACAGATCATCCGCAAGAAGCGACGGCCGAGAATTCGATGCACCGGGCAGCTCGACACTGTTGACACTTGCGAACCTGTTGCAAGCGAAAACAAATCGCCCTCACTCGTGGCTACACCGATGATGGCCGCGAGCAAGGCCAGCGCCCACACAAGCGCAATCAGGAAGGCACTCCGCAAAGGAGAAAGCAGCTCCTTGTAGTGAAACGGCCGTGTCACGGCGATATATCGATCCAACGTAACCATCACCGTGTTTAACAGTGAGCTGAACATCGCCAACACGTAAAAAAACACAGATGCCGTACAAGATCCTTGCTGCAACAACAACAACGATGACGAACCCTTGCTGGTGATGCGCACAAAGTGCATTTGATAAGGCAAAGTAAAAACAGCATAAATCAAATCAGCAATGAGCAAACTGCCGATGTAGATACAACCTTGTGGCCGGGAGCTTTTAACTGCCAGCAGGACAAAGACAGCGACGAGATTGACGATGAGAATCAAAACAGATGTTAAAAGCATAATAGAGAATAGACAAACCCTGGAGTAATCAGTCGCTCCACGATTTTCGTAGTCAGTGGCAGCTGATAGAGAATAACAGTGTGAGAAATTGCCCATTGTTTGATTGGGTTGGTGGCTTGTGACGTTCAGAAGAAGGACAAGTGAGCAGTTGACTCCAACAGTTGACTGACCTCCTGATGTTGATCTACCATGATACATCGCGCGAGAAGATCGACTTGAAATCATTATCCTACAATTCAACAAATAGATTTTCAAACATAATACGTAGTACAGTGAAAAGTCATGAATAGCCCAGCCTATTTGTCACAGTCATGGCATATGAATAAAATCATGAACGGGCTTTTAGTTCTCAAGGTCTAACTATATCAATACAGTAAAGACCCGCATGTAAGAACCAATGGATTAAGAACCTTCAGGGCGATATTTCTGTTCAAAACAATAGAAGAAGCAAAAGCCTATTGTCTTGGAAAAATAGGCTGGATGGAAATTTACAGGTTCTTTCGTGCGGGCTTTTACTGTAACTAATAAACATCATGTCGGAATTTGATCACAACATAGCTGATAAACGATTTTACTTTAAGTGGAATGGCTTTTTTAATGGCAATTTGAACTTTTTTTTATAAGAAAGCTCTTTTAGCTCTCTTATAAGAAAGTGGGGCTCGGCTCGTAAAAAAGTTAAGAAAGTTCAGTACTGGGTTTTTAAAACATAAGAAAGTTGAAAAATTTAAATTCTCGTGTTTTCAAACGGAAATTACCCTACCAGGCAAATGTGAATTTCTTCAATACGGCAGTTCATGATAAGAAAGCATTGCACCTCTCGCGCATGCACAGAACTGATCAAATTACTCTAAGAAAGTCTTAATGTTGTAAACTATAATTGTTACCTTTATTTGACACCTATTTGTTTGCAGTATTGTTAAGTATGAGCGTGGTTGGCTGGTGCACCCGCTTGAAAGTGTGAAGGCGCGTGCCAATACATACTAGGGTCCCAGGTGCACAAGAATGGAGCACCATGTCACCACGCTTGTTTTGATTATTATTGTGAACTCAAATAGAGTAAAGGAGAAGAGTAAAATGAGTCGAGTAAGAGTAGAGTAAGCAGTCTGTCAACCTCGGAGAGTTGAAGAGAAGACAAGTGGTACAGTGGCGGCCTTCGGGTCAGCCGTACCGCACCGCAAAAAGTTCGTTGTCTTTATTGCGTCAAACCTTAGCGGAATCAGCACCATCGCAAGCGAGACATCGCCTACCGAACTTCTGACTACCGTCCCCAGCTCTGGGGTGGAATTCATAGAGAAACACCCTATGACATTAAGAAAGTTTTAACACTGAAATTCGGAAATACCTAAGAAAATTTGAGCTGAAAAAATACTTTCTTATAAAAAAAAACGTGTAGTCGGTTTCCTTTATTCGGGATTAAAATTACAATATTATTCTGAAATTGAGAATTTTTGGATGGGTCACACCCGAATCAAGATGAAAAAACTCGCGCGGATCAAAATAAAAAATTACAATCTTTTCTAAACAATAATCAACAAAATGCTTGTCATTCAATCAAGTCAATGAACTCCTTCTTGGAAATGCAGATTTTTGGATATTCCTTGGGCTAATGAAATATATAAGAAGAAATATCAATATTTAAAAAATCTTAAAAGAAAATTGGGTTCAAAGATAAATTGGAATGCGTCCTCGAAAAAGCAGAAATAAAGATGCGCGACAGCAAAGAGCGGAAAATTATAATATTATAATTGTAAAAATATTTTTGAAGCTTGGTAAGAGCAATTTTGCTTATGATCAGCAATTCGTTAAAATATTCAACAGCCACAAAATTAGTTGCAGCTGTATAAGCAACATTTAAGTCAATCTTGAATGAAAGTAACTGCAGAAAAAATAAGAAATGTTTGTTCATTGAAAAGTGATAATAATAATTACCATATATATAAGTATAATTATTGCTATTATTATTCTCATGTATGTATAAGAATAATCATTCATTTGTAAGAAGTTCTAGTAGCCTCGCAAGTTGAGCACCATGAAAAGCATATACAATATCTTCAAAGAAATTCATAAAACTTGATTTGATTTTGCTGAATTGACTGATTCAGAACATGAAAAAAGTAAATGAGGCATGAGTGAAGGTTTTAGTTTTGAAATTTCACTTGATTGTATTTTAGATGTGATTTATCTGATGAATCTGATTGGCTCAGTTGAATCGGATATTCGATCTAAATTGAACCACGGTGGAAAAAACCTTTTGCTTTTGTGCAGTGCTTCTCTAGGGGTGACCTGCCGAGGGTAGGGTAGACGGATTGCAGGTATGTCTGATAAAGGATTCTTGTATATGCCGAATGGGTTAAATCACATTCTGCAATAAACTCGAGTCTTGATCGCTTTATCCTTGCTCAAAATGACTAATCAAAACGTACCTGTTTATTGTTGCATGAAAATCTGGCCTATCCTTTCATTAATAGCACATTGTCTTTGAGAGAAACATCGCCATCTTTTTGAAGAAAGTGGAAATCGAGAACCTCTTTCTTCAATCCTTTTAATGAATTTAGTGAAGATTGTTCTTTATGAGATGAAGATTTGTCTACCTTCTACTTTTGACTTCTTCTTTCTTATCTGGTTCTTATTTTCCTTCCCACATCATTTCGCTTCTCACAAGCAGTGCTCTCTTGCCTTTTTCTTCAAGTCTTGCAAACTCCAAGGACAAATCAATAGAAGTGACCTGCTTGTGAACAGCCGGGAACGAAGATACTGAAACAACAAAACATGTTTATAAACAGATAACATGTGAATATTACAGCTGCACCATAGCTGCGTGCTTTTTAATAAGAAACTGGTGAATACAAGGAACGGGACCTAGAAGGGCCAAAATTTAAAAAACTTCAATGTTGGGCTCAAGCTTAATCAAAAAACTGTAAAATTTACTTCTCAAAAAAGAGTCTATCAACCCTAATTTGCACCAGACTTAGCTCTAACTTATTAGTGTGGTGTCAGCAAATGTTAAGAATTTTTGTTTGGAAAATATTTTCGCGTCAATGAACGTCAATAAAAAATACAGACGAAGATAAAATGAAAATTGTACGTGTCTCCAGCATAATAGATTAGAATAAAGATTAGGTTATATAAAAACAGCACGCTATCCCGAAAAATCGGGCCTCAAAGGGACTGATCCGCATGCGATTGAAAAAGTGCGGACAACGTTCAGGACTTTTACGGTACGGTACATGAAACAAAGACGAAGCTTATCAGCCACATTATTCAATCGTCTCTGGCGCGTCTAATGGGGCAAATCCAAGCAATATCGTCTCAGAATAAAGCCAACAATAACCACCGTAATGAACGCAGGTCTCTTTGCAACGGATAGTTGAACTCATATCTTCGATCTTTTGTTGACATTATTACTATTACTATTACTATCAAAAATATCACAGTCAAGGACTGAATGGTGGTAGAGTCTAATCATCCGCCAATTAAAACATCACATTTCTTCAACTTCATCTCTTTCTGGAAAGTCCATTTTAACTTTAAATGTAATGTTCTTTATGATGCTTTGCATATCCAACAAGCTGTTTGAGTTTGAGTCCAACATTTCAAGCATTTTAAACCGAAAAAGATGTACAGTAAAATGCAAGCTTCCACCTGCGACCCGGGCCATCAAATTCGGCTATGATTATCATATTAATGTTGCGATCCCGGTGTGACCTCAGTTGTCGGTCATGATATGGCTTTATCATCTTGCAAACAATGATAGAAAGTGAATGTGATCGATTTGCATTTCGAGGTCTCATGATGTTCGACAATGAGTAAAGCTCGAATAATAATAACTGCGCAATCTTCAACAAATTTTGGCAAACAAGGTGAGATTAAATGGGTCAATTAAGATCGTAATTAAAGAAATGTGTCTAAAAAAAGAGAGTCTTCATGAAGAACGAGGGGGGCACAAAGTATATCATAGAATTCATGAACAGATGAACCATAATGCATATCGGGGAAATATTTTCAAAAAAAGAACCGTCATTATAACTTATCACCACTTTCATGAAAGCAATGTCAAATAATAAATATGACGGCCTAGCTATTCATGATTTCGGATATTCTACTCAGCAAGCATTCCATCATGTCCAAAGTATTCAATGCGACATGCACTTGCTGTAAAAGGAAATAGAGAATTCATAAGAGCTGCAACATTTTGAATTAGACCTCTAATCAAAATCTCAAAATCTCCCAAAATTAAAATATCGAAAGTAGCCAAACATCGTCTTCAAAAGACTGACCTGAACTTTCTGCTCCATTGACATTTGATGGATGTTAAAGATGTCAACATTCAAAAGCTCCGCATCTTTGCCACTATCATCATTACTCTGATATTTAGAATCTACGGCAAAATTATTTCGTGGCAAATACTGTTGCAAAGTAAGCACATTCTGGGTCAAACCTACCTGATTTTTCTGTCAAGAAAAGGCAGCCAAATTTACAATGAAGCAGTTCGAAGAATCAGACGTTGGTCTAGTTGCACGGGGATCCCTACACGTTAGACTTGTTACATCTATATTCCACTATATATAAAACATCGAGGGGTAAACGCCATCTATATAATCTAGATAACTGGAATGGAAATTGATCACAAACCAGTCTCATTAACAGTGAGCGCTTCTTTAAGCAAGGCGTTATGGTTGACACGTGCAATACCAATGGATTTCTTCAACGGTTCTGCGTAATTATTTGCCAATACCAACAGATCATTCCAAGCATCAGTCTACGACATAATAGAAGGAATCATTGTTGAATACTGATACGTCAAAGAATTTGTTCAAATCCAGGTAACGTTGAATCCCGTGTATGAAGCAACACTCGTAGCTATATAGCACGCCTATTCATATGGTCCCACTTACCAGGCCAGCTCAACAAGCAAGATCTCACCTACTCTCCAAATCATATGCAAAATTGAGCACTGCAGCAAACAAACGCGGGCACTGTCGGAATCTCGACAAGCGGGCTGGAAATTTTCCAACATGCGCACTCCGTCCCGCTGAATGGGTTAGAAACATGCCAACTGCGCTCACAATCATTGTTTTCATTCTTGATCTCTCAAGCCACAATCTCGTGATACTGTTTCCATCACAGAAAGCAAAATTTTCCCATATGAACAGCAGAATTCAATTCTGCTGTTCATATGGGAAATCAATCTCGCTTAGTAGGCTGGCCCGGTAAGCTCGACGTCGAAAATAACATATATATGTTGGTTGCGATTAGCTGAAAGCGATTAAAACTACTAGACAACAGGGAAATTCTTATAAGAATCTAGCAATCAGGGTAACCAGAATTCCGTTTTGTGAGACATGTTGCTGGGAGTTTGGGTTTCAAAATCCGCCAGGGAATAAAATTGGGACAAGCGGTCACGTTAATGCTTACGTCATATCTGGGGGTCAATGAAAAAACTTTTGATCAAAATTCAACGAAATTAACATCAATCGAAAGAGCACTTTAAACAAAACAAAAAATATAAGATCCAGGACACTAGAATCTAGCTATATAGTAAAAAATACCAGGGGTCATGGCTCGCTGCGCTCGCTCGCCCCAGCCCGTCAAGTAAAAAAGCTTAATCTGGTAGGCGCATTTCGTGCGCTGAATTCGCTAACGCTCATACGCGTCTCGTCCAAAGTACCTGCTGCGTATCGAGGACGAATTTACATAATAATGAAAAAAAGCGCGACTCTTCACGTGAAACTGCAACAGGAACGAATCTGATTGAGGTGACGGCGTAAATGAACACGTGAAAAGCAAGTACCTCGATGTTATGTAAACTTTGTTGCTCAGGCCTAGGGCCACTTCTAGACGCCATTTTTCATCAGGTGCTGCAATACTTTTGATCGCAAAGTGTAGCTATATGGAATAATTAATAGAATAACTCAAAAATACTTGAAAAAATTGAAACCAAAAATAGATGAAGATGAACAATTGTCTGATTAACTGACTTTTAACTTTTTCAACTGCTTTTACTAATTTAAATTCGTTTTGATATTTATTCTACTGTACTAATTTTTACTCATCAATAGACACTTGAGCCAATTCATTATTCGGATCTCACGACAGCCAATTATCGGAAATCAAAAAAAAATAAATGGCGCTTTCAATTTGAAACTTAGCACGATAAACGTACAAAAAAAAGCATTTTTGATTACACGTTTTTTTTATAAGAACAACCTTTATAAGACACACCAGGCTGAGATTAGGCCGAAAAATAAGAACAACATAAGAAACAAGACAGGTTGAGATTCAACAAAACTGAATCTCAACCATCGAAATGAAATATGAGCAACAATCGAAAATAACACACCTTAGGCTAAAAATATACGGAAAAATAAGAAACGTCAGGCTGAAACTGGAGCCAAGTGTTCTTATAAAAAAACATGTAACACGGTTCGCATGAATTCGCAAACGAACCGCAGTCAATTTTCGCTCATGCCCAAATATGACGTAAGCAGTCAATATAATGACTCGATTGCTCTTTATACGAATCTCAATAAAACGAGTCTTGAAGGGGGGGGGGGCAAAACAACATCTTGATGTGGTCGCAAATTCATAAAACCGAGGGTAAACTGTATTACTATGAAGAATTTCGAAAGAATCAATTGTATAGTGATATTGTTCACATGCGAAGACTGTAACCTGCACGGATATCATACCTCGAAGTTGGTTTTGGCTCGAATTAACAGGAACCTCAGCAAGTTCAATGATGCCAAAACACTGGAATAAAAAAATCACCGAATAGTGAATTTAAAATGACATTGCTATTCACTTGCGTTGCGCAAATCAACTTAGATAAGATGATAAAAAACTGAATAAACTTGACCGACTTGAGCCTTACTGCGAATCGTACCAAAGCAAAAGCTTTCCTGAAAAGAAACCTACTCGGAAAAAACCCTTGCTTTGGGGGAAAAGCAGTATAAATTTAGTCTCAATATGCTACGTAAGACTTTATCCAAATGAGATTGTATCTTACTAGCAACTGATCTGAATACCGTATTTCCTCTAATTATCGACCACCCTCTTTTAACCGCCCCCTCTCCAATAAGCGCCCACCCTAAAATCAGAAAGTGTGAAATAGGCGCCCCCCTCTATCAACCGCCCAGGGCGGAAAATCAGCAGTTGAAGTTGATCTTGACTGCTTGATATTGAATAACATTCGGAACTATAAAAGAATATTCTTTTGTTTTTGAGGCTCTTTGATTTTAAAATTTCAGAACTGTAAAATAAGCGCCCCCTCTTTTAAGCGCCCCCTCTAATAAGCGCCCATCCAATTTTTCAAAATATTGAATAAGCGCCCGGGCGTTTATTAGAGGAAATACGGTATGTACAATCTCGCCTAAATAAGCAATGTGCCAATAGCTGAAAATTACCGATCAGATTGAAATAGCGGGTCGAAATCTTTTGACAGAATAACATCAAGTGAAAGGTGCAGCAGTTCGACAAAAGACGAGGCTCTTTGCATAGACTATAAAAAGAGCGACACGCGTTAAACAGTATGAACCTTGACTGGAAACGAGAGCTAGACAGCGGGTAGCTAAAAGATGGGAACTACTCGCCTGTGTATTGGAACTATAAGCTTCTTTGACGACACATTGAATCAAGAGTCCAAAAGCACCGGGATGTGTTGTCTTCGTTAGCAGCTGCCTAAAATCACAAAAGAGCAAATTCAAAATTCATATCGAGTACCGAGTACATGAACATGACATGATCTTTCGTAAACAAAATCAAACGCAGGTCATCAATCCGAAAAGGACGATAAGTTACAACATCAGATCTCTTAGTATTCCCCGTTAACCAAGGGCCGAAATGATGCACGCAAAGCATCCTAATAAAACATGCGCATCCCAATAAGCATCCTAATAAGAATCCTAATAAAACATGCGCATCCTGAGTACGATGCGTATGATGTGTGCTTGTGTAATACCTTAGCAATAACATACGCCCATCTGCATCATATCTCTTCAGAGAGAGATAGAACAAGGCCAAGGCACGTTTTCTCTAAAAAGCAATATCAAGAAATACATTGACATTAGCAAGGGAAGATGAGGGATAGGATGGAGGAAAAGGGGGAGGGAGGGAGAGAAGGAAACAGAAAAAACAAGATGACGTAAAAGAAGATGATTTAGATAAACAAAAGAAAATAGAAATCAGGACAATAAATTAAAACTTAAAACTGGATTAAAAACAAGAATAAACACGCAAGAATTTCTCACAAAAAGTACATACCAAATCTTCTTTATTCCTGAGTATCATTATTTCCATTAAAGTCTGCAATAATTTGAAAATATAATATAGTAACTATAACTGATCTGTATTATCATTGGTATTTAGCTAGACTGACAACAATATCTTATTATGTTGTAGCTTCCAATTTTGTCAGATGTAAAAGCTGAAGCTTATATTTACATTTATTTTTTACACAGTGAGTTCACTTTGTAATTAATATAAAAAATGATTGGATGAAGAAAGTAGAACTTGAAGTGGTCAAAGATGAGAAAACATGGCGAAGGTAAGAAATTCATGGTGAAGAACAAAAACCACGAAAATAAATATACAAAGATATTTATGCTGGTTTTGCGCATGGAGTTTAACAGCAAAATATAAGACGAAAAATTGAATCAAATAGGTGCAATATGACGGAAAAAAAGATAGATTGTTGTTATTATAAAAAAAAAGAAATAAATAAAGATATATTATTCATTTCGAAAGACAAAGCTTTCGTTTTTGTTCAGCGCTGCTCTAGATCATCAACCCGATTTGGAAACTTCAACTAAGAGAAGGACATCATTTGAAATTAGTTCAGCATACTGAGTTTAACCAAAAGCAACATGGAGGCGATTCGCGCGAGCTTTTCCATGAGAAAGTCGTGTGATAGGGGTAAAACGAATTTATTTTCAACTAAAACGGCTGCATATCTTAACTTAATTTGCCGCTCACAGTTTCTCTCATAAAGAAAGATGAGAGAAACCGTAATTTTCCCGTAAGTCTTCTTGCAAGAAAGACTTACCGTCAAGACTTTCTCTCACTGTCCTACCGTCGCAAGTTTTGTATGTAAGAAAACCGAAGTGATCAGATGGAATTATCGTAAATTCTCAAATAAGCCCTGGGGGATTATTTGCAAAAACGAAATTCTATCTGGATTTTTATTCAATGCAGAACTTTATGAAAGCTATAGTACGCAGTTAATTAATAAAATTCGTTTTTAAGCTTGCTGGCATTTGCGAGACGCTCACAACACAACCTCAATAGACAGCTTCCAAAACACGACCTATATCTGAAGACGATGGCAGGCCTGGTGCGAGGAACGTCATTGTTCCCGTGAATCTTCATAACTATAAAACTGAATTCAATTTAAAATTTCAAAGTTTGAAAAAATTCATCTCAATGAAGGGTCCTGATGAAAACAGATGCAGGTGTGTGAAGATTAGCAATATACGTCCGATGATGTTAGTTGCATTGCGTCCCTGTGATTCGTTCACTTGATAGCTCACGAAGAGGTCACAATGGAGACTCGTTCAAAAAGTCAAGATGCCAAGGGATAGCTTGGGCCGCGCTCGTGCAAGACCTCTAACAGACGTCCTAGCGAGATAGGCAGTGTTTTGATTCAAAAACTTTTCAATGCCTTGATACTCGGCCTCAATATCCTTGTAAATGGTCAGGAAAATGGGGGCTTATTTGAGGACTTACATTTCATGCATTTTAATCTGGATCGTCAAGCATTCAGTTAATGGAAAGTTTGCTACAGCTTTCGAAGACGTAACGTTACAGCTAGAGCGTAAAAATTGAATCCAGCATCTCAATTTTTAGTGTTAAAAAAAATAAAAAAAAAATTTACAAAACAAATACGAACCATGAAAGAATCCCAGTAAAACGATAGTGGACCAAGAGTAATTAGTTTTACAAACATTTCCAGCACCATGCCTCTTTGAAAAGCAACGAATGTCTCGCTCAGAGCATAACAAGCTTTAAACTCATAAAATATAAAAATTACCTCAAAAAATACAAGACTGCAACTTTCTTCGATATATTTGCTGCTCAGCTCAGACTCTCCAAGTCTTCGCATCATGTTTTCTGCCAGATCCTGTGGGCCAAAAGATAAGCGCGATTATAAACAACATTGCAAACGCAGTTTCATTGGCTAACTGTTAATCACGGTTAATTTAGCTCATGGTATGGTGTCAGTATCAGCTCTAAACCACAGCTATATAAAAGACAGTGTTATGCGGGACATAGCACTACTTTTTATAAACGAACCAATATTATAACATTACCAGGTTTCGAAACCCAGTTCTAAACTTTCTTATTTTTTGAAGTACCAAGAGCAACTTGCACTCTCTCATAGAAAAACATTTCGTTAATGACCGCTCACAGCTCGCACCAACGTGCAAGAGTCAAAATTTTCTTTTTACGCGATTCAAACACAATTCGCTGCGATCAACTTATCTCGTAGTAACTGTTCACACGAATAATAATAATAATAATAATAATCAATTTATTTAAAGTTGGCTGGTAAATACATAGCGTGATTAACAAGTTAATTTTGCTAATTAAAGCCAACTACGAAACACACAAACGTACAATAAAACAACACAGTGTACTTACAATAGCTTTCGACGATGCCAGATCATCTGTTCTGTGTAACGAAAGAAAATAATCAGGAATTAGCAAGTCAGTAGATTCCCTTACATTGTACTTTCATAGCTGATTCGATTAGTCATGTTCTAAACGATAGCTTCTGCGCACCTTTTTAATAGTTCGTTGATTGACGTCATGCACAAATCCACCAAATATTTGACGCTACAAAATCATACAACAAAGCAAAGGTCAAAAGTGGAGGGCCAAAGGTCAACGAAATATCTTGTGCATCTGAGCGTGCATTTAAGCGTGCGAGAAGGAGGTGATTATCTTTAACACTGAATTGGGCGGTAAAAAGTATACGAAGTAATGCAGCCATACTACGTCTGATGCAAAAGGTCACGTGAAATGTCAAGACTGAAAGGCGAGAGGCTAAAAGTCAAAAAGTATAGTTGCACCTGTAAAAGACACAAGTCAGCATAGAATCAGGGAGGAATTATCAGACTTTACTTAGAACAATATGTATAATTCTTACCTTAGAACAAAAGAATAATACAATGATCCGATGTCTTTAATGAAAACAAGATAACAAATCATTGCCTTTGCACGGGAAAGGATTCCGCGATGATAATTGACTTCACCTTAAAAAAATTCAGCAAGAAAACAATTACAGTGGGAACATGTCGAGCGAGTTGGTGACAACAATTTGAAGGATATTTACAGATATTCCTACTGGCAAACATATTATGTGCTTAAAACACACTCTACGTAGCATACATTGGTACATTGTGTAGCAAATGGATATGTAGAGAGCAGCATCACTTTAACAGTGCACACAGGGTTATTGAAACAGGGCTTGTTGTTAGTTTACTGAGAGTAATCCTACCTTTATCTTCTAAGAAGTTTTCGTCCAGCGAATATTCCATTAATCCAACGAATGGTATTCGTAGCATTATGACGTGATCCTGGCGGATGGGAAAATTATTCTCAACTCAAAGTAAATAGAAATTCTGTTCGGCTCAAAAATTACTGCCTAAGCGAAACGGTGCAGAAAATCCTGATAGAATGGGTTATAAATGCTCATAGTATGGAGCTTTCTTGATGTAAGCAAGCATACGGATAATAAAAATAAATAACACAGTGTGAATCATTACCATTATCCTGCGCGCGGTGGTGGAGGCATTGTTGTTGCATGACATGCACTTGCCTTGTTCGTGGCAACCGCTGCCTTCTTCTGACGCAGTTAGATCACACAAAGACAATGGACAATCTAAAAAATTAGCAACACTGCAAAACAGTAATCTTCAAGAGTGACCAAATTACCAATTGATCAAATGGTAATGGCTGATGCAAAGAATAGTCAAATCTAGATGAATCAGTTCATAAAGGTTTAATGGATTAACGATCTGCCAGTAAAACGAAGCAACTCGTCGCTAGTTTCATGCTGTATTTGAATTGAAATAACCAACTTACTACAAAAGCACGGATTGCGCAGTTCTGGTTTGATTGCCCTCGCCAAAACAGCACTGCATCGGTCCTGCATTTGAGTAATTGAAATTGCAGGCTGCAACGTCAGCGAGAAAGGGGTGAACAAAATCCAATCCAGCAACTATCATGCAACAAAGTTTTTTCTGCATGAAAACGTTGCACACAAATAGACCTTTTTCTGCCGTTCTAACATCATCATTATCGGAATCGCCGTTGGAATCAAGCTGTGGTTCGTTGCATTCGCCTGCAGGTGCCCAAGGTCCATTATCCTCACTGGCACTGACTGCTTTGGTACCATCATATGATTCAACCACGTGTTTCGAGGATAATGCTCTCTTGGCGAATCTTGTGAATTGCTTCGAAACATCATTGCAAGTGGATTGTATGAACTTGGATCTTCTTTGAGTCAGACTTAGCAAAACTATGAGAAGCAATGCAAAAAATAAATTAGCAGCTGCCGGAAAATCACATTGAAACATTATATGTAATCAGGATAATAACATAAAATAGGCTATTGCATATAATATAGTTAAAAATCCTTTGATGCGTGTGGTACTGTTAAGGTAAGGCAAATAAATGAACAAAATTGTAATAATAGTACCATGTTTATATAATGTAATGTTTATACTTAAAATGTTTATACTAACGTTTCAGGTGTATGCCCGTTATCAAAGTTATTACAATTTTGTTCATTTATTGCATATAATGTCTTGGAAAATTATAATTCTTCTTATGACTATAAGCAATATTATAAAATGGTATTATAACCTCAAAAATAATTATTCTATTAATATATAAATGCTTATATAGTATAATATACCGTAGGTCCTCCCACCCTAGAACGTTTGATAAGACTTGATAACTTTATTTGAAAATTTTGGAGAATGTTTGTTATTTTAGTAAATACAATAATTTTATTTTTTGAAGGATAAAATTATTGTATAAAATTCTTCTTGTTTTTCAACATACTTAGACAGATATTGTCACGAAAACAATATATCTTACTGAGAATTTGTGCCTATAAAGAATAAGCGCCACCCTGAAATATTTTTGCGAAATAAGCCCCCGGGGGCTTAATCGAGAACATACGATACTACTTACGTCTTTTGGCGTACTTATGTAACTTACTATACCTAGTAAATTAAATAAGTACTAATCATAGAGATAGGATATAAGATACACGGATGGAAAAACTATTCTCAATCTATATTGTATCTTATCTCTATGGTACTAATATAGCATAGGAAACTATACACGTGTATAATCATAAAATATTTATGATGGGAAGTCCCGTCTCAGCGCATCTGGCTTTTTCATGAGAAAATATATTGTGTTACATGATCACAATATACATATGCATCAATGAACATCACATCAGAAAGCAATGAAAAGCAAATCAAAACTAAATTATACAAAGGGCTGAAGAAGAATGGTTTGGAACACAGCCTCTTGTACTGGACGGAGGCATTAACTATTTATCAGCCATTCACTAAAGGTTACGCAATAAAACTTTAGAGAATTATCGATATGTGACTCCAAAAGAATCGAATGCTACTGATTACGATATTCTCGTTATTTTTACTATTTTATATTTAACTATTTATTAGCAATTTACATATGTTTACGGCATCAAAATTCCAAAAATTATCAAAATATCACCCCCAAAGATTTGAGTCTTACTAATTATGACATTGTGATCACTTTGAGGCATGGTTCCAGCCCTCTATCACGAACATTTTCGGGGCATCAGGAAATCAGTTTGGGGTCGGGTAACATTTCGTTTCTCGAAAGGACCTCGATTAAATAACAAAATTAAAATATAATTATACCTTTCTTGATGAACTTCAGGCAATCAATTAAGCTTTCCACACTTGATGTTTCTTGTAGCTGTTCACTGAAGCCAAGCAAAACTTCTTTAGGACTACACACCTATATGAAAAAGCAGTGTACACTAATTTCAAACGAGATGAGATCACAATGTGAAACAATCTTGCAATATTCACTATCTACATACAACACTGCAAGGATGGAAATGGAAAGGATGACCGGGTGGTTATGTTGCTTAGCTCTTGTTTGAAGAGTTGTTAGCTCAAGCTGGAATCAAAATTTTCACAGAAAGAGTGCTTGCTGATTCTTTGTAGTTTTAGGCAAGGAAAATAGGGAATCATGAAGTGTGGTCACATAGAGAGAAAGTACCAGAGTTGCACTACTTAGATTAGTATTCGGCTATTCAGTGGTCAATCTCCACCTAACACATAGACCAAATAACTTACAAAGAGATAGTAAGCATATTTGCCAAACAATTAATCAAACTGTTTTATTATCCTACTTGGCCAATTGGGATGTTTGATCAAATTACTCACCTGATACTCACCTGGCAAATGATATCCAGAATTCTGAAGCAATGAGATTTAAGCTGATCATTATCAAGGAATGGGAATATGATAGCAATCAGCTCCCATCCAACATACTTTGTTAGACCCTAAAACAAAACACACTGAATATAAATACAGTTAGATAAAATAAATAAATACAATATGCTTTAATTTTAATTCATTTGTGTCAGACAACATTGTTAAAACTTCACAAATTATTGTTCAGTGAAATTGATCTACAATAGGGGACAAAATTCTTGGGACACCAAGCATTTTAGCAAGTTTTACAAGCATACTTCATCCCCCTCCCCCCAAAAATGATTTGGGGGGAGTGGGGTGAGATTCTGCTCACAGGGAACAAAGTGTGCAGAAGCATAGCATTATCAACTGAAATTTTCAGGTGTCCCCTATTGTAAGGTCATACAAAAAGATTGGTTGTTACAAATATTCATATCTCCCTTGAATTTAACTTTCTTTGCTCACACTTGTGACCCTTGAGTTTCAAATTCTGCTTGACTTAAACAAATATTTTAAATAAATCTTTAATTTATTGGAAATTAATTAGTTTTCTACTAATCAAAGTTCTAATTGTGTCAAATCTCATTATTCATGTGCTGTGAACATATTCCTGGCAATGTATAGGCAATGTAAGGATGCAGAGTTTTATCGGCTAACCTGAAACTCATGGTTACCAATCAGATCAATAACTTCACTTGCATCACCACATTCAATGCATTCTTTGGCAGCAACCAGGAATTCACTTGTTTCCATTGGATCTGCTTTCTGAAATCAAAAACCAAATTTTTTCCCACCATGGGCCAGTGTGACATAGAGAAATAGAGGGTTTCTGAAGAAAGGTCAAGATGGTAGCTGTTTTTTATGAAAAAGTTTCTTTACATAGAGCAGCACACAAACTTTCTTAGCAATTTCTTAATTTCACTACTAAAACTTTCTTAAAGGTTTCTCAGCAAAAAATAAACATCTTTGTGTGACGAAACATTTGCATTGACAAAAATGTGATGTTATGATATAATAGTAATAAACCTTTTAGCATTATATGTTGATAGACAATATATTATAGTCACAACATTAAGTTTCTCATGCCTTCATGACGGGCTTTTCTTGAAATTTTGAGGATTAAAATGTTTCAACATTCTAGGGTTCAAAAATTCAGTACCAAACTTTCTTAACTCTTTGACAAGCCAAGTTTTGTTTTCTTGTAAAGCATCCTCTTACAGAAAAACAGTACTTCACTTGGTTCTCTTCCTATGCTTGTAAATGGAAATTACCATCCTAGTCACAACTCACAATACCACATATGGCTTAGTGGCTTAATGAATCGAGTTTGGGGTAGGGAGAAGGGGGTAGGGGTAAGGGGAGATGGTGGGGCATGGCAGGGATGGATGGGTAATCAGAAGTTAAAACTGGTTGCTCTGTCCAGTTGAGGGACCAGAAGTGGTCTCTCGTACCTTGTAATTGATCTAACTTAAATGATAAAATACAGGGGATGAGTGGGATTGGATTGGATTGGATTGGATTGGATTGGATTGGATTGGATTGGATTGGATTGGATTGGATAAGGGGGTGGGGCATGCCATTTCATCATTATCATTGGTAAAGAGCGTGGCTTGGCTGGCACATAAAAAACCTTTTAAGCTCAAACGACGCTACAGTGTTCATACTTACAGCAGTTAATGCTGCCTCCCAGAGACGAAACTTGGTGCCTGTTCTCGCAGTATTTATAGAACTCATCGTGTAGAATCTATCACCATTAATACAAATGGCTTCAATTCAAATACATCCGAACAAAGCGCACCACGAGAAATTCAATCAAAATTTTTACAACAACAACAACAACATGTCGACTTATTCTGTTTGATTGAATTGAATTGTTTGTATTTTTCAAGTCTGAAACAACAGAAACAATTCTTTCATAATATATACCTAAATAAAAGTGGAATAATATCATGCTATTTACATTAAGAGAGCTCACAAGATGGTTCAGACTAACAGTTTTTGAATTTGCACTCATGATAGCTGCTGCATTTGTTTTCAGCATACTACTTGCTTGCAAACTCGAGGATAAATTCATTTCATCATGGTGGACTGTTTTTGTTCCATTGTTCGCTTGTGATGCACTGGTCGCTTATTTCGATGCCATTGTGTTCATTCGAATGTACCTAGATGACGAAAGAGAAGTTGCATTCAAAAGACTGCTGATAAATGGAACTGTTCTTTTACTATTGTTCATATATAAGATCCTGCTCTGTCAGAGGCTCACAAGAGGAAACGATTTGCAATACTCTGTCATTCATACGCCTGTTTTTATTCTGATGTTTGGACTGATAATACGGTCGTGTATTATACCAGAGAAATAAAACTTCAACATGAAGTAAAAGCTACGAAGTTTCTTTGCCCTCATTCTTCTGCAATGCCTATGCCTATGCCGCAAATACAAATAGCACAGATATGAAGGGTGTCAAAACTCCAGTACCTGTCAGATTGCTTCTTGTCATCTCTTTTGTTGGCTAAAACATGAATTGTGCAAATATCTAAAATATCTAAAATATCAAAGATATGTTTTGAATAGTATTTGTTTTGTCTTGTATTGTTGCAATGTTAAGAAATGTGGTTAAGACATGTTATTGTCACTTAGGTTACAATTAGATATGTATATGTTTTATTTATGCATTTTGTATGAGTGTTATTTATTCCTGCATGATAATTCACCATTGGATTATTTGTTCCTGCAAAAAAACACAGGATATTATGCTTGATATGATAGAGCCAATGCCAAAATGCTTTAGCTTCAGATAGTGAAGAAACTTAAGCCATCCCCAAGTAGTCTAGATAATGTGTCAAACTACTACTAAGATGTAAACCTTTCTAAACTCCTTCACTGCATCCCACATTTTTTGAAAACATTTTCACACTCTCAAAATAGATAAACACCTCAAATGCAACAGGCTTGGATGATATTGAAGAGGAATTCCTTGAAAATAGTGAAACTGTGTCAATTACGCTGACAGCCGACTTATCTAATCTCTCAATCCTGCAATCAGAGTTTGCTGATATTTGCAAACATGCAAAATTAAAACAAGTGCCTAAAAAAGATAAAAAACTATCAAACAATTTTTTACTAGCGCAAGTGGGCAGCAGCTTTCAAAATAACTGAAAAATTTATGCATGATCAAGTACAAAAGTGCCGGCCACGAGTCTCGACATGATATTTTTTTACCTCATAATAGATGCGAAATAAAATTTATCCGCATAAACTTGTTCACACTGCAAAAACGCAACTGAACTATGTAAACTAGTTCACATTGCCAGGTGAACTAATTTAGCGCGGATACCAGGGGCGTCGTGGGGCCTAAGTTTTAGGGGGGCCAAAAACAAAAAATTTCCGACAAAATTAGAAACGATGCATTTAAAGACTCGATTTTCCGAAAAATTGAGTAAAACCCATAATTTTCCGACAAATCCGACAATTTTGCATTTCTTGGGGGGGCCATGGCCCCCCTGGCCCCCCGGCCACGACGCTACTGGCGGATACACGTTTTTTTATAAGAAACCTGGCTCAAGGCCCAGTAGTAAAAGTTTCTTAATTTTTAGCCATATTTTAGTTCTAAAAGTTTCTTAAAAGTTTCTTAACTTAATGAACAAAGTTGTAGTGAAAACGAAGAAAAAAAACGTGAATGTGGCAAAATATTAGTATCATAACAAAGAAAAATCGTCAGTGCGAAAAATCATCATGTGGAGCCGACAATGTTATGCTTTGCACATAAAACATACTTACTGTAGTTGACATTTGTTGAATCCGTAAAGGAAAAACGTGTTTCCGAAATTTCGAATGTTTCTTAAATATTTCCTTGTAGTTCTAAAAGTTTCTTAAATTTTAGGGCGTCTAGATCTAGGTTTCTTATAAACCGGTTTCTTATAAAAAAAAAACGTGTGGCCGCTCTGAAATTCACGCGGATAGCATAGATCTATATATAGCCTACGATAGTGTAAGCGAGAGGCGATTTTCGATGCGGATAAATTTACCCCGTACTACAATCAGTGTAAACGAATAGCTCACATGCATGTGGTGGAATACAGGGGCTTTTGAGGCACACAAAGAGCCCTTTGAATGCATAGTGGCTGCATCCGAGGGCTGCGGAGGAGGCTAAAACAAGAAAGAAACGTTGCAGTTGGAGTCTTTGCATGGGAACATGGTGCTTGTGGCGAGCGGATGTCACCATAATCAGATAAACCCACTTTTTCTGCAATAAGTCACGCTTTCTGTAGATAAACCCACTTTTTCTAAAAAAAACCACTTTATCTAACAGAAAAAGTGTTTTTTTCTGATAAACTGGGTTTTTCTGCGGAAAAAGTGGGTTTTTCTCAGACAAAGTGGGTTTATCTGCAAAAAAAGTGGGTTTATCTGATTATATGGTGACATCCGCTTGACATAGATGCCTGCACTCCATTCCCGCACTGAGAAGGATCGGTATGTCATGTCAAACAAAGATGATCGCGAAGAAAGTGACCATGTCCTGTCAAATGGGGCGTAATTAATCCAAATTTATCGTAATTCAACGTAATTCATCGCAAGGAATCAAAAAACACGCCTTGAACCCCCACACTAAGCATTAAGCACAACAGCAACAACTCAAGCCCACGTTTGTTTTGTTCCTTGCTATATTGAATTGATTTGTTTACATTATTTTTGCAATCCTGAAACAAAACAAAAGCCAAATAGAATTATGCTATTCACATTAAAAGAGCTTACCAAATGGTTCAGACTGACAGTTTTTGAATTTGCACTCATGATAGCTGCTGCATTTGTTTTCAGCATATTACTTGCTTGCAAACTCGAGGATAAATTCATTTCATCATGGTGGACTGTTTTTGTTCCATTGTTTGCTTGTGATGCACTGGTCGCTTATTTCGATGCCATTGTGTTCATTCGAATGTACCTAGATGACGAAAGAGAAGTTGCATTCAAAAGACTGCTGATAAATGGAACTGTTCTCTTATTGTTGTTCATATATAAGATCCTGCTCTGTCAGAGGCTTACAGGAGGAAACGATTTGCAATACTCTGTCATTCATACGCCTGTTTTTATTCTGATAGTTGTATTATTAATACGAACAACATCTTGACGTATCTTATGTGTTTCGTTTTTCGCCCAAGACACTAAATAATGCCTTTCTTATTTGAAACCTCTTAGAACTTGAATTATGCAAATGTCTAAAATGTGTTATGAATGGCATTTGTTTTGCTCTGCAATTTTACGAAGAATTTATATCATATGAGCGGCATTTAGGGTAGATTTATATATTTTGATGATATTCTCCATTATATATAACTTATCTTTATTTATCTATTATTCCTCCTGCCTGATGGTGCATGTCGTTGGTAAGTAAATGTTTGGACTTGCTGTCGTGAAATCTAGCTTTGGAAACAATTCGCATACATATGGAACCCTAATTGACAAATTTTAATATTCCGAAACATAACTATGGCTACAGACACAAGACTTTCTTATTTATCTCATGTTATCTTGCTGCAACCATTTACATTTACACTTATACCACAATACCACCGATATTCTGAATGCCTTCTAAGAAAAAGCTCATAAATTAATATAACTAATATAATAACAAAGTGATAAATTAATATGATTCGAAGGTCAACTATAGGGTGGTGGCGCGCTAAGCGCGCCAGCCTTCCTAGTTAATATGATAATAAAAGCTTCCCGACCCTACTCCTACCATTATGTAATACCCCTTGATGGTAGCTCCATGGAACTGTTCCATACGTCATTATACTTGCACGCTGCACACACTAACACATATGGTTATTCCACACAAGTATAGCAAACCGCTTTAGAGCATTATTTATATATAAATGGATGGACCCGTTGCTGTTGCTAAGCGCAGTTGAGACCATGTATGACAACCAGCAGTCTCTGGGGATCAACCTTGTTGTTGCCACAAGAAACTGGTATACGAAAAAAGTTGTATGAGAAATTGAGGGATTCCCCATTTCTTTTTATGTGCCCTTCTGCTGGAAATGCCAAAAGCGACTTTGCAATTCAACTCAATTCAATTCAACTCAACAAAAGTCAAAACTCAACTCGAGGTCAAGCCATTTTGTGGAGATTGTTGTTGACAAGAGTTTACGACCCCTTCCTTACGATCATCTTGCAATACAAACAGAAATCAAAAGATAATGATGTCTATATGATTTCTACTTTGTGTGGTTTCTAAAACCCGTTGGTATCAGACGGCAAGAAGACATCATGGGAACATTGAACAGGTAACTTGACACGACACCTGATCTGATACTTGATTTGTGGATCCAGGTACCTGCTTCTTCCTTCTCAAAAATTCGAAAATAAAGGAAACTGGGCTCTTAGAGTGAATTCTCTCGAGTTATAGGTTCCTAAATAAATTGATAGTTTTATCGTCAATGGTCTGATATACTTGCTGATGTTTTGTATTGGATTGAATGACTGTTGATTTGTAATTGCATAAGAGAATTATTTTATATTATCTCCAGGAGCTATTTTGAAGGCCACCACAGCACAAGGAAGGACAGATGAATAGGTGGAGAATGAAGTTAAAAGAAAGAGTGTTTATGATTTTGCTGCTGAGTTGCACTTTTTTAGTTTATGTGAAGTATAGGTCTTTTAAAAGAGATCTTAACAGTGACAGTTCTTCTTATGAATTTCTGAATGAAGCTGGACGCAAACAAATGAACCAGTTTCGTTTAGACAGTGCTCATCAAACTGTTCGAAGAAATGTGGAAAATGGAAAGCAGCAAAACCCTGAGAATGATGTGCAGTTAATTCAGGATGACAAATCAAAGGGTAAAGGTGTGATTGTTAATGAAAAGGCTCATCCTTGGGACACATGGTGGTCGATGGTAAAAGAGAGACATGTCACATCACCTCAAATGGCAAGAAGGGAGGTTGAAGAAATCTTAAAGGAGTTGGCAACAGCCAAAATCATTGAGGCAGATGTTGGTTCTCGAGGGACACAACTGAAAGCATCATTGAAACTGGATGGTCCTGAGATGCAAACAGTTGTGTTTAAGCCAATGAGGTATGAAAAAATCTTATGCTTTATAATTGGTTTTATATGTTCTCCAGTTCATTATCAGATAAACAGCAAATATATTCCTCTCATTGATATGAAACTTGTGATGTTAGCATGCATTGGCAAAGAGTTTTCTTTATGTTTATCCAGGAGTTTCAAGAATGACCACTCTCATGATCATATTAACTACCGTAAATTCTCTATTAAGCCCCCCTCTCAATTAAGCCCCCCCTCTCTAATTAGCCCCCCCTTTTCAGAAGGAAAAATTTAATAAGCCCCCCCTCTCAATTTAGCCCCCCCAATCTTCACTGATGCCAAAATAAGTAAACTTGACAAACAACGGACCACTGAAAATGGTTTTCTATTACAAAATATTTATTAAGCCCCCTCTCTCAATTTAGCCCCCCCTCTCTAATAAGCCCCCTCTTTAAAGTACTGAAAAACAATAAGCCCCCAGGGGGCTTAAAAGAGAATTTACGGTATGTATAATTTGCACTGACAAGGGTTTCTTTATTTATTAAAATACACACTAGAAACAAGGGGCTAGTAAATGGTTTGGTATGCTAACTTGTTACTTGGTGATCTTTTCAGATATCCTAGAGACCATGTGATTCGAGGGAATATCTATGATGGATTTGATAGGCACAATGGAGAGATTGCTGCCTTTCATCTTGACAGGTTGGTAACGACAACAAAACTTTATACCAGTACATTTTATGATGTTCGGTGATCTAATTACATATGTTTTTTGTTATATGTACAGAATTCTTGGATTCTACAGAGCTCCCCCAGTTGTTGGAAGGAGAATAGACCTGGAGAAGGAACTAAAGCCAGTGGCAAAGCAGAAGCTATTGAATACGTTTTTCAAAAAAGGTTTGATATTTCTTTTTTATCTATAAGTTATTTAGCTACAATCACATTTGCAGTATTGAACAACAATATTCTTTCATTTTTGCTGACTTTAACAAGCACATTTTTGAGAGCTTTATTTGAAAACTCAAAGTTTCTTAGCAATGTCCCAATTTCAGTATTGAATCTTTCTTAAGGTAGCAAGAATTGAAAAGTTTTACATTAACGAACATTTGCAAAAAATTGTCAGATTTAAATTTTTTAACTGTCTTAGATTTCAAAAATCCAGTTGTGAACTTTCTTGACTGTTTTGCAAGACAAGTATTGCTTTCTAAAAAAGCACTTTCTTATATAAATAATGTTTAATGATTTACAGTTTGTCATGCGATCTCATAATATAGTATAAAATAATTGTTATTGCGATGCTATGTTTGTAAGTACAAACACAGCATTGCAATAACAATTATAAAAATTATAACAAAATCCTAATAAGAATGACTGCACTATTTTTCAATAGAGAGGAATTCTAAAAAGTATGCTATCCATCTACTTTTTACAGTAAATCGAGATGTTTGTTTTTACGGTGTCTGTTACTACTGCAAGAAGTCAGAAGCAGCCTGTGGAAACGGAAACATCATGGAAGGATCCATCACAATATGGCTACCGCATGGCTGGGAATTAAAGAACAACAGACATCCATGGCAAAGAACATACAGAAATGACAAGATAGCAAGGTAAGAAATTGGATTTTTCAGATCTTAACTTTTTACATGGTGTGTCAGGCTGCATTCAACTTGAAAGCTTAACAGTTGTTATCCAATTGGTGAATTGATTTCACTCTAACAGCAACTGAGGTGTAGGAGTGATTGTCACTACAAATGTGTCATTCTTTCAGATGGCAACTCGATCCAAGCTACTGCAAGGATATTGTCAAAGTTGCCCCATATGACTCAGGACCAAGATTACTTGACATTATTGACACTTCCATATTCGATTTTCTCATAGGTATGTTGTTAAAATTGTTTTTAAAACTGGAAACTATTCATGATTTTTTATTGCATGTTTATTGCACTGATAGTTGTCTTTCGTCTAGTGCCTTTGAAAATCACAGCTGTCTAATACTACCATTTCTCTATCAATAACTTAGGCAAGGAAGTTTTAATTTCAACTGTTTTTAAAATGTCCATTAACCATTTGGTCATCTTACAGGAAATGGTGATCGCCATCATTATGAAACATTCAAGAAGGGTGGTCCACATGGCTTGGTCCTTCATTTGGACAATGCAAAAAGGTATCAATTCAATAGTTTTATCTCTCTATTTAACTTACATTCTACTGCTTTCACACAGGGGTATCAACATTTGGCAATTGTGTTTTTGCAGCTTTGGCAACCATTTTCAAGATGAAATGTCAATTCTAGCACCTCTAGAACAGTGTTGCAGGTAAGTTCATGATAACTAGCTACATTTAACCAGTTGGGTTCATTGACATGATCACATATTACGATGGTAATGTTGATACATTATAACTGATTGGTGCATTTGGCCTGTTAAACAGGATGTATATATCACACTGACAAATAATTTTTGTATTTTCAAAGGATTAGAAAGAGCACACATGCAAGATTGAAAGAATTTTCACAAAACAGTTCATCTCCGGACTCATTGAGCTCAAAAATGAGAGAATCTTTACGCTTTGACCCTGTATATCCAGTTTTGACTGATCTTCATATATTAGCATTAGATAGACGGTTGACAATTGCACTTTCTGTCATTGAAAATTGCATTGAAAAGAACGGTATTCAAAATGTAATTATTAAAGATGAGTTTTGAACTCAGTATTATTAGATGAACGATATATATTGATGATTTTGCAATACATTTTATTATAATTCAATTTATATTTATTAATACTTAGGTTTGAAATTCAGATTTTATATTGAAAGGGGCATCATTTTGTGGTTAAATTGGGTACTTCTATGATGAAAAAATGACAAAAATATTTTGGAACCTTCCAGAATTCATTTGAGTTCATAAAAAGTTTACTTGTTTGCAAAAGCAATAAATGAGAGGCTTGAGGTCGTAAAGGTATACAAAGGAGTTAGCACTGGTGTATGGCCTGGAAAATCTATGTATAGATGCTTGATTCTATCTAATCACATACATTTGTATGACTGTCAGGAACCTGTGCATATGATCACTTCATGGAATATGTGAGTAATATACCTGAAATGGCTAATGAAAAGACTCCTAGTTGATTCATGTTATATTGTGCTTTTGCAGGTGATCACAGGAAGTGTATTTTTTAAGTGTGTGTTTAGTTGAATTCCACTTTATTTTTAGCACAGGTCGATTTGGATCTTTCATATACCTTTCAGTTGTTAACTAGATTTACCGTTACGATAATGGAAATCTTTGAGCAATAAAATCAATGCCTGCTTGTTCATTGTCTGACAAGGACTGTAGAATGTTCTTTGCATCATTTGCAGAGGAGGGCATTCATGCAATATGAATAAACGCATTGTGCACTCTTATTAAAACTCAATGGCATCTGTAATTCACCATCAGGCATCTGTAATTCATCTTTTCTTGGATCTTTTCCCCTCACCTGCGAATGCGTATCAATGTCTTGTAATTACATACTTACAACAAAATAAAATCTGTTTTTCTTCTAGGGCTTGTAAAATACACTTAGACTGAAGAGATTTAATTAAGAATCCAGTGATAAAATGTAATAAATGTAAATCTGATACCTTTCTTTGGGGGGATTTTTCCTCTCGCTATTCTCCGTGCCCTCATTTCTTCTTTGAAATCCTGGAAAATTAAAATATTCAAAAAATAATTTAATAGACCCTGTTATTTAACATCTATTTATCTAGATATGATCACTTGACTTAATTAAAGTGTAAGAATTAAAATAAATAATCAAAACAAGCAAGGTGCTGTGAGGAGGAATGAGAAAACAAAAATTTTATTTCTCACCAAATGTTCATCATGGTAAATACCAAGAAATCTAAGTTTTCTCATTAAAATTCCAAAATTTTTCAATGGTGGATAATAGCTTGCAGCATCAGGGCCATATGGTTTGCTTTTGTACATTTGTATAACTTTTGAAGATCTGCAATGCAGTAAAGAGTAAAAATGCAGAAATTAAATTCAAAGTAAGATGCACAACGAAACCTCTTGGATAGGTAGATACACAAAAATACAAAAGAAAAAATACAGAATCCAGCAAGATTTAGGCCATGGCCTAATCTCTCCCTCTCTCTCATAATTGGCCTACACCTCATAAACAACCTACGCTGCAGAATTTATTTGCGAATACCTTTCAGAAACGGGTCTAGGTAAATTTCCAAATATTTTAGCACTTAAAATAGCCATTCTTCGCACATAAGATGAATTCATTTTGGATTCTGCTCGTGTCTCTCAATGCCCAACCGATTGAGATGAAGAGAGGGCAGGGCTTGTGATTCAGGGTTGCCAGATGGTCCTAGTGAGAACAGGGGCAGGCCAAGAGCCCAATAAAAATTGGCCAATTTAAACCAAAACAGGCCAAAAGAGATGGAGTATCAGATTGAGTACGATAAACCTATTCACAGATCGGGGCAAATTAAAAAATAAAATCTCAAGCAATTTTTTAATAAATAATACAGAACTCAATTACAAACTATATCTAATGATTAAGAAGGCTCGAACTCGCCAATTAACTGTTAAAAATGTAATTAATAGTTAGCTCAATCAACTAACTTAGTTTCTTAGTTGGGACTCAAATTTAGTCAAAATTTGAACGAATACAAAAGAAGGATACGAATCTTTTGACAAGGGACCTTTGACGAGGAGATTTAGCCACTCTCATCGAATCAATGTGTTCTTGTCGCTCAAAATTCTTCTTTTCCAGCTCAAAGGTCTTCTCCTTTTGATGTTGTAATTTCACGCAGTTATCTGCTCTTCTTTTCTTGGTTCCTGGAGTAACCAAATGAATTACGATAGACTTGTTGGATAAGTTTATTTTTGGTTTATTATAATATATATCAAAGAAGAGACATGGCAAGAAAGAAAGATTCAGAACAGCTTTACTTCTTGCATTTCTTTCTCTGGAACAGCTTTCTGTAACTGGTTCGCAAACTCTTCTCCGGAAGCAAGCAATCCAGTTCCATCTCTTCCTTGTAAAGGTAAAATTTAAAATATTGTCAAGGAATTTTTGGTATTACAATTTGGTCAAAACAGATAGGCGTGGCGTGAAATTTTTATTCTTATTTACATTGAATTTTGAATTTCACAAGCAAGCGTCTTTGTCTCCTGATTCCTTGGACCGCAATTTAACAAACAATTTTCCGGCTCCACTGGTCCCACGACAATCGTAACTTTTGGTAAAAATTATTCAACATTGAATGCCGCCTGGCCTGCACATTGCAATGTAGGTGAATTCAACAAGTGATGGCCTACTGGACGAAGAAAGTTGCTGCTAGTATTTATTAAAAGCATTTCAGGTATGACACGCAAGTTGATCCAGCTAGCCAAGTCAAATCACAGAAGAGAAAACTCACTGGTACTGTATAGCACAGCAAACTGTCAGTCCGAGGAAACTTTTCCGCCATAGAGCGACTTACCAGAGGAATGTGTTACTGCCAATGGTTTTCTTTTATTAGGCTGAGCCTTAGCATTAACCCATAAATTCATAAGGACAAGTACAAGGTAAGAAAAGCAAATTACTGATGTGTATTTTTGATTAATGGTTTTGTTTACATCTGTGACAAATTAATGTTTCATCAATTATCAAAGCAACAACTTGTCTTATTGTGAAACTAGTTGATTAATTGCCCATTATTCATTGCTGAAATAGAATAAAGATATCTTTGAAGGTTTTGTTGCATTCATGTCTTCTTGTTCACAGAGGAATAAATATAATATTTTTTGCAATTTGCTCTACCCATTTCAACGTGTGAATCCAGAATGGGCGCATTTAGCTACTGTAATCGAAGCACAAATCTTTAGTGTTTGCTCTGTTGTCAGTTGAGCTCTGGTGGCGAAATGGCTGACACTTGTGCTTGCCACTCTTGGAGTCGCGGATCGATTCCACTGAGCTCCATTTGAAGTTGAGTTGAAGTTTAGTTGAAATTAAATGAGGCTTGGTACGCCGAGAATCAACAAGAGAAGGTAGCTCACCGGCGTACCGGGACTTTTCGTCTTTCCGTCGAGAATGATTTTTCGGCAGAAGCGCCGAAAAACCATCCGCGTATCGTACTCAACTACTAACTCAGTTGGTACACCGGGGTGACGAGGGCCAACAGTGGCGACCTGTTCATATATATACAGCGACATCTGTTTGGAGACTCGCCACCAATATATATAATGCAGACTCTTATGCGCCAAAATTACTGCCTGAAATCGTGTGGAGAGGTTTTCCAATTGCGGGCATGAGTCAATACGCATGCGTATTCATTATCTTTTGTCTCCAAGCTCAAATTTTACCTCGATATTGTGTAGTTGTATTTCCTGTATAAGTATAATTCTATTTTACCAGAGAAATCATCTTTGTGTGGTTCCTATCAATGAGGCTGTGGTTGCTTGCAAAGACAAAAATTACAGATTATAAACTTCCCACAATGTGACTAATTCCCAAATTTCTATTACTCGGTATTCCATTACCTTTTATGGCATTTGTATTGCTTTTATTTTTTATCTAATTTTTTAATTATCTTTGGTCTTGAAATGCAGACTTTCTCAATTGTTCTAGCCAGTCTCGATTCTTGTTGTCTTTGACTAACACTCGGAGAGCAGAGGGAGGGAATTATTTGTTTTCAAAGAAATGAATACTTTGAATAGCAAGACGAAAACGCCGAACCCAAGGAAGAATGCTTCTTTGCTGTCGCGAAGTACATTTTGGTAATAATTTCTTACTGTTTGTATCTGCTTGTTTTTTGTAAGTATTTGCTCATCTGGGAGTGTTTGTAGACGTCTTGTGAATCTCAAGGTGGGGTTGGTGCAGCGCGTGATAAAATGGCGCAGCAATTGAAATACTTATGACACTCTGAATAAGTTTGTTCGGACATTTTTTTGATTCTCATGCGAAATTCATAATAGAAGCTTAAACATGAAGCTTCTAATTTTTATTATTTTTTATTATCAAACTGTGTCAAGCTTGCGCTCACTGAGTATCAAGCATATTTCAATGGAAATAACAAAGGAACTAGTTGTGTTAGCATGAGTTCGAGGAACTAGTTCGCATTTCCAAACCATCGAGTTTTAGCAAGGTCAGATGCCTTGTTACCATTTTTTCATGTGATTTTAAATACATAATTTTTCACGTAAGCTTTTGACACAATTTTTGCATGATAATATAGCTATAGCGGAATTAACGAAATATATTGGCATTAATTGCGATTTAAAATAATTAATTCATGATTACGTTTATAAGCCATTGACTTTTGGGATAGATTGGCAACGTAATAACTTCCCCTGGTTTGTGCAATTATGATCATTACGTGTCTATTGACTGGTAAGTTGAATGAGTTAATTACCGCTTGCATAAAATCACACTTCAGCCCGGTTTACACGGACGGAGCCAGTCAAATTTATAGCCACTCAAGCACTATAAGGGCCTGTTCATATGAGGTGAGCTGGCCCACTGAGGTGGGATCAGTTTCAGTTTGCATTCATATGGACATTTTATCCCACCCAGGTGGGCCAGTTCCGCTTTGAAACTGAGAACGAAACTTTTGGCGCAAATTTGAAAATAATTCCTTCATTTTATAATTTCTTGCCTTGCTAGTCAGTCATATCAGTATTGTAAATCATGAATTAAAAACAAAAAACATCATTACAAACATAGTAACACCGCAGAGTAGATTTGCGCTTGCGCATTATTGACGATTTCATCCCACCTCACCGGGCTGGCCCACTGAATCGTGTTCATATGGGAGATTTTTATCCCACCTCGGTGAGATCCCACTGCCACGACAGTGAGATCTCACTCAAGTGGGATAGCTCACGTCCATATGAACGCAAAAATATTTTCACATACAAATCACTGTGTCAACGGGATCTCACCTCGGTGGGCTATCCCACCTCGGTGGGCCAGCTCACCTCATATGAACAGGCCCTAAGTAATGTATAATCCCTGCTTAGGGATTATATATTATACAGTCGCTTGAGTTGCCGTGAGCTTTCTGAAAAACAAACAGTGGTTTTTCAAGCCAAGGAAAGTTCACTGTTTTTTCAGTCCTGGTGAGCAAGGTTAGAAAACTCAACAAGCCAGTACGCAACATAATTCCAAAATGAGACTGTATAAAATCGATATAGAAACTTAAACGCAATAAAAAATGAATAAAACCCAAGTTAGGCCCAAGTTAAACGTTCCTAACAACATCCCGGTAGGGCGAGCGCCACCGCAATTTCTTAAACAGTGGGCGCAGGTGCACCCATCAGATTTTTCAACAAAAATGCGACTAAATAAATAAATAACCATTATTGATATCATATCATAAATATGAATTTTTTGATAATATTTCGAGTCCTAAGCAAGCTTCTGACAACTTTGAAGACACCAGATACACTCTTGGGTCCTTTGCCTATCAATCCCTATTGTTATACTGTATTCCTCATTATCTTTACGCCAATATTGTGTTCAGGCCAAACTGATCTTTGCCAAACACTGTCTTTTTGCTTTTCAGAATTTGTTCGCTTTAAGGTAATAAAGTTACCTGAAATCACATTATTTTAGGTCCAGCTTTATTACCCTTAAAAACCTATCTATCGTATAGGTACATGAATGGCATTTTCAAAAAAGCATCTTCAAAAGCAAAGCTTGATTTTTCTGACCTGTTTACGACATTAGAAGGATTTAAATCCATCCATCTTGGAAATTCATTGGAAAGGTATTTTTTAACATTTAGATAAAAATGCTGTAAATTTTCGGATAAATATGAAAACTATTTTTTAATGTGACGACAATGTATCATGAACTAAATCACTCAATTTGTTTTGCTTAAGAGAATGGCAACAAGAAATAGAGGAAAGGAGAGACACAGGAGTTCCAAGCTTGATGTGGTGCTTATTCCGCATGAACTGATGGTTCACATTTGCCACTGGGATTTTCATGTTTATTCCAGTAAGAATTATCTTCAAGCCAGTTCTCTCTATTGCTATCCCAATAGTAAATTCAATACAAGATTGATATGTCAGACACAAATACTAATTCTCATGGAATTTGATTCAGTTCAGTTGGTTTTGACTCATAAATGAGCATACAAATGCGACACATACATTTTGCACTGTTTTATAATCACTGAGACAGATGTTCGCATCCAAAAAGCAGTGATCCTGAATTAAACTATTGCTGTCAATTTGGAATGTCCCATTGTACAATCCATTCTATTTGTGTCATGTTTTCAGACGGGCACCGTTTCAACTTTATTAGCATCAATCGTTATTGCTTCAACTTCTCTTACAGGCATCCATCTCAATGGCAATGCCGTTTCTTGTTGGGTATCTTATCGAATACTTTGCAACGAGAAAAAGCATTTTAGAATGGCATGCATATTTATACGCTACAGCGATTGCATGCAGCTTCATGTTTGAGGTTTCCATCAACCATACATTTTATTATCACATGCAGTGCGCAGGCCTGAAACTACGCACTGCAATTATCAGTCTCGTGTACAAAAAGGTAAGATTTTTTAGCATCAAAGTTATCCCACAATAAAATCATTCAGTGTGCGTGTGTTTTGAGGATTTATGCATGGAATCTCCGACAAATTCACCCAAATTCCTACAAACAAATGCGTTACATTGCATCATTTTGTTTGTATTATTTAATTTAATTTTTGGATTATTTCTTAGGTCATTCGACTTACTCAGGGTGCTTTTGCTCAGACATCAACTGGCAAAATAATCAATCTAATTTCTGGAGATGCGCAAAAACTTATCATGGTATGTCAATTTTTATTTCCAGTAGCTCATTTGTTCCAATGCCCTATCCTACAAGCTTTTACACATTCATGTACCAAAATCCTATCAAATTTTATAAGTTCATCATGCGATATCTTATTAGATTTTTACTGATTGACACTCCAATATTCTGTTAGATTTCCTTCCTATCACGTTTTCAGAGGTGCATTCACTTATCCGCTCCTTATCGTTTCCACCATTCAATACCCAATCATATTCAATTGTTTAGATATATCACTTCATACACTATCTGTGGATTGCACCATTGCTACTCTGTGTTGCAACTGGACTTCTGTACTCTTCAATTGGAGTTTCAGCTTTTTCAGGCATTGCAGTAATGTCCTTGGCAATTCCGTTCCAAATTTTTCTGGGTCATTTGTTCGCACACTTGAGGTAGGAAAGTAAACTTAAATTCTAAACTTCACGGTTCTTACTAAAGCTTTTAGATTTCAAAATACATTCATCTCAAAATTATTATTGTATTTCTTTGCATGTTTTGAAGGAGAAAAGTTGCCAGGCTCACTGATCAACGAGTGAGCATAATGAGTGAGTTAATTGCTGGGATACGCGCTGTCAAGATGTACACTTGGGAAAGGCCGTTTTCCGAAGTGGTTCAAAACATCAGAAGGTGAGACTCCTATGTTAAACTCATATGCTGTCTTTTATGTGTGTAATGTTCTTTCAGCCGCTCAGATGATGAACTAATTTGATGGTGAACTTTTTCATTGCGTTTTAGAAAAGAAATCTGTTGCGTTTTGCAAGCAGCAATGGTTCGATCATTAACAATGACGTCATTTATCTGCTCGTCGT
This sequence comes from Sanderia malayensis, assembly GCA_013076295.1. Lineage (NCBI taxonomy): Eukaryota > Metazoa > Cnidaria > Scyphozoa > Semaeostomeae > Pelagiidae > Sanderia > Sanderia malayensis. Next base: position 5,221,280 of record RQOL01000828.1, read on the forward strand.
ATTTGGCCGCCCTGTGTATATTGACAATGCACCACTTTCTCGGTGAAGTGCTTTCATCTGCGAAGTTATTCGGCATTTTAGCCTTGCTGCAAATTCTTCGATTTCCGTTGCACTTGTTCTTCGGCTACGCTGTCCAGCACGTGGCGGAGGCTTCTATGTCTTTGAAACGAATCCAGGTAAATATGGCATACCCCCCGACTGGACACCTTTTTATCATTGCTTTGTAATGGATTTCACTGATTCTAGACGGGGACCATGAGAGTTTATTTGCCATAGATTATTTTCACGCACGTGAATATTTTTGTTTTAAAGGAATTCTTACTTCTGGATGAGATGAAAAGCAAAAATGTCGTGTCTGAACCACTCTCGCCTGCTCATCCGGGACCTTCTGTTGTTGTTAAGGACATGAAGGCATCGTGGAACAATGTGAGTGTAAAATTGCTTTCATACTTTTCAAAGTGGAGATTCAACTTTAACTGATTATTGTATATTTGTTTAGGACGCCAGCACTCCAACGCTTGGAAATATCCACTTTGAGCTGGACAGAGAGGTAGGTATAAATTAGTTTGCATTGCTTCAATCATACTGAAACACCCGTTTACATGAAGTATCAGTCATGCAATCACACCTAAAGTTTCACTGATCCTAAGACCCACGTTTATTTTGACGATGCTAACACAACCACCTTGAAGAATACTTGATGGTTAAATGTTACCTAACGATTTTGTAAAAAAAACTTGCTAGAGCTTGCAGATAATCGTATGAGATCGTATATCAAATTTTAGAAATTTGTTGAATCTTCTATGGTCCTGTGTGATAGATGACGAACCTTATATAGATGCTAGCCTTAAATAGAAATAACACATCCTAATATGGAAATTATATAGCCTCAAATAGAGCTCTATATACCCCGCTTTAGGCAAATGGATATCTAATGGATATATATCCATTTGCCTAAAGTATCTACGCATGTTTTTCAGAATTCTTTGTTAATGGTTGTCGGTCCTGTTGGAGCCGGGAAGGTAATTTCTATGCTATATTTTCACTTTATTTACTTTAATTCCCAAACAACACTTGGTAGAAAATTACTCGACAGATTACATTCGATACATTTATATTTGATATTCTTTGCAGACATCACTATTGATGTCTCTGTGTGGTGAAATGCCTGTTCTGGATGGCAGCATTTCCATTCACGGATCGGTTGCTTACGTGCCGCAGAAGTCGTGGATATTCTTTGGAACTGTGCGACAGAATATTCTATTTGGAGAACCGTACGACGCTGATAAGTATTGCGATGTCATCAATGCCTGTGCACTGATAGAAGTAAGTGTCATATTCAGCCTCTGCATCCGTATACCTTTAACTTGGTTTACTCCACCATCGTACGGTATCTCAGATGATTCAATGGTTATTTTGCAGGATTTTAGGCAGTTTCCTGACTCTGACATGACGTTGGTTGGGGAAAGAGGTGTATGTATTAGTGGAGGGCAGAAGGCCAGGATTGGTCTTGCAAGGTTTGTTGATTACCAAGTTAAAGCTCCTAAAACTAGAGCATAGATTATACAGTATACGCTTGTAGGAGTTCTACGTGGATGTGTATATAAGGTACATAATATTTGTTTGGTATTTATTGAATCTTGAAATTATCTTTTTTAGAGCTGTTTATCGCAATGCAGATGTTTATTTACTTGATGATCCCTTGAGTGCTGTTGATGCAAAAGTTGGAAAACATTTATTTGACCAGTAATTCATTTTAACAGATTTTATTATATCTTTCTCTGTGTTCCCATGCTTTTCTTTCATCTTTGTTTATCTATTGCTTTAGTAAGTTTTCATTTCATTATCTTTCACTCCGTAGTTGCATTTGTGGCTTACTGAAGAACAAGATTCGAATTCTTTCTACCCATCAAATTCACTTCCTCAAGTCTGCCTCGCAAATCTCTTGCCTTCAAGATGTAAGCACCTTTCTATATTCTTTTAATACCAATCTAACAGCGCGTTGCAGCTCCAGATAACTTTATATGCTCACACATGAGCTGCAGGGCCACATATGCCAATGTACAGCGAATTGGAACTGACATGAACTGATAAGTTTAAAGTTCATCAGTTCATGTGAGTAGCTTTAACTACAACAAGGAATGCAGAAAAATATTATCATTTCGGATGCAAGAACATTATCTTTCACTCATCAAACATACTGGTCCATGGTAGTGATTTTGTTATGATTGGCATTTATTAGTAACGCTGTGCATCTTTCATTTTCTTGTAGGGAAAACAGATACACCTTGCAACGTACAATGAACTGAACCAAATAAAATTTGATGTCCAATCCCTGATATCAGAACAGTCCGTAGTCATCGATTTTGAGGAGGTTAGAACTGTCATCAATGGGCCTCGTATTCGATCAAGCTCAACTGCATCGAGGCTATCAGTACATTCTTCAGCTGGCATAGAGCACAAGAGACGGACATCCTCCCGTGTTAACTTGGGTTTCATGACAGAAGAACTGCCTACCCCTGAGGTATGTTGAGTCTTTTGCATAGTACGATTTAGCGCTGACAGAATTCAAGTATACTTAAAGCTAAATAATTATATTCAATTTTCAATGTATGTTGCTTGATGGCAGGGCCGAGGAGAGGATTTATGGGCTCCAGGCCAGTGATCCTCTTGACCCCTCTCACCTCAGCACTGCCTAATTTTTTTTCATAGCAATCGTCGTCATCAAAAGAACTTGAAGAAGAAACAAAAGAAGGAAACATTGCTTTCAAAATCTATGTGAAATATTTCAAATCAGGGGGAGGCGTAATTTTTACTCTGGTTTTGTTTTTACTCTGCATTGTAGCACAGGTAAAATCTTCTTTCATTTTCTGATAACCTTTCTAACCTTTTTAACTGTGAAATTCTTGCATATCCTTCTTCTAACAGGATGAGTTTTTTAATTTTCAGCTCTCTTTGGTTGGAGTTGACTGGTGGATTGGAAATTGGTAAATATTATTTCTTTATTGCGTTGAAAAGCGGAATCCATCGTAGTTCTTTACTTGCAATGTTTACCTTAATTTGTGTTATTTTTATGTCCATTCAGGACAAGCATAGAAGAAGCTCTGGCAAAGAACATAACAATACCTGAAACACGAATGAAATTCTATTTCAATGAAAATAAAAACAACAATTTTTATGTTTACATTGGTGGAGCATTGTTGGCTTACGTTCTTGTTCTTTCCAGTATCATCTTTTTCTACAATGTCACAGTAGCAGCGAGTAGAAACATGCATGTTGGGATGCTACACGCAATATTGAAAGCACCTTTACATTTCTTTGATACAACTTCGACTGGTCAGTGCTGGCTATTTTAATTGTTTCGATTACTTGTTCGATTACCTCTATCACTTGTTTTTTTTTTGTTTTTATTGCTTCTATCTTTACTCTTCTTGCATCTGTTGCCTGCTCTTCTGACCCATTTTCCCTTCTAATTATGATTTATGTTTTTAAAAATTTCTCAAATTGTTTTTTCAAATTCACTCAAATTTCAAATACACTCAAATTTCGCTCAACTGGCAGAGTCAATATTCTTTTCTCCAATCTAGTTCAATTGTTTGAAAAAACACGTATGTAATTGTAGGGAAAATACTGAATCGTTTTGCCAAAGACACCTTCTTCATGGACGAAGAACTCCCTTGGACTTTTCATGAATTCGTCTTGGTAGGTATTCATCATAAACAGATCACACCATTGCAGTGTTAGTCTCCTGCGTACATGGGTTTACAGAACCTAATAGTTAAATCAACAATTTATTATAATGCCAGAGTTTTTAATCAATTGTCTTCTTTTCTTTTTAGTTTTCATTATTTACAATCAATGCAATTGTAATTAGCATTGTTAACGTACCCTATCTGCTGATAATACTGGTGCCATTACTTATAATGTTCATTTTACTTCGTCGCTATTACTTGCTTGGAGCAAGGGACATTAAAAGACTTGAAGGAATATGTGAGATTTTCGACCTGGTCGTTCATATTAATTTGTTACAATTTGGGCATTTCTCCCCTTATAGCAGTATCAATGTAGCTAAAGGAACATGTCTTCGAACTTCATGGTACTTATTAACATGTTGCTATTTTAATGACAGCTCGAAGCCCGATGTTTACACATTTATCTGCGACGCTAGAAGGCTTGGCGTCGATCAGGGCGTTTAAAGCGACAAGAATAGTAGAGGATGAATTCTACGAATGTCAAGATCATTCTTCAGATGGTTGGTTTCTTTTCATCAATGGTGGACGATGGTTTGGTCAGAGATTGGACTTGATTTTGGCTCTATTTGTCATCTCCGCCATCTTTATTCCTCTCACCCTTATCAAGCACACAAGTAAGTTGTTTACAGTTGTTACAAGTAATTTATCTATTCAATACTGAGACCTCCATATAGCGGACAACAGTGAGATCAACTATGCTGTCCTATTATAATAAGCTGTTTCTTGTGGTATCTTGTCATTGTCAGCCTTTTGAATAACGAACTTCATTATGGCATACATAATGAGCCAGATATTTGATGTTGCAAAGCGATTGGGCTTGTGATTAAAAATCATTGCATAGCCCATGTCTTTAAATTGCATAGCATAACCTAGTGGCTTGTGAATTACAGCAGAATCCCGCTATAACAAACCCCGCTTATAATGAACTTCCCGGTATTATGAACTAAAAGTCCGGTCCCTTGGATTCTGGGAAGTAAATCCTACTTTAAATACTCCCTGTATAACGAACCCTGGATATAACGAACTTTCGTTATTATGAACCAAACTTCCGATCCCCTGACAACAAATACCCTCGATATAACGAATTTTTGAGAAAACTTATCGCGAAGGGTGACGTTTTTTAAGTTCTGGATGTGCTTCAACACGAAGAAGGTAGAAGAGGGGAAGGTGCAGTTATGAAATGTTCTATTGTGAGAATTAGAAAGATACCATAACTGCTTATCGCTCAATTGCAAACATGTTCTTGGATTGCTTTGTTTGATGTGGTGTGTTTAAATACACTTGTTAATAACTACGCAGTAACATGTTCAGCTCTGGTGGCTCAGTGGTTAGCACTTGTGCTTGCCACGCATGAGATAGCGGTTCGAATCTCATGCAAGCCACTAGGAATAGCTGAGCGACATAAATGAGGGCCGGTACCCCGGGGATCTACAAGAGAAAGTAGATCCCCGGGGTACCGGATTTTTCGGCTGCCCGGTTTGGAATGGTTCCTCGGCAGAAACGCCGAGAAAACCATCCTCCCCGGTTAGGATACTCAATCTAGTACCACCGGGGGACAATTGCCATTGCAGAGTTGCCACATTCCCCACTTTTTCTCGTTTTGCCAAGTGCACCAGGCACAGTCGAATTGAAAAACCCAGTGGCATTTTCGCTCTGGCATTTGTCCCGATTATATATACGCCGCTCAAACTACTGCTAGAAATCATTGGCATGGGTTTTCTTGTTGTGGGAAGACCAGGTATATTCGCGTGCGCAATGGAGCGACGTTCAAACCAATAATTGAGCAGCAACATACATGACGTCATGACAATCCTGGATTTCTGCAGTCGCCATCTTGTTTTGGATAACATAAACTTTTTTCAGCTTTCAAAATACAAAATTTTGCTCAGCCAAGCGTAGGAAATTATTCGTTATGATAGCATCACCTCGCAGTTGTTATTTCTGTTTCAAATACAGCGCTGGCAAATCTGATGTTTTATAGCGATTTTGAGCGAATCCCGCTATAACGAGCCCCGCTTATAACGAACTTCCCGGTATTACGAACAAAAACTCCGGTCCCTTGGATTCTGGGAAGTAAATCCTACTGTAAATACTCCCTGTATAACGAAACCTGGATATAACGAACTTTCGTTATTATGAATCAAACTTCCGATCCCCTGACCACAAATACCCTCGGTATAACGAATTTTTGAGAAAACTTATCGCGAAGGGTGACGTTTTCAAGTTCTGGATGTGCTTCAAACATCGAACCTTTTTTGTGCGGAAATAGGAAACGAAGTGCGAAGAAGATCAATTCCCTTGTGAAATTATATGACGTAGCAATGAGAAACAAAAAGGAACAAAGACATATCACTGATTTTTTTGTTTAACAGAACAGAAAGAAATAAAAGTAGATAAAATAGAAATAGTAATGAAAAAATTGACATCAAGTTGTAATATCGACTTTGCTTTGTGATGTTTCATTTTTAAACATATTTGAGCGTTTTTCCTGTTGCAATCTATCAGAGCAATAACTGTTTTTTTTGGAACAATATAATGTACCACTTAAGCGCGAATACTCAAGGGAGGGTCCAATAGAAATTTTAGCTTATTTGTGTTTGGAATTCTTCATAAAAAATTTCCTTTCGGTACAACGAACTCCCGCTGTTGCGAACTATATTTTCGGTCCCTACAGAGTTCGTTATAGCGGGATTCCACTGTATATTAACATTGAGGTTCTTTCTGTTTCTTTCTTCTAGGCATTAATCCTGCATTGATGGGGCTGGCTCTTCTTTATCTTATCCAGCTGAAGGGACTGTTTCAAGGGTGTGTGAGGCAAAGCACTCAAGTTGAGAACCTTGTGAGCGTGAAAATTGTCTTTAAAAATGCTTATACTTCAAATTGATGTTGAGCTAAATGATTTTTTCATATCAATAATGTTGGTTTTGGTGGTTATTCATTTAAAGATGACATCCGTGGAGCGTGTTGTTGAGTATTGTGAGCTAGAACCAGAGCACGACCAAGGGACAAGCAAAGCGCTGACACGAGGCTGGCCAATGCATGGCATCATCACTGCGGAAGGAGCCTCGTTTGCACACGATACATCACTACCATATGTCTTGAAGATGATGTTTTTCAGTATAAGAGCGAAAGAAAAGGTGACGTCACTGTTCTCTATATACTTTTCACATCGCTTTAAATCAGTAAACTGTAACCCTAAAATTCCACAAAAGGTTTCTGACTTCCAAAGAGCATTCAGGTATCATAGATCATTATCAATTTGTTATTTTCTGAGATCAAAGACTTGGCTGTGATACTTTACCGTACAACGCATTATTTCACAGCAGATGCTTACCTGCAGCGAGCGTAGCTCTAAAAAGACACATTGGTTTTACGCAACAAATGTTATATAACGGACAATCAGATGTAGTGTTTGTTGTGTAAAGGCTGCTTTTATAAAAAGACATTTGGCCCGTAGATGTCTGCTATGCAAAAGTTCCACTGTATTAAGGGTCCGTGAATTTGCTGTTTTCTCTTCGATCAGATTGGTATCGTGGGTCGTACTGGCGCAGGGAAGTCAAGCTTAATTGCAGCTATGTTCAGAACGGGAAAATTGACGGGAACAATTCGTATTGATGGAGTCTCGACATCTGATATCGCACTGAATGATCTTAGAAACAACATGTCTGTTATTCTGCAAGTATGAGTAGTTTACAGCCATTTCTTTTATTCCTTTGGTTTGAGTCATCTTTTAATTTATCTGTCACAGGTCTCCCATTCCGTTTATTTATCTGCCACAGATCTTTCGTACATCTTCTTTATCTTCCACAGGTCTCTCATAGCTCTTCTTTATCTGCCACACTTCTTTCATAGCTTCTTTATCTAATCTACAATATTGCTTTCACATCTCTTCCTTTTCCTTATCTTCCATCGGGTATTCACATCAGTTTTTCAAGTGCCCCTGGGTCCTTCGAATTTCCTTTTTGTTTGTTTTAGTATACTACCCATCATTTGCGATTAATGAATATGACACCTTTTAGGATCCCGTGCTCTTTATGGGAACTTTAAGAATCAACATTGACCCATTCAATAAATTTAATGATTCAGAAATTTGGGAAGTTCTCGAAGAGGTATGACACGCCACATCTTAGCATATATTTTTATCATCATTAGATCGATGCACGCAATAACCACTTGCTTGCCAATACGAATGTTAACTGCATGGTTCTTGCGTCATAATAATCTCTTTGTTTGATACAGGTTCAACTGAAGGACGCTGTTTTTAAATTGGAGAATAAGCTGTGCACTCAAGTGTCAGAAGGCGGTTCTAATTTCAGTGTTGGACAACGACAGTTGTTCTGCTTGGCAAGAGCTTTGTTGTTGAGAAAGAAGATTCTGTTCATCGATGAAGCAACAGCCAACGTGGACCATGAGTAAGAGGCTTCTAATAATTCCAATGTCACTGTGTCAATGAGGGGAGACTACACTGCAAATCCCAACTGACAAAATATCAGCCAACTGTTTGTCAGTCAGAATTAGCTCACACGTTTTTTATTTTATAAGAAGCCTAGCTCAAGCCCTAGCCCTACTAGTAAAAGTTTCTTAAATTTTTTATTGTTTTTTATTGTTAAAGAAAACAATAGAACAAAAGAATCTATTGTAATTTGGCACAAATTCTACTAGTAAGTTTCTTATAAAGTGGTTTCTTATAAAAAAACGCGTATTAATCCAATGCTTTTTAATTTGTAGCACTGATTCACGTATCCAAGAGACAATTAGGGAAAAATTCAGAGATTGCACTGTGATTACAGTTGCACATAGGTTGAACACAGTAATGGATTGTGACAGAATCATGGTTAGAGCATTTTGTTATGATTCTTATTCCAATTAGAGTTGAATACCTTTGCCACTACCTAAAATAGGAAGGCTATATTGCTGTAATCGACTCTTAAAAAGATAAGAATCATGGGTTGCTTCAAATAACTGCTACAAGATAAGAACCCGGTTACTGTCAATATTTTACAGAATCAGAAATTGGAATAGGATCAGAATCCGACCCTGAAATATGTTGTTCATTAATTATTGTGCCTTTATCTCCAGACTATTACCTCTTTCTTGTCATGTCTGCTTTTAATTATGATTCAACTTTTTAATTAAATGCTGGCTCTGTTCTCTATAATAGAGGGTAAGAGGGCACCGTTTTCCGGTTGCTTTGGCTGGTAAGCCATTGCCTCATTGAGATATATCCAGTTTCTGTTGACCTTGCTCTGTTTTTCTTTGTCTTTTATTGTTCTGATCTAATAACATCCTGTGTGGATCTTATTTTCAAACGATGATGCATGGTGCTTTGTGTATCAATTTATTTTTTCTTGACCGTAGGTATTAAAAGGTGGCAGGATAGTTCAATTTGACGAGCCTTGTGAGCTATTTCATGATAGTGATGGGGAGTTTTGTAAAATTGTCGACCAGACAGGTCGCATCGAGGCTGCTCGATTAGAGATGATGGCAAACGAGGCCAAAGAAATCAAACAGCTGATTCGTGAACCCGGACAATAGAAAACGAACTCATGTGAAATCACATGTATAATAATGATAATCACCTGGGGCACGTCCTGGAAAATATGTTTTTGGCGTGTATGTGTGTCTCTTTTGAATCAAATCAACCAATCAATTATCAAACAAAATTATAAATTTTTCTCATTCTGTCATACAAATTTCTTAAATTCTATCACACAAGGTTTACGACACCAGCAGAGCACTGATCTATAAGAAATCTTAAGGCGGGTTTACACGATCGTTTTTTGCCAACATTTTTTTTGATATTGGACTGCGAAGCTGAAGAAGGATCGTGTAAATGGCCAAAATTGTTGGCTTGGCATGCTGTTTTTAATCCGCTTATCTGCTGTTAATCACCCATCGTTGTAAATTTTATTTTGATTCAAGGTCAAAATAAAATCGCTCCATCATTTTTTTTCAAAGACGCCGACAATGCCTGACGTCATGTTTGACTCGGAGGGTTTCGGGAATCACAAAGTTGGGGTGAAATAAGAAACACTAGACCTTTAATTTGCTTTTTCATCAACAGAACAAACAGGAATACTAAATTCTCAGGTAAAATATAACAGTTTATACGCAAAAGGTTTTTAAACAAAAAAATAACAAGTGAATATAGCAACACTAGAACAACAACTGAAGAACATATCTACGAGAAATTTATACTATAAACACTTCCATTGCCATGGAACCTGTCCAGGCCCAAAAAATGGTCTGCAAATGTCTGTCGAACACTTTTTACAGAGGCCTTGGTATTGTTGCCTTTGGATCTGGGAGATAAAGGCTGAAGGCATGTATTCGATTTCGCTTGTCTCCATCGTCTTTCGATAACAACGTTGCAGAACATTTTTTGGGCCTGGACAGGTTCCATGGCAATGGAAGTGTTTACAGTATAAACTTCTCGTAGATATGTTCTTCAGTTTGAATTGTGTTGCTATATGTATATATTCACTTGTTGATTTTTCGTTTAAAAACCTTTTGCGTATAAACTGTTATATTTTACCTGAGAATTTAGTATTCCTGTTTGTTCTGTTGATGAAAAAGCAAATTAAAGGTCTAGTGTTTCTTATTTCACCCCAACTTTGTGGTTCTCGAAACCCTCAGAGTCAAACATGACGTCAGGCATTGTCGGCGTCTTTGAAAAAAAGTGATGGAGCGATTTTATTTTGACCTTGAATCAAAATAAAATTTACAACGATGGGTGATTAACAACAGATAAGTGGATTAAAAACAGCATGCCAAGCCAACAATTTTGGCCATTTACACGATCCTTCTTCAGCTTCGCAGTCCAATATCAAAAAAAATGTTGGCAAAAAACGATCGTGTAAACCCGCCTTTATAGATCAATGCACCAGAGCGAAAAATGTGGAATGCAAAGATCTCTACCTGGGTCTCCAGATCGAGGCAATAGATCCGCACTCAGCGATCGTGGCGGGAATTTTTTTGCTTTGGCGTTGGCCGCCTTGATTAAATTCTTTGCACGTGTGGCTACTTTTGTCTTTCGCTGAAATTCTGGAAGGCATAAAGTTTTGACGTTTGGCTTATAAAGGTAATAGCATTTTACCGTAGGATATCAGCGGAGCTCTCAACATCGAGGTTGCTGATTAACCCCATGTTGATATAAAATTATTTACTACTGGCATTAGGTTAACAGAAGAACAGTGTTGGATTGTTGACAAGTTCTATTCCACCTATTATCACCAAGATCTTGAAAATCGATAAGGTGGATGTGTGTGGGATACCCTTGGGGGCGGGACATGTATATAGCATGGTTGAATATATCAGGCCTATTATTGAAGGAACTGTTAGTGATGATTTAAGTTATTAGCTACATGACACACAAACAAAAGGGAATATTTTTTCTGTTGGAACTCTGTTGCAATGCAAACAGATAATTGTGTTTGAAGGTGGATGGCAGAGGGGGTCTAGAAAAGGTAGTTTAAGGAACTTACTGCCATCAATAGTGTAAGATTATCTCACCCTACTTACATACTAAAGCTTTGTTTCTTATTTTTCCAGTACATTGGAACCATGGCAGTAGTTGAGAAGATGTCCATTCTGGGCATTAGAAGTTACAGTCCAAATGAAAGAAGTATCATAGAGTTTCAAACTCCTTTGACATTAATTGTTGGATCAAATGGCAGTGGCAAAACTGTAGGTTTCCCCAAGTCATTTTTTTCAAGTAATTTACTAAAATTGTGTTCATGCAGTACTGAATTTAAGGTCCAGAATGCAGAGTGTGGCACTTTTTGGCAAGATCCTGGGTGAAAAGGGACCAAATTCTGTTGTTCCACCTCTATTGTTCTATTCTTTTTTTCTGTTGTTTTTTCGACTGTGCAAGTGTCATATTTGCTGTGTGCATTTAAAAATAGGTGTATCTTATATGAGTGTTGCAGAGAGAATATGAATGCATCCACATCACGTTTCATATCAAAGAAGCATCTCTTGCAATTGATGTATCATTGAATAGCTCTGCATACTACTACTAGTACTACTACTTCTATTACTACTACTACTTCTATTACTACTACTACTACTACTACTACTACTACTACTACTATTGCTAAACTAGTTCTACAAAAACAAATACTACTACTACTAATTACCATTACTACTACTACTAGTTCTACAACTACAACTACTACTGCTGCTAGTACTGTATTAATTTAGAGGTTGCCCGGTTGTATTATTTTACAGACCATCATAGAATGCTTGAAGTATATTACCACTGGAATGATGCCACCTGGTAGCAAGAACTCTGCATTTGTGCATGATCCAAAGGCATGTATTGCATCTCCTGTCTTTTCTTTGGTCAGCCTTTGTGTTGGCTAATTCATATTTCAATCTAAACTTGAAAATGGATTACCCTTGATTTATAATTTAGAGCTTTCTGTATTTGTCAATGGCGTAGATAGGAAATTTTATAGGGTGGGGGGGGGGAGGGAATATTTATTTTCTCGATAAGATCAGCAATTTTCCGACAAAACGGCAGTTTAGCTCTACAGGAGGGTTTTTCGCCCCTCCTGACCCCCCTCTAACTACGTCACTGGTATTTGTTAATATGTAATGACAGCACGTTTGATGCATTGATAAAGATTTGTCTGTTTCTTTCTGAATTTAACACACGTATTTGCATTTATATATTTATGTACAATTGACATTTGCTATCTTCACTACATGAGCATTTCCTATCTGGAGCAAATTTCAATTCCCTCTTGTTTTGGTATATTATGGTTGAGATATCTGTTGTTTTGAATATTTGCCATTTCGAATAATTTTAATTTTTTCTTGAGAGTTTGACATAGTGGATGTCAATTGTGATGAAATTTGTTATGAAATTTGGCATCAACAACCTTCTAATTTATTCATTGTTTGTTAACTAGTGTAAAACCTAACAATTTTCCACCTTTTACTTTTTATATTAATTTTGTTTAATTTTTAACTTTCCTTGTTCAATCCAATTTGTATCCCCTCTTGGCATTCGACAAGGGAAGACACTATCACAGTTTTGATTTACTATTATAAAACACTTAAAATATAATTAATTGGTCATTCATAGTTGTATAGTGTTTGTCCAAGCACAAATGGGATTGATTTTAACGTGAATCCCATCTGTGCTGGAAAATATACCAGCTGGAAAATAATGATGTATTATGCATATTTATGACTGTTATTGATAGTCTGTCTGACGATTTGCGCAAAACTCAGAGTTACAGAAAATCAGTTTTTCCTTTGTTTGTATTTTACAATGACGGTGTCACTATATAATATGTAATACTGTTTTATTAATAGGTGGCCTGTGAAAGGGAAGTTAAAGGACAAGTAAAGCTGAGGTTTACTGATGTTGCCGGTAAAAGATATTTTGTCACAAGGATCATGGTTTCTTCACAAAAGGTAATGTCAGTTTGATTTTATTTGGCTCGTTATTTTCTTATTTCATCGTCTTAGTTAAAATAAGAAAATAGGCAGGTTTCTTAAAATGTTTGTTTTTTATTTCGTAAAGCTAAAGAAAATCGAAACCAAATCTTTGGACAGTGTAATAATGAAAGAAGTAAATGGAGAGGTGAGACATGTTTTATATTCTTTGCTCTTTGATCATGCAATAATCATTTGATGAAAAATCCAGCCCAACCCCGATCTGTCAAATACTACAGGAAATTAAAGAATTTTTGCAGTTAACCAGACTTGAAGTTTTCAAAAGGGGGTTATGAAAAGGGGTCAATTTCAAAGCAGGTTAGAAGCATGGAGCAAGCGAAAATTAAGTTGGAAATATGACTTGCTTGCATTCTGTTTAAAAAACTTCATCATGTGATATTATTTGAGATGATTGCGTATTCGAACGACACATTTGTACTCGAACGTCATCCATCTCGACTTGTCAAGATTGAACTGTAAATTGACCGCACTGTTATTTTCCTCTTTTCAGCGTACAAGTATAAGCAGTAGATGTGCTGATATGAACAGAGAGGTATCTATTAATTTCTTTGTCTTTTTAACGCATTTCACCGATTCACCTTGTTAAGTCATACACATGGATAGATTGAGACTTTTCCGTTTTTGTTGTGCGACGCGCTTTCTGCAACCCGTTTTCTAACAGTCAACTATTTTACGTAGATGATAACAAGACTTGGCGTGTCGAAAGCAGTTCTAGAAAACGTTATATTTTGCCACCAGGAAGAGGCCAATTGGTAAGCTGAACCGTTTCCCCCTAATATTGGTATTAAGATTATTGCCGTTAGCTCCTTTCTTGGAAGAATACAGACGTTAGCATTTGCAGTATTTTAATAACTAAACAGGAATACTGTGATGTTAAGATTTAACAGGTATCTTTTTATAGCGGATATCATTAAACCACAGAAAATGGGGTTTTCCAACACGCTTTGGAGCAACTTGTTGTCATGAAATTCTACACTGTGGACAGCTTCAAACTTTAATCTTTTCACAACCTACAGTAGCTTCAACGGGCCATATAGCTGCCCTTTATATGGGGATTTCATTGTGTGTGCCCGTATTGTGTAAGGCTAGAAATTCCGTATAAACTGAAACCAGTTGGACCAACGCATCTTTCCATCATGTGGACGAAGTTGCTGTTGAACGAGGTTATGTAGAAATGTCCACTGTTCAGAGAATGGTGCGAGTGGGTCAACACCAATGCCTCATCACAGAGCTGTGCTCATTGTAGAGAAGGGTGCATTTTAAGAAAGTTTTCCATTACTGAAGATTGCTTCATGATGTCCACGCATTGTATTCAGTTGATAATGGTTGCCAGAATATTGCAAAGCTTTTGTCATTAATCCATGGCAATCTTCTTGCAGGCCATTGAGTGAAGGCAAGACCCTGAAGCAGAAGTTTGACGACATTTTCGCTGCGACAAGGTATGTCTCAATCTCGACTACAACTGTAGCAAGCAGACCAGCTGCACGTACTGCAATGTTGAAAATGCCAGCACTCCTACTGGGTATACTCTTCTTTATGCAAAATGCATAAAATTAGATGATTAGATCAACTTTGTAACTATTATTACATAAGGCTGAGTGCGGGGATAAGTTGAAGTTTTTACTTGTGGTAAAACGTGAAGCGAGGCTAAGCGGGAATGAGGCTGAATTTTATGATTTACCAAGGATTGAGGCTCCCAAAATTGCGTCCCAGTGCTTCTTGCTCGGTTGAGCTGAGCAAGATAGAAGACAGGTAGCTACAGGGACGCAAGGTAGTGAGTCTACCAAGGAATAACAGATGCTACTACCCTTGTGATAGCCTTGCCACACAACGTCCAGGTTTCGCTTGCTGCGGAGGAGTTCATGGCACTGCACTGCATTGTATCACTTCACTGCATTGCTCAACCAGGGAACATGAATTTTCCACGGGAACCATTTGCGTTTGCCATAAAATATTTACATAAACTGAAACTGCACTGCAGTTTGGCTGGCAGTTGAGTTGAACAACAGCATAAAAACATGTACAAACTGAACTTTGTATTTTGCGGAATCCGGAATATCGATACCGAGGCCAGAAAAGAAGTAGATTAGCCCTGTTTTCTGAACATACTAAGACAAGTCGTAGTTTAGCGGGTGGTTTTTGTTGTTGTGAGTGATGCTATGATTGTTTACCAAGTCTACCCTGGTAATGCACCCCCTAAGCAGATTTAATAAGTTCCAGGGGTCTTATCAGAGTTTATACGGTATGTCTTGTTTATTATTTTAATATCTTGAAGCTGCTAGTAACAAATTGTCTTACCCTCTTACCCTAACAAAATGTCTTACTCTCTGTTCGCAGATACATAAAGGCGCTTGAAAGTATTCGATCGTTTCGTAAAACACAGGTGAAAAATCCTCCTAATGCTATCATTGTATGTCACAGAACGTGTACATGCGTTTGAGTAGGTAAGTGGCCAGGTTGTTGTGTTGTCTGCTTATTATTACCAACAGTTGATGCTCATTTGCAGGAGCAAACGATAAAAGAATGCGGTATTGATTTGACGCATTTGAAGCAGAAGAAAGTCAAAGCCGAAGAAGTAAGTTGCTTGCTTTTGCAAATAAGCATCGCGACAACAAATTAGATCTGGTTTTATTTGTTTATACACAGGATTCTGTTATGCTTGTTGCATAAAACGTAGCCATTGAACGGCTTTTCATTTGGCTTTTCATTGCATGTTTCAAGGGTGACACAAATAAATATGTTTTGTTTTCAAGATCAAAAATGAGTTGGCTGAGACGCAAGCTCGCATGGCTGCGGCAACGGACGACATTCGAAAAATTAATAGTGATCTCTTGCCAATAGAGGTATTTGTGATATTAAAAATACTTGGTTGTATTACTACTACTACTACTACTACTAATGTTTCCGTTACTACCACTACTATTACTGCTACTATTGATACTACTAACACTACACGCATTTTTTTTATAAGCAACTGCTTTATAAGCAAGGCAGTACTCGGCAAGGCAAAAAGTTAAGCAATTTTAGTACTGGAATGAAGACTGCTAAGCAATTTGAAAAATTGTATTTTCAGTACTTAACAGGAAATGTGAAGTGACACCATCTTATTAACAGGAATAACCTGTGCATCATCTATTTTCAAAAAACACGAACAAAAAGTTAAGCAATTGCTAAGCAATTTTGAGTACTCAAGTTTGCTTTCCAGCTAAGCAATTTTTAGTACTGAGCCCGAGTTGAATTTGCTTATAAAAAAAATGCGTGTACTACTACTACTTCTACTACTACTATTACTACTACTACTACTACTACTACTATTACTACTACTACTACTACTAATACTACTTCTTCTTCTTCTACTACTACTACTACTACTACTACTACTACTACTACTACTGCTACTACTACTATTACTACTACTACTACTACTACCATTACTACTTCTAACACTCCTACTACTACTGTTACTAAGCTACAACTTGTCTCATAAACGTAACAACAAGAGGCAGCATAAACATCACCAGAGCTGCACTAGTAATCAACCCCTGATGCAGAATCAAACTATTAAGTTGCTTTACAGTGAGAAGCTGGCTATTAGCTGTACCTGCAAAGCTGAGCTCAGTCAACAATGTCACTGCTACGTATATTAATACTGCTGCTTTAACCACATTTACTCTCTTCTGTACCCTAATTTTGATAAGACAGTATTGACAATAGTATATTTCAAAGTATATATATACTTCGACCACAGGCAAAGTTGACTGAAATTGACGCTGTGGCCGAAGAAGTCTTCAGACTTGAAAAGGAAATCGGTACGTTTTTTATCAATGTTCGTCACAATGATTAATATCAAACTTCATGCATGCTAATTGCACTGCGTAAACGATACTGTGTTTTGATTCACAGGAAAGCATACTTCGACTTTGAAGCAAGTTAAGAAGAACACGAGCGAATTGGAAGAGAAGATTGAAAACAAGTTCCAAGGTGTGTAGAAATCAGGATGCTTGCAAAAGCCAGCCACAAGTTGATAAATGTTTGTTTTCTGTCTCGCCTTTTTATAGTATGCTGAGGTTTTACGTTCTATTCTTGTTTCTTCTTCATTTAGGTTCGTTTGACGAACTCTTGGACGCTAATTCTGAGTTCAGTGAAAAGATTCGCTTACAAGAAGTTGGACTTAAAAAGGTAATGAATTCACATTTATTAATTCATCAAGGTAGGATGGTTCTCACATCTTTCATCAATTTATTAAATTGATTAATTCACTGATTGATTCATTGATTCATTGATTCATTGATTCATCGATTCATCGATTCATCGATTCATCGATTCATCGATTCATCGATTCATCGATTTATCGATTCATCGATTCATTGATTCATCGATTCATTGATTCATCGATTCATTGATTCATTGATTCATCGATTCATCGATTCATCGATTCATCGATTCATCGATTCATCGATTCATCGATTCATCAATTCATCGATTCATCGATTCATTGATTCATCGATTCATCGATTCATCGATTCATCGATTCATCGATTCATCGATTCATCGATTCATCGATTCATCGATTCATTGATTCATCGATTCATTGATTCATTGATTCATCGATTCATCGATTCATCGATTCATCGATTCATCGATTCATCGATTCATTGATTCATTGATTCATCGATTCATCGATTCATCGATTCATCGATTCATCGATTCATTGATTCATTGATTCATCGACTCATCGACTCATTTGTTGTTTCGAACAGATTGAGAGCAATATCAAGCGATGCTCAGTAGAATTGCAAGATCTGACTAAAACCCGGACTGACGCCTTAATGCTCCACGGAAAGTTGGAACAAGATGCAGAGGTAAGTGGTTGTGTTTAATAATGCTTTGCAGTTCAATCTCCTTGTCGGCGAAAAACATCCTAATATTTCGAACTTGCCAGTATAACGAGCTAAACATTTGGCATCTTGAACTGCTTCATAGAACAATTTCCCCACGGTAAGGCCTCCCTATCGATAAGATGAAATAATGTTTCTTTTTCTTCAATCTCTGTTACATTGAGAGAGTTATTTATCACACAAATTGTGTAATTTGTCATTATTACAATAATTTTTCATTACGATTGTGACATGTTGTTTTGAGCACTCAATTGCAGCTCTGATGACGCGGTAGTAACATCGACTCCAAACGTCCTAGTTAAGAACAGTCTTGTTTGCGAAATGATAAACTTCTATTATTATAATGACAATTGCTGAACAGACAAACACAAACATATTTCCGATTATTTTTCATGTTTCTTGCTTGGTTTCGTTTTCTGGCTTTTGTCTGCTTGCTGTATCTCATTCTATGTTTTTTATTGTTTTATTGATTTTATAATTTTTCTTAATAGATGCAGAAAAAGAGAATTGTTACCCGTGACAAATTGGTAGAGAGTTTAATTGATGAATACGATCTTCCAGGTAATACGACAAGTTTCAAACCTCTCCTCTTTCCACTTCTTCCTTCTCTCTCTACCAGATAATTCGGATTCTAAACAAGGACCCGATGACTAAGAGAATATAGGAACATCGAATTTTACATTTATCTTGTATTTTATGTTATTTTTTAAATTAATTTGCTTTTAATTTCTATCTTGGTCAACAGTTGCAAACAGAGGTTCATATTCTTCTGATTTTCTGCGTTGCTATCGGTCTTATGTACAACAGCTAGAAGATAATGCTACTAGAGAACAGGTAAAGATTGCAACGAAAAGCTGTTCATCTTTTATGTGCCATATTTTATTGATTACACTCATTGCTGTTATTTATTTTGATGGTTAAAATCTGCAAGTAGTTATCAATCCTTTTATTTAATTGCAGAAAATTCTCGAAAATGAGCTTGATGAACTGACAACGAAAATCAACAAAGTCACCAAGTCGAATCATGACTTTGAATCGACTATCAAACACAAGAATGATTCTATGGTGAGTGATCCCTAGACTCATTGCATTGCGTCCCTGTGTCTCGCTCGTGTTTTCACTTCACAATCGAGACTCTTATAATAATTTCAATCTTTGATCGGTACAGAACTTCAAAATATTCAACGGCCAATTTCGGTCCTCTTCTGGGTATAATTATTGGTTAGGTTTTCATTTTCGTTCTCTTTCTGGCGTACTACTCCAATGAGTGTCAGACGAAAAGCTTTAGTAGTTATTATGTTTCGCTATGTTTCCGATTTTCAAAGCTATTTTATAATAATTTCAACTATCTCTTTTCTTTGCTTCCCATTCACAAAAGCTTGATTTTCAGACAAAAGAAGACCTTAGCTAAAAGAAAGTCAATGTTGTTTTTCTAACCGTGTATCAATTTTATTGTATTAATTGCATCCAAGTTGGCTACTCTGCTTATGTATGTGCAGTAATTTGATAGGCTTTTAGTGCAGTAGATAGATACTATGAGAAGTGTACTATGTGCTTAGGTGGCCGTCATTAAATTTCCAGGAAGAAAACAGACGTAAACTGCGACAGTTGGCTGCTGAATTGGACAGTGTGGCTGCTTCTGGCAACCGTTTGCAAGGCATTGACAGAGAGTTGCGTAAAGCCGAGAAACAACTTGAGCAAACTGCTTCACAGATTAACGTTGAGGCGATGCAGAGAGAAGAAGATGCCCTTTCAACGGAGAAGAAGCATCTTGAGCAAACCTTGGTTGAGCTAAGAGATGAACAGAGCAGAATGCATCTTCAATCGACTGCCCAAACCAAGATTGATATGCTTGTGAAAGATAAACAAGGAAAGGAAGACTCAATTCAGCATTTGTAAGCTTCATTCATGCTTGTCTTCCTATTTTTATTTCAAACTTGCACTTCGATGTCTCGAACGCTTCTAACTCCTATGATTTCGACTTGTCTTGTGTATGTGCCTCAGATTTGATCTTCAATGACTCGAAGGCTTTTTGACTCGAACATGCTCCAGCTTTTGTTGGGTGTTTGATGTGTGGAGGTTTAGCGCTTTAACTGTATGACAACATGGTGAAAAGTGTTGTGTACAGTAAATTATGCAGGAGGATGGAAACTAATTTTATTGTTGTTAATCAGTCGTTCTTGCTGTTGCAATTGTTGTTCATGCATAAATTACTTCTACAAATTCGTGGAAGTAATTTATGCAAGAACAAGGATTTGGTCGATGTTTTATATGCTTGCCGTTTTCTTCTTTTTAAGTCTGAGTCGTCATGATACGGACCTGTCGGAAATGTTCAGCTCAAGACCAGCTTTGGATGAATTGAAATCCAAGCTCAGTGAATATCTTCACACGAAGAAAGCCGATTTGAAAAGCTTCAACGAGCGATTGAAGATTTGCGAGCGACAATTGGCAACCAAAGAAACAAGCAAAAAGATGTACACGTATGTTAGGCTCATTACATTGTGTCCCTGTGTCTCACTCGTAACGAGCGAGCAAAAACGAGTGAGGGACAGGGACGCAACGTAGTGAGTCTACACATATTTGAATAAGAGTCTTTGAATAAGCACCCTCTCCTTAATTACCTTCTCCAGTAAACGCTCCCGTATTTTGATAAAAGTCGAGTAGACGGCTTCTCGTCTCAGTGTAGATATAATAGATGCTTATTTCTTATAAATGGTTCATCTTTGATATATTTTTATCTGGAAACGTTTAGCTAATCTGAACCAAAATAATTCCCCTTATCCCGCCCCCCCCCTTTCTCCGAGGCTACTGCCTCAATATACCGACAATTGTCTGAGATGTTATGAGCCAATGTTTTCTCTCGTCTCGTTATACAGGGAAGATGTGCGCAAGATGGAAGCAAAGATGACGGAGTATAGGGAGAGGTTGTCCGATGCATGCGGTGAAAATGACTACAATGTATACAGAGAACAAGTCAAGAAAGGCGTGGACAAATACAAGAAGTAAATATAACTGTATTACAGTTGAATTTTTATATAGCTTACCATTTTGCAGCAACCCTCGTTTCTCTTATAGAGAGTTAGACATCTGGTCCCTTGAACGTCTTTGATTCGCCTATGAGGCATTGTCAATTTTTGCTATGGCGAAGTAATTTTGGGTTCCCTCTACGGTTTGTTACAGCGGCATTTCGCTGTGAAGCGCTGCAAGATTCACATTTATATATTATACTCCTGTGGATAAAGTCAGTTACTGCTTACTAGAAGGGCTGTATACACCAGTGACTAAATCCACCCGCTCTTCTCCAATCCTGACGGTATTCGCTTTGCCGACTCTGTGTTTATCTTCTTTCAGCATTCTGAGCGAGATCAAAGCATTCGAGAAGATCTACAGGAAGTATATTGGCGAAATGAAAGGTGGGAAGGACAAGGGCAAGGGATGCCCACTGTGTCATCGCAAATTTGAAACGTCTCGTGAATTATATCAACTAATGGAAGAGGTATTGCTATCAAGTCTTTACGCTTGCGTGCTTTAGTAGCACGATGCGTCATATACGCGCTAAGCGATGTAGTGTATGTATGTATGTATGTATGTATGTATGTGTGTATGTATGTATGTACGTACGTATGTCTTTATGTAGTGCATAAGCGGATTAAAAGTGCCAAAGAAGCCATTCCTTTTCTCCAGCAATAGGCAACGGTATAAACTCGTTGTAGATAGAGATCGTTATTCAAATGCTAATTGAACCAATTTCTATTTCAGCTTGAACACAAGTTGGTGTCCGTTCCTGAGAAGAAACAGCAAAACGAGACATTTTTGGAACAGGAGAAAGAAAAGAGCCACATCGTCGAAGAACTTGCACCTGTGAAATCAAATGTAATTAAATTCTTCTAGCCTTCATACTTTGGCGTAGCAAGTTTTATTTTTTTAATGGAATAGAATAGAATATAGAATTGTATTGACAGTTATAGTATAGCATGCCTGTGATCATTGCTGATAGTAATGTTATAATCGTGCTTGGCATGTTTCTTGCATAGCTTGATGCTTTGGAGAGTAAAGATCTTCCAGAAGTGCGAAAGAAAGCAAATGACCTCGGAAAGGAAGTCCAAAAGCTCAGAGAAGAACTGAGAGATGTAAGTTCACTTTTACTATTTTCTGAGACCGATTTTGTAGATCCTGAAACCGATTTTGAAAATTCTCCAGTGGTCTAAACTCTGCAAAAAGGCTACTAGTGACAAGCAAAGGCTTTGAGAAAAGAAAAAACTTGAAGAGCAGCAAAAGAGCTTGGGTACCAGCAAGATCTATAGTCCTAGAAAAGAGGCTTGGGGGCCAATTTATAAATTGAAACCTTTATATAATGGACACTTTTGGGACGAGCTCTGCTGTTCGTTTTGAAAAGACTCTACAGTTTCCTCAAAAGACTTCAAGAGATTTTTCTACTATACAGAAGTCGATGACAATATGCCCAACGCTTTATATTGTTGTTGTTGTTGTAGATCGAAGACATTCGTGCAATGACCGAATCAGAAGAGCGGATGGCCAGGGAGATGGAGCCAGACATCCGAATGATTGACAGCTATCAATACGATATCAAAGACCTCGATAGACAGATTAATTTGGAGGCTTCAAAACTCAAAGGCATAGGTGTGTATATTGTGTTTATTGTATGCTATTCTGGCAAAGTCAGCGTATAAAATTCTCTCTTTTTCTTTTTTTGCGGAGAATGATCATCGAATGCAATCAATTTCCCATTCCCTAACATTGGAAATTTCTTGGCCCATTTCTCTTCTACTATCCTAGTCTTTAAGCGACTAAAATGTGGTACTATTAAGCGTTTTTTGTTCTATTTTGAGAGTGCTAAGTGCCCCGTCAGTGTGATTAATGCAATTGATGTCTTTCATTACTTGAAGACTTACCATTCCGTGTTTTGGCGACTTGGAGGCCTTATGAAATGTTTACTATGTACTTATACTATGTTTTATTATTTTTTGACAGTCCCTGGAAGGACAATGGCAATAATAATTAATGAGATTGAAGATGTGCAACAAAAAGTGTAAGTCTGTTTTTCTTGTATTTCTCAAACGATTTTCCTATAATTTCCACCTGCAGTTTGTCTGTGTTATCTTTAGCTTTTCTTCTGCAACACCCGCACACCCATGATTTATCAAACTATGTTTTCCTATATATCCTGCTAATTTCCTGCAATATTCTTTGTACCATGTTAAATTTGTCTTCTAAGGTTTCGGAAGCCATTCTTTTGTAATATATCCAGCTCTTTTTCCACAATGTGTCTAATTATTCTCCTACAATGTCTCATGCTACAGTATACCCAACTAAATATCTATCTGAAGAGACCAACGTTGTTTCATTGCAGTGACAGTATTACTAAACAGTTGGAGCTGAAGAGAAACCATTCTATGGAAAATCAAAGACAATGCTCAGTACTTGAGCGTTCAGTTAACGAATTGAGATCAGAGCAGGTGAGTGATGCATAAACCGTTATGACCCTCTCACATGATCTATTTGAGTTTAATAACGAACAGTAACGAACAATTCAGCCAAGACGTGTCGAGTAACCAACGTAATAAGAACTTTATTTGAGTTACAAAGGCTTCCAGTGTCTAAATTAGCTCCACAAATCTCTTTTTTTGCTTGCTGTAGTTTCTACATTGAGTTACCAACAGTTTCTACATCGAGTTACCAACAGTTTCTACAGTGAGTTCCCAACAGTTTCCACAGTGAGTTACCAACAGTTTCTACATTGAGTTCCCAACAGTTTCCACAGTGAGTTACCAACAGTTTCTACATTGAGTTACCAAAATTTTCTACAGTGAGTTTCGAACAATTTCTACAGCAGGTTCCTAACAGTTTCTACAATAAGTCCTCAAATGTTTCTACATCGAATCTCCAACAATTTCTAAAGTGGGTTCCCAACAGTTACAGCGAGCAAAAAAAGGCAATTACAAAGGCGAAGCTTAATGAATTAAGACTCTTACCTACTGTGCACATGGCTTAAGGAACGGTCATTTTTTTAGCTTGATATTACCAGCAAGATTCAGCGTCGAACCCAACTAGAAGATCAAAAAGCAGATCTGACGTCAACTAACCTCGCTTATGAGCGAGACGTGAAGGAGGCTGATAGACAGCTGCATGAGACAAAGAGAAAGTTGACTGAGCTGCAAGGCAAGAAAACTGAATTTGACAAAAAGAAGCAAAAACATGAAGCCGATGCAAGAGACCTCCATGACGCTGTCAAACAGAAAGAAAGCAAATTAAGAGATTTGAGCAATGAAATTAACAGGTAAATATTGCCATAATATCTTGCTTGTATGAGAAGCATTGTACGGATTTGCCCTTTTCTTCGATCCTCTAATAAAAAGGCCCAAAGTTGTCCTATTTGCACCGTTTGGTGGTATCTCTTTCTATCTTCATATGTATTCAAGGCATGCAACTTATCGAAACCTAGACTTGCTCCAAGTCCCACATGAACTTGTTTACGAGCGAGTGGGAGGGATAAATAAACGAGAAATAACGTGAGCGAAGTTCATACGAGACTTGGAACAAATCTATTGAAGCCTGGGTCGAAGTAACTTTCCATCAATTAATCTGTTATGGTTACGAAATTCTTTAATGCAAAATTTGTTGGCGTTTTTATTGAACTTTTTCGGTTATTACAACTGGACCCTTTTTTGACCCTGTGTTTCTCTTTTTTAAACTTGACTTTTCCAGGTGAGTTGAAGACGTTTCAATGTTTTGTAGTCTGTGTGTGATTCATCTGATTCATCAATTACGAAATGGTAAGCATTTGTTTTTGCTTCCTTAACAGATACATTGATGACGGTGGAGACCAGGCTTTGGATCTCAACAGCGAAAAGGTGGGTGAGATCGAGTCTAGGTACAAGAAACTCGAACGAGAAAAGGAGAAGCTGTCCGCGCAGCTCGCTAGGCTGCAAAAAGATCTTGCCAATGAACAGATGCGCGCGCGCGAATTGGAAGACAATATCCAATTGTTCAGAGCCGAAGATGAGATAAAGAATGTGGAGAAGAAGATCGCCGGACTCCAAAAGGAGCTGCGGAGGCACAGTGATTCTGGCAATCTCGCAACGCAGCGAGCTGCGCTGCAAAATCGACTGGACGCGCTGAGGAAGGACAAGGCGAACTGCGAGGGACGATTGAAAGGCTTCGAAGAGCAACAGCATCGAATGCAGCGAGAGTTGCGCAGTGACATGTTTGCAGGGGCAGATGACAAGCATCGTAAGAAAGTGATCGAATTAAAGACGACGGAACTGGCCAATAAAGATCTGGACACGTACTACAAAGCGCTGGATAGAGCCATCATGAAGTTTCACAGTTTGAAAATGGCTGAGATCAACAGGATTATCAAAGAGTACTGGATTCACACATATCGTGGTCACGGTAAGTTTCAAATCGTATATACTTATTGTTTCAATCACTTTGCAGGGCGGGGGGCTTTATTGGAAAGGGAGGCTTAAGGGTAATCAGATACTGATGCAATTGCTATTGAGACAGAGACTGATGCTATTGCTATTGAGCTGCAAATAACTGTTTATTGTATTTAGATATAGACACAATTGAGATACGAGCAGATGAAGAGGAAGGCAGTGGGGCTGCAAAATCAAGAAGAACGTATAATTACAGGGTGTGTTATTTGCATATATTATCATATCAGCATATAATCATCATGACATTATCTACCATATCGTTTTCATGAAGATAGCATAGGCTTCAATATTCCAATGCGCAGTTCTACTTGTTGTTTTACTATGACCAAAAGCATAAGCTGCTATGCAATGTCATACCTGTTCAACATTCTCAACTGTTTTGCATTTGAGTTATTCATGAGCCAAGTATTCATTTGTCCTGCAGTTTTCTAGTTCTTCCTCTTAGCATATTATTTTGTTTTTTGGTTATATTATGGTTATTATCTTCTTTTCAGGTTGTTATGTTAAAAGGAGACACTGCTCTAGATATGAGAGGCAGATGTAGCGCGGGCCAAAAGGTTTTATTATTATTATTGCTCTTTTTGTTGCTTTGATTTATTTTCTCTTGTACTTGATATATAAACTTGTGTTAATAACAATAGTCCAATACTGATAGAGGCTGCAATGCTGTGCTGTCCTTACTTATTTTATGCATGTTGCTATTAGTTTTCATGGAGGTTGCTGAATTTACAAGACATTGATAATGTCTGTTTTTGTTTTAGGTTCTAGCATCGATTATCATACGCCTGGCTTTGGCTGAAACATTTTGCCTGAATTGTGGAATATTGGCATTGGATGAACCAACTACGAATCTCGATGAGCAAAATGTTGAAAGTCTTGCCAATGCTTTGAAAGAGTATGTCCGATTTTATTCTTCTTTTCTCCTTCCCCTTTCTTAACAACTGTTTACAGTTGCCTCGGGCGTCTATTAAGAACTTTTGACAGTGGCCTTGGGCGTCTATTAAGAACGTTTGACAGTAGCCTCGGGCGTCTATTAAGAACTTTTGACAGTAGCTTTAGGCGTCCATTAAGTACTATTGACAGTGTCCCGGGTGTCTATTATGAACTGGTGACCCGTCTTTGTTTATTAGCTTTATTGTGATTTTATTTCATTGGGTGTGTATTTGAAAGGGGAGGCGTTTTTTAAAGTTTTTTAATTTGGCGTGCTCATTAAGCGGACTAAAAATCATCCCAGCTCAGTTCTGATAGTTGAGGGGCGTATGCACGAGAATTTAGCAATGTTTTTTAAATAACATGGTCTCGGTTTGAACGTCAATGAGTTTGAGTTCGAGTTTAAGCTTGAGTTGAAGTCGATCATTTCAACCAGTAAGGTTCGACGAGAACTCTCGCGCCACACGCGGGATATTACTCGAGTCTCATTTTAGATGCAGCAAATTGTGCAGGTGACCACAGCTAAATCTCTCGCTGACGTTGTTTTTTCTTTCTAGCATTATCTCGAATCGTATGCAGCAAAGAAACTTTCAACTTGTCGTCATAACCCACGATGAGGAATTTGTGCGCGCTTTAGGCCAGTCGGATTTCGTTGACCATTTTTACAGAGTCTACAAAGACGAAGGGTAAGTTTAACTGAACAGGAGTAATAAATGACAACAATACAGTAAAAACCCGCATCTAAGAACCAATGGATTAAGAACCTTCATGGTGATATTTCTGCTCAAAACAATAGAAGAAACAATAGCCTATTGTGTTGGAATAATAGGCTGGGTGGAAATTTACAGGTTCTTATATGCGGGTTTTTACTGTATCTTATTATTTTCGGGCCCTTGATTTGAATGAACGATTTTGATATCTACCGACTTGCACATGCATTGTTCTCGATTCTTTTGAACACTTTGTACGGCGCGCTTAGTCAAACGAGTTTCTTCATTTTATAATATGCCCTCCGTTCAATGGTGCTACATAGTATTTGAAGGTCTTTATTTCATAGTAAATTGAAAAGGCAGAATCTCAATAGCTTAAGGGCAGCATCGTCAATAGAAAATAACCCATTGCCTATGACGTGGTTGATAAACAAGGGTTCTTGCTATTGACTATGATGGCAGTTGTTTATCGTTTTCAGTGGCTTTTCGAAGATTCACCGTCAAAGAGTTAACGAAGTGCACGAATAGAGAGACGCACCAGCCATCGACTTCACCACCAAAACTCATGACATATCACTGGTGAGTTTAGCTTATCTCTTACACACAGCATTATGCACAATGGTCCTTGACTTCGTTAAGGAATTATCGTGCCGCAGGCATTTATTCAAAGCGTTACATAGTAGTCGCATTGGTTAATGAGTTTATAGATATTGAACATTATGGTACATGTTAGTGTGTTTTTACAGTAGGTAATTATATAGGTTACACATGGCACAAGCGGTTTCCCATTAAGGCAATTTTCATGTTTGTATTGCATCTATCCTATTGGAGTACCAGGGTGGTTATGGGCAAGGCTCACTGTTTTTACTTCCACGTGTCCTCCTCGCCTCAACCATAGCTTAAAGGTATACGAAGGAGTTAAAAGTGGCATATGCCAAGGGGTCTGGGAAATCTATAAATAGATGCTTGATTTTATCCAATCAAATGTAGTTGTGCGATGACCAGGAAAGTGCGCATGTGATCACTTGTTTTGGTGTTTTCGACTCCAAAGTCCAATCTAGTGTTTTATTGTCCATTTGCATGTGATCACAGGAAGTTAAGTTTTAATGCGCGTGTTTGCGTTTAGTTGAATTGCAATGTATTTTTAGCGCAGGCCGATTTAACTCCTTCGTATACCTTTAAGTACATCATCTAAAGTATCTCATGCTGTCTGTAAAATGGTAAGCTTGCATTATAGCGATCTGTGTCAATTTTATCTTGTGAAACGCCTGGCAGGACTTGTAAACTTATCAGAAAACGAATTTATAATATAGCCTAATAGAATTTTATAGATGTTTTTTGTTCAGCGGATGTTGAGAGTTTTATAGATTTATACATGTACCATGTTTTACGGGTCTTATACCGTAATTGGTTTTGTGAAGTATACTTGCGGAAACTTTTTATATGCTTATTGCTCAATTTGAAGTTTATTGTTCAAATTATTGTTTTTTGTTACCGTATACTGCTTCATTGTCATGTGTCCATTCGAGTATCAGTCTGTTTCTGACATCTTCAAAAGTTAAATAATTTGGTTCAACAGTATACTGCAGTTTAAATAAGGCAAGTCAGTTGAGTAAAGTTTAGCAGCATAGCGTTTGAGTCAGGAAAGTCAATACAGAAAAATATAATTCATTTTATGGTCAATAATATTCATCATGTCTAATATTACCACTACTGCAAAAACATAATTTCATCAAAAGAACATTTGAGAGACTTGTGATGGTTAATATTAAACACTCGTGTATTCATGAGATTGTGTATTTATAATTCAATAATAGTGCAGCTTTGACTGATATAACGGTCTTCTGAAAAGAGAAAGAAAAAATTGCCTGCGAATCATGTTTGTCTGAGATCATTTCGGGTTACCTTTGGCCTTCATGCCATTCAAAATCAGTTACAGTAAAAACCCGCATATAAGAACCTGTAAATTTTCCATCCAGCCTATTGTTCCAAGACAATAGGCTATTGTTTGGTCTATTGTTTTAGGAAGCAAAATCACCCTGAAGGTTCTTAATCTATTAGTTCTTATATGCGGGTTTTTACTGTACTAAACAATTTGAAAAAACGTGTCATAATATCTTACAATGTTTTTCAGGCTTTACAAACACCACAGCTCACTTTGCAATTCTCTTTCATCCAAGTTGGATTTTTCTGACATTCTCCGTTGCTCGCCCAGAAGTTGCAATGGCCATATTTGTTCATGCAAGCTGAAACGATTCGTCACTCAATTTAAGCTTCAATGTAAATGCCTCGTAGTAACCACCTCCCTTTATAACACTACGCGTATTATTAGCCTCGCTTTACGCAATGCCCATTACGAGGCTAGCTTGTTATGCACATGTGCGGAGCAGGTAGGCTGCAAATGGCGCATTGCCATGAGCCATTCTTGCTGATTTAAGATATGTATAAGAGGGTTGCTTGGGCTAATTACCTTTGCATGATTTGCAGCAATTTTTCCACATCCATTCGCCATTCTGTGTGCACCCGGAGTCTTTTGCCCAACCAGCACACTGTGTCCCGTATGAATCGGTTGTGCATTGAGCAAAACCTGAAAGATTGACAATCACATCGAATGGCTATTGCAACTTCATTTCTATTCAATTGTGCCCAAGTACTAGGAGTAACGCACGGAGGTCATGCAAGGATGCTACATTGCGTCCCTTTGAGCTTGTTGCAACCAAGCGAGCAATGCGAGTGAGGCACAGGGACGCAATGTAGTGAGTCTACAAGGATGCTGCATTATTTTTATGCAGTAAGCTTAAGTTTTTTATTTGCATGGGAGAAGGTAACTTTTACTACCCCTGGTCTGGTCAGGTCACACCGGGTCGGAAGACAGAGTTGATACTAACTTTTCGAGCATGACTTGCAACAGCTTCGCAACATCCACATTGTGTTCTTGTGGCATTCGCCCGTCTTTGCCCAAGAGTCGCAATACTGTTCATGGTCAGCGCAAACTACGAGAGATCATTATGAAAATTGTTGTAGTAGTAGTAATTGCAGTGGTAGTAGTAACAGTAGCAATAATAGTAGCAGTTGCAGTAGTAGTGGTGGTAGAGTAGTAGTAGTAGTAATAATAATAGTAGTAGTAGTAGTAGTAGTAATTGCAGTGGTAGTAGTAGTTGTAGTGATAGTAGCAGTAATAGTAGTAGTATTAGTAGTAGTAGTAGTAGTAGTAGTAGTAGTAGCTATGATTGGTTTAGATGTTGTTATGTTTTACGATGATTTCAATCTAATTTACTTACTTTCCATACCCCTTTCACACAGACCATCCAATATAAAAACATCATCAATGCCAATGTCCGAATACGGCGAATAACCAATTTTCCCCGCAAACTCGATCTGAAGGACAAATAAAACATTTCACTTCGGAATTGGTTGATTATTTCAAAAGAAACTTTTGAAATTGATCGTTAATTTTATTGAAATTATTGGTAGACATTACGCTGTAAGACTCGGTCATCTTAGGGAGGGACACTGCGCCGGCCTTCCAGTCCACGCCCTGGTGTCCCGTCTTCTGCCAGAGCCACATCGTTGTTCCAGAGCTGAACCTGAGAGTGACCGTAAGAGAGCCCATTGTTTTGCCGTTCATGCTGTAGAAGAAATTCAGGCATTTCTCGCCGAAATTCGCCGGCAGTTGGGAGCTGTAAAGCTTGGCAGTCGTTTTGTGGTACATGCTACCTGCTTCAAGGTAGGCGTAAAAGCCTGAAATTGAAAAAAATTCCAACATCATCAGGCATACTGCCGTCTTTGTGTTGACATTTGCACTAATTTGATTGCCTCAGACCCCTGTTGTTTTTACAACAACAACAACAACATTAAGTCTGGATTCAAAGTTAGTTATCAGTGTCATGTGCTTTAACTTTTACCATCAGGCTACTGCAGCAAGTTTACAGTTAGAGCCAGTTTACGGAGCTTATTACATCAAACGCCCAGAGAAGTGAGACATTTGTTTAAACTTCCAGTTATCAAGGTTATGAAATGTCGACTTCCTAACCCGCGCAATTCTAAATGATTATTGAAAGAATACTCGATACACACAATTTGACCATTAGTTGACGTACTGATGTTTAACTGTGCTCAGTTCAACCAATTGGTGTGTTCTTACCTGACCCGGATGTGTGGTCACCAGTCGGACCCGTATTAATTGTTGGAGTTGAACCTGAGTATATTCGCCACTGCAATCCACCATTGTTTTGAGTCCTCCACATTCCCCAGCCTGTTTCGAAGCTTGTATCGTACCATTCTGTAGTCGAAGAAGAAAGTACGGCAAATAAACGAAGAAGAAATTCGTGCTACAATAGTTTGCATGTCAGTTTACAGTTAAAGTATAATTGTAATTTGAAATATGATGAACTTACGGTGGCTGCATTTCTTGACGATGCAGATCATTGTCTGTGAGCTGCTGTCTGGACACGCTTTTCCTCCATTCGATGGAGTTGGGTTGTTGCAACTTCTATACCTCGACCTAGTTCCTTTGTTGCAGCTGTTTGAACAGCCACCCCACGAACCCCACTTGCCCCAATGCCCATTCATCGGCTCTGTTTCAAACAATAATCAGTTAGCACAGTACAGTACAGTATAGTGCATTATAGAAAAGTAATAGTAAAGTACGGTATAGTAAAGTATATAGTATAGTATAGTATAGTATAGTATAGTACAGTAAAAACCCGCATATAAGAACCAATGGGTTAAGAATCTTCAGGGTGATCTTTCTGCTAAAAACAATAGAAGAAACAATAGCCTATTGTCTTGGAACAATAGCCTGGATGGAAATTTAAAGGTTCTTATATGCGGGTTTTTGCTGTATAGTATAGTTAGTATAGTATAATATAGTATAGTATAGTATAGTATAGTATAGTGTGGTATAGTATAGTATTGTATAGTATAGTATGGTATAGTATTGTATAGCATAGTATAGTATATTATAGTGTATTATATTATAATATATTAATGTGTAGTATAGTAAGTTTAGTGTATAATATAGTGAACATGGTGAGCACAATATAGCAACGTGTAGAAGTAGCACTATGTTATATAATGGCCCTTTTAAACCAATCCAACTCTCTTTTCTTTGCAGTATTTTCAGCCAAGTTAACATTTGAATAATTGCAAGAACACGGTGAAGGCTCTAAAAATATTCGACATTCTCGATATTTTGGAGGAGGTCTATTTTGGAGGGTTAATAGAGTGGGGCTGAATTGAGGTGTAAGTGCAGTGTATTTATAGAGAGAGGTGGGTGCTTTGACGTCATACCTAAGCACGATGTACAGCTCCTGTGTTCGTCTTTGATTCCGTATGAGTCTGCCCCCGTGCATTGTGTTAAATCCTTTGAGAAACAATACCTTTGACGGGTGGAACGGCAGCTAGTGCCGGTCGTATAACACGCAGACCAATGTGACCAGTCGCTCCATAATTTGGACGAGTCAACTATGCAAGAATGAGAGAATGATTGCCCTCGGTTTCGTTAAAGCGATTCTGGATACAACTTTATTCCCTGAACTTTGAGGGCTTTAACTTACGAACTTGTTAAGCTTGTGGGTTTGAGCATACGAACTTGATTTTGCATTAAGTTCGAGTCTGTGGGTTTGAATAATGTTAATCAACTCACGGTGACACTGGTAGATTTTGTTCAGCTCCAAGATGTCAGTTTCACTGAGTGTTTGGGATCCGAGATCCATGGCTGGGTCAAATTTTGCGTTGATAGTATCTTTGCCGTTGTTGTTAAACGTCGTTCTTCCGTAATGCATAATTGATTTGTAGTCATACAACGTGTCAAGCACTTGGCTTTCGCTTGCAATTCGACGCTGGAAGTTGTATGACTGGCCTAGGGAAAAAGGAAAATCAGCCCGCATCATGCACGCGCTAATGTCATTATCGATTGCATTCTGTTCAGTCTGTTTGATAAGACTGATACGTTTAGATAAAGATACGTTTAAACTTGCTGCTATTTGCAATACATTCACTAAACAACTTCAATGTCCCAATACTTGGGCTCAATATCCTTGCAAAGGATTATCAGGTCAGGATGGGGGCTTATTTGAGGGAAGGGCTTATTCGAGGATTTACGGTATTTCATACCGCATGATTCCGCATTTTACTAATGGTCATGGAAGTAATAACTGCAAACTTCAATGCAGTCGTTGGTGCATGAAGCCACGCAATGTTGTTATAGAATAATCATATTCAATTCAATAATGATATATAGCTAATCTCGTTACGAGTTAAACAACATTCCTGTGTAAACAAACAGTGTAGAATATGCTTTGTGCTTCTGTTTAAGTCTCTGTTTCTATTTAAACTTATCCTCGTTTGATTCCTGAATTTCTATGTCAAAATTGAAAAGATGAGATCCCGCGAAGAATTTTTCGAGAATGCGACATTGTCGCTTGTGATAATGGCTGTGCAAAATCTGTTTTTGGCGATTATAAGAGCATAGAATGAATTTTAATTGGGTCTTAGAAGACAATAACGTGTTTTATAACAAGGATAAATATTTTTCATGAATATTTTCAATGCATCACAGTGCTCGATAAAGTTTTCATAGCTACCAAGCCTGCATGCTTATTTACTGTTCATTAAGGACCAAACAAATCTCTTTGCTTTGTTAAAGAATTCATATCAACAACTGCTATAGAAGTCATTTTCTCCAGCAGTGTTTATTTACTAATAAAGTGATCTAAAGACTGATACAGTTGAGGTGCAGTGCAGCACAGCCTGCGTATGAGAACCAATGGATTAAGAATCTCCAGAGTTATATTTCTGCTCAAAACTATATGATAGAAGGAACGATAACTTATTGTTTTTGAACAATAGTCTGGATGCATGGTTTTCATGTAGGTGTTTTGCTTTATAACTTGCCTTATCAAGAGGGTGTTTGTATACTATTATACATTGCAAGATGTTTAATTCAGTATACCGTTAGACTGGTTAAGTTTGAGGGGGGGGAGGAGTCACTGCTGTACCTACGATTGGGAACAAAAGTCCCTGGGACACCTGAAAAATTCAGTTGATAATGCTATATTTCTGCACACTTTGTTCTCTGTGGGCAGAATGCGTCCCTCACTCCCCCAAATATGTTGTCTTGTGCATCGGTCTTTTCTCATGACCGCCGAAAAGAATTTCGGCAATATTGAATACAACTGCTTCCTGAGACAACATTGTTTTGGGGGAGGGGGTGAAGTATGCATGTAAAACTTGCAAACATCCAAGGTGTCCCATGGTTTTTGTAGATTTTATTGTAGCATGCGATTGAACAAGCAGTTTCAACAAACGTACCATCTTGAATGTTTTCGTAGTTAATAGTGACAAAACTGTCTCTGTCCGGCCTTGACTGCTCGTGGAAAAATCCTGTTAGGAGAAGTTCACATTTATAAGAATCCGTAATTCATTTTATGCAATGCGGCTCATTACGAATCCATTTTAGCCTCATTATGACATGAGCTTGGCGATCTGAGTTTGAAATGATTGGATGAACCTACCGAGAGCATGAAGAATCTCATGGATGATGATTCCTTCACTGAAGCAATTTGGGCCTAATCGGACTTCGGTTGCACCCGCAGACTTTTTGCCAATGTTTGCCCAACATCTACAATAATCAGATATGGTAAGACAGTTATTAGAACAATTGCGCTGCAATTTCTCACCTGTAGAAATAAAGTTTTTTTTTCAGCCATACCCATTTCCAGATGTGAAGTAAAGGTACGATTGGTCCTCGTAGACCATCGGTCTGAACTTTAAACATGGCACTGCTGCTACTATCTTGGCCATCGCGGCCTTGACTTTCGTTGACCCACCTGACACTGATGAGAATGGAAGTGTTCAGTACAGGGAGACGCTTCGTAAACATAGACAGGCCTGCGTCTGCTGACTACGAAGTGACTACGAGGCGTATTATGGTATTGGGAGACATTTGAATACTATGCTGGTAAGCTATATTAGAAGTGAGGGATAGGCGCTTGAAACAGGGGAGGGTTATTAGTAAGAGTAAGAGTAAGTCAATGATTGAAGGGAGGTGTTTAATTCTCAATTCGGAGATACTAATTAGAAGGGTAAACTACAACAAGGCATAGCAATGCGGACTTGCTTTGTCTATCAGATAAGGATGAAGAAATCGTTACTAGAAATGGACGTTTATTTGAGATATAGTTGAGTATTCTTAGCGTATAAGACGTGTGTTCTGCAGACGCCCCTTTGCGTTCATTATGTCCATTAAAATAAATTGAAGATGATTGCTCACCTGGAAGGTAGCCAATGTAATATGGAATCGACCTTGTTCGCCACGAGTTCCTCAGATCTTTGATGATGGCACGTTTGCTTGTTTTGCTACCTTCGTATTGTTCTTTTATTTCTGCATCAGTCATAGCTATGTCGCCTTCAAAGAGTTTTACCTCAGCGGCTTTGAAAATGAGAGTTGTTTTTATTATTATTATTACTATTATTATCCGCAGTTATTATTGCCGGGTTTAAAAGTGAATGTACACGCAGAATTGAACTCTCAATTCTTTGAGATCGAACCTATGGCATCAGTGTCCAGCGATGTTGGTTGGTTATGTCCTTCAAATACTGTGCTTTAAGAATATAGATATGAAAAAGGCTTTGTGCCTTTTAATCGTTCATTGCCTACCTTGATTGATTTTTATAATCTCGTTTTCGGCAGCAGTGCCATCTTTAGTTGACCTCTTTGTGAATAAATGGCTATTAGCTTCCATGATCAGATCATGTGCACTCTTCTTCATGGCTGCAGAAAGACAAAACAAGACAATATTGCTAAAATTAGTTTGTTTGTATTAAAAGTATTGCTTTAATTCTATTGTTGTTTGCAACAACAATGGAATTAAAGTGGAACCTTCATATAATGGACGCCCATGGAAATCGTGTTTTTGTTTGTTGTTTGGGGGGTGATTGTTGTATAAACATGTGTGTTAATAAAGGTTTCACTGCACAAGGTAGCAAACTTTGGACAGAACCAAAAATGCTTTTCGTATTGGGATTTTGTTCATCTCAGGGCGAATTCTGTTATCAAATTGTTCAGGGACCAAATTTTTAATAAAATAGCTCAAGTTCGAAACGTCGCTGACAATAGCTTCAAGCAGCTATTTCTTACAAAAGTAATAATTATTTAAAATATTATTTTAACAGTGAATTACTTGGTTACGCACGCAAACTTGTATATTTATTGTGACAAAATTTTTGATTTGTTATATTAAGGATCTCGTTTTCATAGCGGAATTCATCATATTGAGACTCCATAGCTATTTCCTTCACTTTGGAGGCCAAAATTAGAACCAGAGTTAATTTCATGCCATGTAAAATGATTCGTTAAACGTATTTATTGAGCTGTTTAATTTGAAGCTTGACATTTCCTGACATGCTACCATAAAACTCTATTCATTTTCTTTTGCGTTACCATTTATTGTCATCAAAGCTCATTTAATATTGTCAAATATGACTTCATTATTCGCAATAGTATTGGCTCGCACTTGTTAGAGGAACTGCTTTATTTGATTTCATCTCAAATGCAGCTGTTATTTGCATTGAATAGTTGCGCAAATATGTCCACTGGACATTCGATTTCTTAGAGAAATTCCCTTCCCCCACACAATTGGGGTTATATGAACAGAGCAAAAACTGTGTATGAAATGCTTTGAGCTGGACAGACGTGGTAGCACAAGGAAATGTTCGATTCAAGCGATCTTTTAACATACAAACAAGTGGGGAAATTCCCCACCAGACCCCAAAATTTCTCCACTAGTTGCCTCATTTTTCCCCACTTGCAAGTGCTCTTTTGTTGACTATTTTTTCGTAGCTAATTACACCTGTCTCCTGTTTACAGATCGTTATCATTGTCGTTGTTGTCTCACTACTGCCAACCATCCATGGAAATTTTGCAAATTATGTTTCATGGTGCATAATTTTCCTTCGTGATTTTAGTTTCAGTTGCATCACATTGAGAAAATGCCATTTTGCATCAGTCCCCCCCACCCACCAGTGAACATTTCTTAAACGACCCCCTGGTTCGTTTATGTACATTAGGCTGGTCTGGGGAATGCTTTAATTAAGCAAATGAAAAGCTGAATTGGGTATTTCATACCGCATGATTCCACATTTTACTAACGGTCATGGAAGTAATAACTGCAAGCTTCAATGCAGTCGTTGGTGCATGAAGCCACGCAATGCTGTTATAGAATAATCATATTCAATTCAATAATGATATATAGCTAATCTCGTTACGAATTAAACAACATTCCTGTGTAAACAAACAGTGTAGAATATGCTTTGTGCTTCTGTTTAAGTCTCTGTTTCTATTTAAACTTATCCTCGTTTGATTTCTGAATTTCTATGTGAAAATTGAAAAGATAAGATCCCGCGAAGAATTTTTCGAGAATGCAACATAGAATGACATTGTCGCTTGTGTTAATGGCTGTGCAAGATCTGTTTTTGGCGATTATAAGAGCATAGAATGAATTTTAATTGGGTCTCAGAAGACAATAACGTGTTTTATAACAAGGATAAATATTTTTCATGAATATTTTCAATGCATGACAGTGCTCGATAAAGTTTTCATAGCTACCAAGCCTGCATGCTTATTTACTGTTCATTAAGGACCAAACAAATCTCTTTGCTTTGTTAAAGAATTCATATTAACAACTGCTATAGAAGTCATTATCTCCAGCAGTGTTTATTTACTAATAAAGTCATCTAAAATCTGTTTTTCCTTCAAGAGCCTTTGTGGAAAGGTTTCAAGATGTTTATGTCTCAAATAACTTATGCCTCGCTCCTATATTTATAATGTACACTCATTTTTTTAGCTTTCACCCTATTTATGGTACGAAAAGTTTCGTAGCAAGTTTCTTAACACCAAAGCCGAAATTTTCTTAATTCATAGTCCTTCTCTTTACCTTCGGTGACTGTCAAACATAAATTGGACAGAGAAGCAAAAAGAAATGAAAATTCCATTGCAAGCAACTAAAATATCTTTTAAAATATATAACCGAACTGAACTATGGACAAAAGAAACAAAACCAATCCGACAAACAACATAAAAAATTTCTTAACTTTTTTGGATCACAAAATCTCCAACAAAGTTTCTCAAGTTTTGAAAATACGGCCCTACGGTTTGTTATAAATGATTTCTTATAAGAAATGGTTTCTTATAAAAAAAATGGGGTACCTACTATCAAGTAATTGGGGCTATTTGAATTCTGTTGAAAGCAGGAAGATAAAATTGGACGATATCAAGGTTCGATTAACCATGAGAATTTCTAAACGTTTACCTTTGCCTTCGATGAATGGTTGAGATAAAAATAGTACCAAAAGAGCTGCAATTAAACATTGCAACGAGACCATCTTCAACTGTAAACCACGCATCTATGTGGCTCCTCTTATTGTAGACTCAGCTCAGATGCAGTATATTTGAATTTGCGTTAATGCACCTCTCTTCAGTGACCAGTCTGGAAATTAAATGACTAGAATTGTTTACAGCTCTCTGGGTCTCTTCTCTTTTATGCACACTTTAGGTACCAGTTTCCAATAACCATGAGAAAATGACACCAGCATTAAATCTCAAATTATTTGTTTCCTGAGCGAGAAAACCTGGCAATGTTAATATTGACACAATATGCCTACTCTGTTATTTTCAGTTTTGTTTATGCAATAAGATCTGGTTCATTTTTACATTGATTCAATTTTGATGCTACCACAATTTCCAATGAAGTTTTTCATTTCAGATTTCGCTGCGTTTATGCATTTTGTGAAGAAATTTCAAAAACTAGCAAAAATTTCAAAAATTATTAAATATGTTTGTGGCTTCTGTGTTGTTTGGGAAATGGAAATATTAATACAGTGTATCAAAATTTTTATTTAATTTTCGAATTTCACACAAACAGAAATGGTAGCAGACGTATGGGAGTGGGGCCGCATCATAATTACATAATCACATGCAAAGTCATTCATAAGGAGGGTTTATCCATGGAATAAATTCACAAATAAACATAAGTGAGAAAATAAGCCGACAAATAAAAGTTATTTTGTACTCCAGATTCCAAGCCTTCCAAAAAGATAATGTTTTTCGTTGTGTTTTGCTTCTGCAGGATTTACTACAACGACAGAAATTCCAATCAAAGATAAAAATCCCAGAATTATCGTTCTACAAATAAATGGTAGCCATGGTGATTACTAATGGTCTTCGCTGTCAGGCATATGGGGGCCTTTTGTTTGGGATTTTCTTCTCTCCAAATAATTACTCTTACAACTTATCAATGGGCAAACTATATAACAGCGATGTGTAACATCGACCCTGTTATTCGATGGTTGACAGTTAATTTTAACACAGTTTGTTGACTCTCGCTATCTCGAACTCCGAATGGAAATGAAAACATGGTTGACAAATCGAAAGTTTCATGAAATGGAGTTTTTCTTGATAATAAATTTCTTTCGAGAGTCTCGAGACCAACGAACTGGTTATTCCAGATGGTGTCACAACATGTCACAGTATTTTGCATTGCACCAATTGATTTTTTTGAAAAGAAGCCTGGGCTCCATACATTATGACGTATTAACAGTGAATTCAACCAATCGAAGAGCAGCCTTCGCTTAGGAACAGAATTCAATTCAACGGTAGCCTCTTTTGTAAACATGGCGAATGAGAATTTCCATTGAATGACAACAGATCTTCAGGAATTCCGTACTATTACAATGATACCTTGAAAAGATAACTCTGAGGTATATTCAAAGTTTTTCTTGAACTCTCTACTATATGAAATGATAATTTTTCAGCTTTATGGTGTTATTTTCAACCTTGCTAATACAACCGTAAACGCTCGATGTTTTAGGCCACCCCTTCAGTCTTGCGAGTTTTTATTTTATTCCTCTTAAATAATCTTAATAGTCAATATTCCAGTGCTCTTGCTGTCTTATAAATATAAGCCATTAGCTTAAAAATAAGAGCAACCATTAGGTATTTACGATGTTAGCTGCGTTAAACTTATAGTAAAGAAACGAAAACGCTTACATCGAAAGGACCCACCCCCTTTTGTCGCCTTTTGCAACCAGCTAAAGACAACTAACTTTACTGTTTAAGTTT
Source organism: Sanderia malayensis (assembly GCA_013076295.1). NCBI lineage: Eukaryota > Metazoa > Cnidaria > Scyphozoa > Semaeostomeae > Pelagiidae > Sanderia > Sanderia malayensis. The sequence continues at coordinate 5,261,618 of RQOL01000828.1, forward strand.
GATGTTCTGAATTTACTAGAATAACAGTGAATTTACTTTCTTATCGCTTTGTTTTCTGTTATCTATATTTACTCCAGTAATATTTTTCACTATCAGTTGTGTAGCATAATAAACTTTGTTGAAATGGAATCTCAAAGGCTGGCAACAAAATCCCCAATTCATGTCCATGTTGCGAGAAATACACCTGTTCACGTTCATGTAAAGAAAAAAGGCAAGAAACAAAAAGAAATGCCTGGTGTACCCAATGCAATTGAGGTGAGTCACAATTTACAATCACAATCTCTAAATCAGGGAGTTTAAAACAATCTGAGTCAAAAGTAGTTGCTTTATCAGTTTGTTTATCAAGCCTTGTTGTGATAAGAATTTGCAACGTGCTTCAATTCAATGCAAAATGTGGATCTTTATTTTATTTGCAGCAAAGGATTTCACAGAGACATTCATCTGGTCTTGGTTCATCTGTATCAAGCGGGAAATCTGTATGTAGAACATTCTAAGTTATTTTCTATAGTTTATTATTTACTTTATTGGTGACTATCACATATTTTGATATGTTTATGCCATGTTTTGATAATTATCTTGTGTTGCTGAAGATCACAGCTGCCAGAAGTAAAGCAAGATCAACACCAACTTTTATTCCTCCCCCTGGCAAATCGTCAAACCCTGGAAGATCCATTTCATGGGATGTAAGTAAATCATTTTGAAGTAAAACTTCCTCTTATCAAGCAATCTTTAACCCATCATACAAGTTCAAATTTTTTATTGCCATCCAGGAGAAATGCATTTACATAATGCTTTTTCGACATTTCTTGAAGTGTAAGCTTATTATTCAAGTCAAAGATTCATTCCACATTGCAGTAAAATCCAAATAGCTTGAACCACCAAGGGATGAAAATATAAGGTCTGAGTTTACAAATGTTCATGTTATGTGAAAAGGTTGAGCTAAGGAATATTCTATGAGATGAGGTTCTCTGAGGCAGGTGTGGATGCAGTGGAAATTATTGAGTATATTAAAGTTATTCAGAGTTTGAGTAATTGGGATATTGCTGTCGTACAGCCTTGCAATCCAGTTTTTCAATGTTTCATTTTCCTTATTTTGTAAACTTGGCCAATGCTTTTAACCCCTAGGGTCCGAGTCATCGCCTTGAGATCAACCAACCAATCAGCTCTTCAAAAAGAAAGGCTGCCATCAAGATGAGCGACCTGTCAACTTCTGAGGTATTTTTTTCTATTGAAAATCTTACTTTACAGTAAGATTTGCGACAAAGAAAGCAAGATATCTGTGTTTGTTAAAGAGGGCTATCACAACATGCATAAAGCAAATGGTCAATATATGAAAATGGTCAATTTGGAGTAATTCCAACTTTTATGTTTTTTTATCTGAGCTTTACTTAAGGGCAGTAACCAACATTTTAGGTTATTATTAATGAGGATTTAACTCCAGTCGAGCTTTCAAAATTGTTTTGGTTACCTCTGACAGTAAATCTCGGATAATTCATCTTTTTTTTCTTTGATATTCTAGGAAGAAGATTTGGCTGGCAAAGATGCTTATTATGAGTCAAAAATTAGTTCACTGATGGACGAAGTTGGAACCCTGCGAAATGAGGTATTTTGTTTGCATTGAATGACAGAAACCCCTGCAGCATAGGTTCGATTCTACATGATTCCATTTATCCACCAGCGTGATCTGCATTCGAACTCGTTCCCATTGCTTTGTACAGGTTGCCTTACAAAAGACGTCACGGGTCGTAGAGAAGAAAAATGACCAGTTGAATGTATCGAGAAGATTACTGGAAGAACAAGAAGATGAGATACTGGTATTTGTTTATTTCCATCTTCATTTTGCAGTTCAATATAGCTGCTGTTCTTATTTTAACATATTCGGATAATATTGAAGTCATCGGCGTAGCGTTGTATACGTGCTTTTATGTTTGCTATAGCGCATGCGTTTTGTGCCAAGAAATTTGTTTCTAATTCACAGGGCTACAAGTCGGAATTGGATTCGACAATCAGAGAGAACGAGAAATTACGTCACTCGGTTGAGAAATTCAAAGATGTCGTAGAAGCATCGAGGTATGCATGTCTGACATCGTTCATCGCACCCTCTTATTTATTAGCGCTCTTCCCTGACAAACGCCCCCCCCCCATTCATATGCACTAGAATGGGGCAATAAACGCTCCTTCCTGTCACGTATTTCTTTTTGTTAAACGCCCCCTTGCTGTAGTGTGTTGAATTTCCTGTCACATCTTTTCTTTTATTAAACGGCCCTTACTGCAGTGTGGTGAATTTCCTGCCAAGTGTCTCTTTTTATTAAACGCCCCTTACTGTAGTGTGGTGAATTTGGTTGTTAACAGCCCGCTATTATGTTCTTCCCCATCGTTTCAGATCTGAGTTTGAGCACATTGAAAACGAAAAAGAGACTCTGTTGAGAAAGTTGGTTGAAGTCGAGGTGGATGGTCAGGCGGCTGCAGAGGAAGTTGGGAAGCTAAGGGATACAGTGCGCCGACTTAAACACGTAAGCTGTCGCATTTTAGTAGCAGAATCTAAGCTGGGTAAATCTGTTCAGATACAGTAAAGACCCGCATATAAGAACCTTTAAATTTCCATCCAGGCTATTGTTCCAAGACAATAGGTCATTGTTTCTTCTATTGTTTTGAACATAAATATCACCCTGAAGGTTCTTAATCCATTGGTTCTTATATGCGGGTTTTTACTGTATTGTGAGAAATTGCTCCAATGACAATATCCTTTGTGATCTATTAAAGCATAGGTTCATCTCTAAGGCCACTGCCATGACACCTTCCTTCATTAATAGACATCTATCTATAGCGGACTGTCCAATTGATTTTCAATGGTCGTTTATCGTAATGGGTTTATACTATACCATCTATGGAACAGATGCACTGTGTAACGAACTCAGCATTAAGCCTGTAGGTGCCCCTTACAAAGTCCATCTACCGCAATTGTTAACGAAGATTTTTTCTACGTACCTTTGCTTTGCTAGTTTTTCCTTGAATCACCATGCCACCGTCCATTTTATAATACGTCTTATCATTTTTTGCTTCCAGGATAAGAAGCTGACAGTGAGTGACGTCAGTGCTTTGTCTCACCAGCGTGAGATTCTAATGCAGAAACTCGAAGGCTTCGAGTCAACAAACAGGGCGCTGCGAAAGATGTTAAAGCATGCCCATAATAAAGAGGTAATCTCTTGCCCGACATCCTTCTTAACTCCTGCTGCACGCTAGCAAAATGCAAAGTGCATTCCCATGACGACTAACTTTAATATTCCAATCAGTTTGTTATCATTTTGTAATTATTTTAATGATTATTGAATAAAGGCTTAATTTTTAAGCTCCTGTGTGGGCTTTATGCGTTTGAAGTCTTGAAAAAGCTGATACTAAGTAATCTAAAGTTTGTGACTCATTTGCTTTCTATTTTATCAAGGAGCAAACAGATCATTTGGTGGAACAACGAAATGTTTTATTAAGGAAACTGACAGAAGCAGAAACAAACTTGGCGGTAAGCGAAACACGTTGTTTTTAATTTATTTCTCGTCAACTTCCACTATTCTTTAGCTGGCTGCCACATTTGCTGGATTCGCTGGGTTTAATTAAGTAGCCTTATATGAGCTGGACTAATTAAATTGCGCTTTGATTCTCGTGTTTACACTAGCGTCCATGTAGATCAACTAGTTAAACAAATACTGATGCTGACAGTGCTAAGAAATTACGATGAGCTGTGTCAGTTCCCACGGCAAAAGAAACAATATTTTATATTCATATTACCCGTGTGATATTATTGCATATCACCTGCATGTAAATGATGCCTTGTCAACTTCAATGATTATTTTCCCATGAAATCCGTTTCTGTTTAGTTGACGAATCTCGAAAGTTTTTATTCGCTTGCTCTTCAAGAAGGCCAACATGGAGCCTGTTTATTTGTGACAAGTGGATCTATTTTCTTGAGTGTTTTTCCTAATTTCTGCAGCCAAACACATTGCACGAGCATCTTTTAACTGAAGCATCCCTGTTCTCATCCATTTTTGATCTCAATCTTCTTGTCTCTGGGTATTATCTTCTATACTCTGTTTAACACTAATGGTTCTGTAGACGTGGAAGTCTAATAACTTCACTCTTACATTACGAGGTTTTTTCCCCAACTGACCTCCAGTTTATCTGAAGTTCGCTGTAAATCAAAGCACTGCAGTTGTTTCTATGACACGTTTTATCTGTCCAACTAGATGTCTTAGTAGGATACCATATTTCTATCTTTTTTATTTGATAATTACTGTTTTTGTTGTAATTAATTTTGCAGAGTGTAGAAGCCGACTTTGAGGAAAAGGAAAACCAAGTCGTGGCACTGATGGCCCAAGTTCATTCTGACAAGGTAACACACGTTGCATCTGGTAATTTCTACTGCATTACATGCACTGGATATTGAACTGTGTTACACAGCTTTATGTGAGAGCAATATTTTTTGATCACTGTTCAATATTCGCTGCTGCGTAGCAGAGCGAAGTGAAGCGGCTACGCGGCAGAACATAATCGAGTCCTTCTCGAGAAAAAATCTTGTGAGGATGTTTGGATGTTTATGTGTTTGTCTGTGTCATTCTAGCCAGCGCGTGGCCTCAAATCCTCCTCCGTTTAGCCGTATGACACCATTCAATCACATCAAATATAGATATCTAGGCTTCCAAGCACTCTAAACACCCTCTCTCCATATTTTTTGAAGTACTCATTTCAAAACATATCGTTTTAATCGAGTGCTAGATGCTTTAGTCCTGATTATTGGTTTTACATCACAGCAGCATTCATTTTAACAATGTTAACAGCTGGTCTAACAATTTATGCCTCCGGAGAAATATTTTATTTCTTTACGGATATTTGATCAAATTATTAAACTAGATGTTTTCTGCGCGAAACAAATTGATACCGGTTATATAAATTTTCGTGCGAATCCAAAATGGACCATTTAGTATTAACTTTTTTGTTAGTTCAACTCTTGTGGCGCAGTGGTCGGCACTTGTGCTTGCCACTCGTGGAGTCGCGGATCGATTCCACTGTGCTCCACTTGAAGTTGAGTTGAAGTTGAGTTGAAATTAAATGAGGCCTGGTACACCGAGGATCTACAAGGGAAAGTAGATCCCCGGCGTACCGGGACTTTTCGTCTTTCCGTTCAGGATAGTTTTTTCGGCAGAAACGCCGAAAAACCATCAACCGATCGTACTCAACTACTAACTCTGTTGGTACACCGGGGTGACGAGCGCCAACAGTGCCGGTCTGTTCATATATATCCAGTGACATCTGCCTGGACACTCGCCACCGATAAATATAGATACGTAAAAATATTTATCTGGAATCGTGTGCACAGTCTTTCCAATTGTGGGCATGAGTCCAATACGCATGCGTATTTATATCATTTGCTCTCCTTTGTCTCCATAATTTAAGTTGGAACTTTATTTTGTTTTTTCTATTTTACCATCTATTATGCCAATGAAAAGACGCGTACAACAGCGTTGCCAACAGCAACGCCCCCATCACTGCCAGTCAAGCCAGAGCCCAGTCGTAGTTACTTCCTTCATCTTTTTAAATTAAATTAATTCATTTGAACATACCTGCTATTTATTCTTTATCTTCAACCCTGCCTCATCAAACACTATTGTAACACACACCTGAGCAGCACTCGCCTAAACGCTGTTTACATCTAGTTTTAAAAATTGCCCATTTTGAGACCGAAATTATTCTCCACCGACCCCTTTTTTGTTGTGTGATGGAACTTAGATAATCAAAAAAATCTTAATGACTTTTAATTACAACTTGACCCGATGAAAAGCAAAGCTCGAAACGTTTTTTATGATATCATTATTCAAGTGTACAATTGTCGAAATTTTATTGTTGAAGATTTATCTACTAAAACATCTTAGTTCTGATGAAGTTTGAGCCTTGCTTCATTCTTACACTATTCTTAAAATTTAAAGAATTTGAGCCCCAATATTCTTATAGAAAAGTGCGCATATATGCATGACAATGCTATATAGCTAGCTGCTTATGTAGGCATATTTACATGTGAGTGTATTGATTGAAGCATTGATATTATATGGTGAATATATAGCTCAAGACAGGGGATAACTGGGAAAGCTGTTTCTAGTCTTTCTCTTTATCTATGTGTGTTGTTGTCTTTTGCAGGAGCAAGCCAGAACGTTTGAGGAGCTTCAGAAAACCATGGAGGCCACTCGCGCACATCTGCAGAACCAGTTGAAGAATAAAGAAGGTGAAAATAACAGAATGTCTGTTCAACTGCGAGTAAGTTGGTCAATTTCTATTAATACTCTTTGTCTGTGCTTGTAACGTTGATTCTCTATATTATGATTCATTATTGATACTTGATTGAACCTTCAAGGGGTGCTCAGACTCAATGAATATCTGACTTTAGGGAATTTTCTAATAAGCTAGGACGATGCAATTGAAAATCTGTCCAATTCAGTGAGAGTCTGAGTTTCCAGGGTATGATTTAACGGGATTCAGTAGAGCTGCCTACTTATGTAGCTGTGTAATTGCCGACTATGATTTGCTTATTAGCTTTATTCTTTTTTTGGAAAGGAACTAGAACAAGATTTGAATCGCAGAATAATGGAAGTGGAGCATTTGGAGGGTCTGCTAAGCAGCACCAGAGTGAGTCAATATTTTAAGGTTTTTTATTGGCAACTATGTATTTTATTAACTTGTAGTAGTTAAATTGTTCTCTGCTTTCATCGCAGGATAAATCTATGAAAGACAAAGAAGCTCTTAAAAAAGCAACAAGGTTGGCCATGAAAGATTTCTGGTTTTGAATTCCGTTCAATTGTTTGATTTGTGTTTTTATTGGCATGGAAATTCGTGCTCGAAGATGTTTACACGGTGGAGGTTTTTGTCGTTCGAATAGGTCTTCTCGGTTAACGAGTTGTTATCTTCCGCAGGATACAGAGAGACAGAGCGAGCAAAAGCGAAGAGGCGTTGGAACATCTAAAAAACAATCTTGCAGCCAAGGTAAAAGATCAATGTGAACATTTTATCTTTTTATCACGTTTGCTTAGCCACATTGATTTGGAATGTGTTCCTTCTTGACTGAGATAGGGATGTTATTCGTGGTAGCGTGACTGGGAAGCCAGTGATTTTTGGCTAGGTAATTTGATTTAGGTAGCATTGGACAATGCTGTGAACTGTGTTGGATTTTGCAGGAGGAAGAGGCAGGCTCGTTAGCAATTGAGTTGGAGACATTCAAGGATAGATACACTAAAGTGCATCGTGAGAAAGCTGCATTGGATGCGAATACCATTCAGCTGCGCAGGTAAGCAGAAGGGTCTGGTTAACAGAACAATATTGTTTTGTGGGGGGGGGCTGAATAGAGCCAATAGGAAATGAAGTTTGCTGATTGTAGCATTTTGATTAGTTTGTCAAGTGTCCTAAGGACCTTTGGTCACCATTGTACGATGCTTGTTGTTCATTGGTAATATAAATATCGATACTACCGCATTCCGTAACTGAACACCTCATACCTTGAACTGGTTCTTATGAAATTCAGTCCTGAGCTTCGTGCACATAGCCATGTAATTGTTATTATTTCAATGACAACGTCGTATGGGGATATCATTGTAAGAGCGGGTGTATTGCACGAGGATGGTGAACGCGATAGATAATCATGTATTTTATTTGTTTCCAGCCAACTGAATGATATTGAACATCTCATGACTTCAGTCGATATACGAGGGTCTTCTAAGGTGACTAAAATCATTTTTCAAAGCTTTCCATTTGTTTCGTGCATACACGTGTTGTTTATAGCACATACATTCTTATTGCAGTATCCCCGATACTGATTTGTTGTTATTCATACGAATTAAGCCATTCTGAAAGATATGCTGTTAATGATAAATGTTGTTGCAATCTGCACTCAAATACGTTGCTAATGCGTGCTGAGCTTTGCATTGTTTTCATTGAGATTCCTTCTTTGGGTATTCGAAAAAGAACTGTATGCTTAGTTGTAGCATTTGATGTCTTGCTGTTTGTATTTAGCAATAAATTCGTGATGGCTTCTTTGTTTTCTATACAGGCTTCAGAGTCTTTGACTTCAAGATTGAAATCGAGCCTGTTGGACTTGAAAGCATATAAAACAGAATCCGAAAGCATGAAGGTAGATCATTTCCAAGAATTTCTATGTTTGCTGCAAACATATCTTTATCTATATGTTTGCTAGTGTATTTCACAGTTGGAGCGTTCCACGGGTATCTGATCCTTTCCTGGTTCAACCTGTTGGACCGTATGTTGGTATGCCTGCGGGTTTTTTCTTCTATTACCTTTGGAATGCTGTAGCCCGAGCTTCACACCAAAGATAATGCAAGCAAGCTTGGTTGCTTGACTCAATGAAAACCGAAGATGTGGAACTGAATTCTGTTTGACTTCAAATCAACTTTGTGCTACCAGGTGGCATTGGTGATAACAGCTTTTGATTTTCGATACTTTTTCAATAACTGAAGATTTTCTGTCTCGCTCTAGGAACAAGTTGCATCATTGTCTGACAAATTGAGAAGTGTTGAGAAATCGGCAGCTGCCAAGGTATGATCCATTAGTAATATCATACTATAATTAACTTTAGCTGTACCTTAGTCTTCCATGCTGTGCTGTACTATACTCTGCTATACGATACTATACTGCACTGTGTTGTATTGTATTGTATTGTACTATTCCGATCCTCGTATTCTGATTGTACATTCTAATATTGCTAGCTTTTTGTCAGTGCATCTTTGACTGTGTGCATTTTTATGTTTGGTAATGTAATATAAAGTTATTTATTTGGTTAACAGGCTTCTTCGTCGCAAGGAGAAATAGCAAAACTGCAAACGGCTGTGCAACAATACGAAACATTGATCACTGAATTCAAACTGCAAATAGAAAGGTACAGAAAGGAAAACGAAGAATTGAATGACAAAGTATATCAAAAGGAAAAGGAGTTAAAAAAGCAGTTTCATCAAAGCGCTAATGAAAGCGAAAAGGTGCATTTCTTTGACTACTTCTTTCTTTGTCTTCTTCACTCTTTCATGCCATGCAAATATCATTTCTTTAACATGCAGAAATTCAACCTAACTTCAATACAAAACACTTTTCTTTACTATCCCAATATGCTCTTCAATCTTTTTGCTATACTATTTTATGTTAAATCATATTGATACATGCGTTCTGTGCTACAATGTACTGTGTCTTTTATATCGTATGTCTTATAGAGTAGTTTAGAATACTGCCTTACTTTATTCCTGGACGTATTATCATTTCTGCGATGCATTATGGCGCATTGCTTACTTTTAACGATGTTGTTCTATGTTTAGGCTGCAACAAGGTTTGAGAAGAGGATCGCAGAGCTGGAACCTTATCCAGAACTGTTGAAGGTAGGTGTTGGTGTGTTTCAACTTCAAGTCTAGTCGATTTATCAAAGTTCAACCATATATTCTTTTCAGTGAAGGATAAACAAAACCGTCGTATTCGGAGGCTTTGTGAGTTAGAGTGCAATTTCTGATTGATTTTGTGTGTGTGTTTCTTTGTAGACAGCAGAGATACGCCTGCACGATGCTCAAGAGAGAGTTATTGCTTACGAGAAAAGAGCATCAGAGCATACAAAACTGATCGCGGAGCTTACGCAAAAGGTAAAGAACCCCTAACCTTTACTCTCTCTCTCTCTATCTCCTACCTTTTTACTTCTCGTCTGGCGGTGTAACTACACCTATGCATCTACCACTGTAACTACACCTATGCATCTGTCCCCTTCCAAGATGAAAACCTTAGCTTTATTGGCTGTATTTGTTTATTGGAAATGTTTTAGTTTTAATGGTTTATGTACAGTAAACACCCACATATAAGAACCAGTGAATTAAGAACCTTCCAGGCTGAAAACCCTGCTCAAAACAATAGAAGAGACAATGGGATATTGTATTTGAACAATAGGCTGGGTGCAGACTTCACAGGTTCTTATATGCGGGTCTTCACTGTATTGACTTTGCTATTTGTTTCATCATTAAAGGTTGATAGTCAGTCAGAACAGCTTGAAAGAGTGAGAGAGAAGTATCACGGTAAACAAGATGATATGAAACAAATTCAGTTGAAATATGAAGTCACTGAGAGGTGGGAAAGTCGTTTTTATTTTTTTAGGAATATTTGTTAAGTCAATCAGCACTTACGCACAAATCTTTACCATTTGTCCTTGTCAAGTGTGGGTCTTGTTCCTCATTCCATGTTCCAATAAATATCCTTCTTATCATTGCTCATCAAACATGGTTCTCAACGTCCACAAATGGAACTTTGCAGGAAATTAGAAGATACTGAATTACATCGTCGCGAGATGATGAATGTGGTGGAAAAAAGAGAAGATTCCATTCGTTTATTACAGGTAAAAGTATTTCATTCAAATATATTACTGTCATGCTTCGAGTATCATTTTTGATGTTAGCTTGAACCTCTGATGTCTTCAATGTTGATGATGATTATGAGTATGATTACTAATACATTATGATTACTCTGCGATAGTAGACTCCTTAGGGTATACCTGTGACCTTTGGGTGGTACAAATATATTTCTGCGTTTGTGGAACTGGCCTCGATGGATGCTCCACTGAATTTTGATTTTTGATTATGATTGTGATTGAGTTAGATTTGACGACTGTTGAATTCGTTGTTGAAGGAACGCTTGGATGATCAGCGTCACGAGAATTCTCGTTTAGTGCAACAGTTGGACACGGCGTTGGCTGATGCTAGAAGACAAGCTGATGTACAGAAAGAAAAAACGCTGAGCAAGGTACATTGTCTTACTGCAGTAGGAGACAATGTCAACAGGGGACACTTAAAAAAGTTTGATGAAAATGCTTCTTTGTTTCCTGTAGACACCATTCCATCCTCCTAAAGCAATGTTACACAATCGTATGGTTGTGTAACCTTGCGATGCGAAATGATGTGAAGTCTTGCAAGATCAAGATTGATTAGCTTTGCCAGGAATGAAATCAATGGCTTATATCTTGTTTGTTTTTACCATAGGAGCGGACAGCTCAAGCAAGAATAATTGATCTTGAAGCTCAGCTGACCAGATCGACTGCAACAGCTCAGCAATTGAAGAGAGCTAAGGATGAGGTTTTCATTTACTTTCTTTTTTAATTATTCTCATTTTACTAATTATTCATGATTCCCCCTCGAATTGCCCTACTGGAAATACAGTGGAAGCTCCATATGTCGGTGTTCGTTATATGGAGCTTGATTCGAAGATTTTGTCCATTGTAGCTAATGAAAGTTACTTTTGCAAAGAGATTACCGATTTTGAGAAATTTTGGCAAATATATTTTTTCGTTGTTCAGAGGTGCCCGTTAATACAGGCTACCCTGTATGGGTGCGTTCTTTTGGGAAATTTATCTCTTCCGAATTCGGAAAAAAGTAGAGTTTGGAGATTTCCGATCCATGACTCCGAAAAACGCAACGGAAGAGTTTCGAAGAATCTCTGCGAAGTCTCCAAAGTCTTCTTGCTCTGGAGACAGAAGAGTTTGGAGATTGCGAAGTCTCGGATTTTCCGGAGAATTGACCAAAAGAACGCGCTTTCCATCTCCACAAAGTCTCCACAAAAAGGAAGAGGCAAAAAAAGTTTCCAAAAGAACGCACCCTACACAATGAAAGCCTCTATGCAACCGACACCCTTTAATAGCGGACAAGGATTTCTATCCCAAATTTTCCAGAATCGTTAGTTTTTTGTAAAAGCCACCTCATTGCAACGGATGGCTCTCTTATAACGAACAAACATTGTTATCCGTTGCGTCAAGGTAAAAATTTTATTATATGAAGTTCTGAGATGCTTTTTTCGATTTTTTCTGCAGTCTGAACGCAAGTTTAACTCGCGTCTTCAAGACATGAGAGATCGTTTGGAGCAAGCCAACACAACAACACGAAGCATGCAGAGTTACGTATCATTCTTAAAGTCGACTTATGCCAATGTTTTCAACGAACCACCTGACTCTCCACTCTCGTCGCCTCGACCATACTAGCCAGTACAGCCAAGGCAGACACTCTTCTCGCAAAGGTATAGTTTTCATGCACTTTTCTTTATTACTCTCACTGGCTGACTGTCCTGTGAAATTTTATACGTATGCTAGTTACACCTGACTATTTTGTCGTATCAGGAATTTGTGTACTCTTGTAAACTTTTCTATGGCAAAAATCTAGTTTTAAGAACTGACCGTATGTGAACAGTTTTATTTGTTTTATCGATCGAAGGTGTAAGCAAACGATTGACTAGCTATTTCGTCTTCTATTTTGTACAGAACTTGGTATTTTTAGTGCATGTGTTTTACGCCAGTTGAGCCTAGATCAGTCGATTTTCGTTTGCATCTAGGTTCCTTAATGTATTGACATATTTATATTCCCCCCCCCTCTAGCTTTTTATCTGAATGTATACTGCAAGCTTGGCTCTCGATAACTCGAACCCTTGTTAACTCGAACAAATTTTCTTTCCCCTTGCTTTTTCGACATATTACGGTTTAACAATGGTTTTAGCAATCTCGTAAAGATATAGAGACACGTTGGTTTATGCTTGACGGCTTGGCATACGCTAACTATTACCGTAAATCATCGAATAAGCCCCCGGGGCCTTATTTGCAAAAACGGAATTTTAGCTGGATTATTTTTCAATATTAAGCAAAATAAAAGCTATACGATGCAGCCAATCAATAAAGTTATTGGTTTAAATTTATTGTTATTTGCAATACATTCGCTAAACAACTTCAATGTCTGGAAACATGGGCTCAATATCCCTGCAAATGATTATCAGGATGGGGGCTTATTCAAGGGGAGGGCTTATTCAGAGGTGGGGGCTTATTCGAGGATTTACGGTAATGCCAACCTGTATACTGCAACAACTTGAGGTAAATTACGTTTGTGCCAATTTTCACTGTATCCCAACCCATCCCAACTTTAAACTGTCGTCAGAAACATTCACAATGGCTCAATCTTGCAACACCAAGTGCATTCTCAGATACATATTATTGAACAAAGCATGTTTTTTCTTTTTGCGTTTTGTTGTATTTTAACTTACTCGTTTAACTTTGCACATCTATTTTTGGATTTTAAGTATTTTAATATTAACCTGCATGGTGTAAGAATATATGTATATCTGTTCTTTGATAATACATTTAATGGATTTTTAAAGGCACTCTTTCAGGTGGGCTGAGCTTACAAGTTGTTGCTTTATTCAGTGATGTACCTCGGAGGGTTGTACCTCTTTTTCACTCTGGAGCCTCGATTGCACACCGACTACTCGTGCCTGCATGTCCAACACACCACTCCGTTGGGCTGAGCTTCTTCAGTTTGGCTATGGTTTGGCCTTTTGCTCTCCTTCATTGCAATGGCTATGTGGTTTTCTTTCTTTTAAACTAGAGAAAACTAACATTTCTTGGTTCTACAGTCGATTTAGAAATGGCTCTTTGACTTTTGATATATTCAACCACGGTTGTCGAACATGTTGAAGTTAAAATAAACCAATAAATACGGATGCGAGAAGATTAGAATGGATACAAGTAGCAAATTGGATAATTGGCTGAAGACGTGGAAATAAACAGGTGAGGCCTACTTTTTAAGTGCTTTTTGCAAACAGAATGCTCTTAAAATTACACTTATCTGGTGTGAAATTTTTAATTATTGTAATTAGCATTTCGGAATCTGTCTGCAATGAATAATTTAAAAGAAAGTGAAATAAATTAACATTAATTAAGTTAAATGATATGTAAGTCTGAATCAGTTTCGTCACAAGTAGAAATTATTTGGTTTTACGCTCGCATTGCAATTCGGGTTTACTATTGTCTCGTTGAATTGCTTTGGCGTGTAAAGAAATCAACATTTTTCTAAATTTTCAACTCAGAAAATTCCATCAAGCGTAAATTTGTGCAATAGAAAATATTCAAAAAGATTCAATAATTTAGTTAAGCAAATTTAATAGAAGTCTCTATTAACTATATTATCCCTATTATCCCTATTAATAGATTTCTGTTAACTTTGAATTAAGTAAAAATTCAATAACACACGTTATGATATTTTTTTTTTATTGTACAACTTTTTAAGTGCAAAGTTATGTTGTCCACAAATTAAAGCTCTTTTCTTCTTGCTGTACTTGAGAAGGTAAAAGAAAGATAAAGCATGAAACAGAAAAATGCAAAACCAATTGAAATTTTAATGTAGTTCGATTTCTTTAATTCGGAGAAAAAGGAAATATCTTTCGCTTCTGCCGGTAACAATGAATTAAGAAAATTTTCCGATTTTTTAAAACATTTTTTGTCTGTTTCCATATGTCTTATCTCGTCCACAATACCAGCCTGTAAAAGTAAATAATTCATCATGAAACAGCTTGTCACAAAAGAAATGCAAAATATTTCAAGTTATCAGAATATTTTAAGCACATATTTAAAATTGATAAGAATGTGTTTTGAGGCAAAGCATATCCGAAACATTTGAACTTTTATCAAAACATCGTCGAAACCTTTGACCATGGTAACAAGGACTATAAATTAATTAGAACGATTTGGATGAAATTATTCTTCTACAGATTCGGCTATTTTCACCCGCCATTTATTTAGCAATTTGAATTTTAAATAATTTAGAGAACTCGTAGTTTTAAAATCAAGCAAAGGTTGAGAAACTGCGTTAATCGCGAGCTTATTTTCTTATTTTTAATAATCCTCACCCATCCTCCGTGCTCTTTTATCCATGGTCCGAGTTTTAGTGATGTGAAACAATGAATCCAATTTAAAATACAAAGCATAGTTTTGCTGCAACCATGTTTCGTACATTCTTCTGCTAGACCTCCACCGAAGGCAAAGAATGCTAAAAGCAAAGACGATTTGATTCCATTTTGAAACAATTCTTCGCAAAACTTCGCGAAATCTTGACACAACTGCCTTTCGTTGAAGCTTGAAAGGAGAATGTGACTTGATATATTCCCATATGTTTCTGGGTATAGCTGCTCCAATGTTTCTATTAATTGACAAAATATTAACGTCGTCTGTTCATCCAGGCGATGTTCAAATTCTTTCACGTTCTTCAGACTTGCAGTTCCCATCGCAAGTGCCATTCGCCTCATTTTCCGCGATAGGTAACGGTGGCCTAAAAATCTTGCTTGAGCTGCAATTTCTTCATTTATATTGTTGTTGTTATTTTTCGTATTATTTGCCATTTTAACACCGCGTTCTGGTTGGTACCTGTAGAGCTTCGTCCAAAGAAGAGGCATTTTGTTGATTCGTGTGAAAAGTTGTGCGACCTCTTTCTCTCCTTGAATAATTTGCAATGCAACGATTATAAATTGTCTACTTCTGAATTCCAAAGTTTCTTTATTCACAAGTTACTTATGAAATTAACCCAAATTCTTTGCGGCCAACTTTGTTATGAATGAACACTAATACTTGAGCAAATTCCTAAAGTAAATTTGTTGTGAGTTGTTTTTGTATAATTTTTTATCTGTGTTTTCGTTTACTGTTCGCTTGTTTACGAACTATTGACAACTCGTGCAATTAGAAAATTTTCACAAATGTTCTCAAGCAAACACAACTGCTCCGTCTTAAATCAACCAGCGTTTTAATAAACCTCACATAATTGCTGCACTGCGAGTTTCGAGTCAAACAATTTTTGAATTCAACTTTTCCTCTTTAATATTGCCAATTAACAACAATTGGCTTCATTGTTTGAAAATCTTGGTTTCATTGTATTGTTGTCATATAGCAAATTGAATAGAATAAAGGCGAAGTCCAGAGAAAAAGATTTTTGTAAATGAAATAAAACAAGAGAAATTGGCACAAAACATTTTTACGTGCAATCCCGTTGTTAATAGAAAAAATAACAATGAAATTAAACCACTTTATAAGACCCCAACTGCTATTTTCTTTTATTAATTCATATAAATCGGTAATTAAGCATGCAACCAAATTTCAATGTCTTTCTTCACCAAATATTTTTATGAAACCTTGCAAAGCTCAGCATTCTCTTCAAATGAAATGAAACTGCCTTTTCAATTCAATTCAACCAAACCAATGTCAAACTGAAGTGAATGAAACTGCTATGAACTCGCACGCAACAACAACGCAAAGCATAAAACAGCTCAGCTCAAAAGCTCACGCTTCGTTCGCTACGTTTTGAAAATGGGGGAGTCGGCGCCAAATGAATTTCAATTGAATGATCCCCCATCTGACGGAATTTCCTCTGTGAAATTTAGTCCAACTTCATCAAACTTCCTAATTGCTTCATCATGGGATAAGGTAACAATTTCATAGCTCAATGTTGGCTCCCTGCTGAATAATAACTACTGAATATCCTTTCATCTTCTCAGGCCCATGATGGCCTAAGTCAAAGAGGCTTTTAAAAGTGGCACGCGGTTTTGGAAAAATTGTTAACTTGAAAAGACTGGGCAATTAAATTTCAAGCAGCTCAATTTCATCAAACATAGACATATTTTAAGATTTTGAAGAATAATTAAGTTGTTAATTATGGAAGATATATATATCTCACTTTATTTGTCTTTCTTCTTTACTTTGTAGACTGTCAGGTTATACGATGTTAGTAACAATAGTATGAGAATCAAGTATGCGCATAATGGTGCTGTACTTGACTGCTGCTTTAGTAATGCTGTGACTTCTTACAGTGGTGGACTTGATTGCATGCTAAAATCGTAGGTATTTATTTTGCACCCTCTCTGCTTGCTGTCCATTCCTTTGCAGATTTGGGCAACTTCCATAACCATACATTTATATCTCAAGCAATAGAAAGGAGGTCCTTGTCTTTACAGACCAACACAATCTGTCAATATATTTTGGGTGTGAACATTATACAGAATTCACTTTCTGTAATTGAATTGGTATATATTTTACATCATGACTTTCCTTGCAGGTTTGATTTCAACACTACAACAGAACATGTTATTGGCATGCATGATAAACCAATTAAATGTGTAGAATATTGTTCACAAATTGGTAAATTTCAACTCTTTACGTCATGCTCAAATTCTTTTCTTGGAGTCTCAGCTATGTGACTTTGCAGCCATATTTTAATGTAGAATATATTTTTATCATATTCAATTCAAATGTACAGCCTTAACAAAATCATGTCAATGTTTTTCTGCAAAATGCAAATTTTCCTACTTCTTATAGGCCTTGTTATAACTGGAAGTTGGGATACGACAATAAAACTATGGGACCCCAGGCAGTCAAAGCCAGTTGGAACATATAGTCAACCAGAGCGAGTAAGATTATTATTTATTTATAATTATCAGCTATGATACCTAAGCATGATTTATGTGTATAAATCACATGTGTATGTTCGCATTAGCAATCCCATTAGCTTTATTTTTATTGTTGAACATACTGGCCACTGTTGTTATTTACGGCAGGATTATTTAGTTTTGGGTTATTTTTCATATTTATGTTCTTGAATGTAGGTTTATACAATGGCATTATCAGAGGATAGACTTGTTGTTGGAACTGTAAGTAGTTGATAAGATCTTTGATTATTATCATTATGAGCATCCTTTGTGCAGCAATGACATCAGTTTCAAAGCATATATTTTTCATGCTCATGTTATCACTTATTAGGAGTTTCCCATCCTTGCAAATCATTTATAATGTTTGCTTCTCTTGTTTACGATATAACGTTTATGAAGAAAGATGCCCTCATAGAACATTTTGAAGCCTTGCTATGTTGACCAAGTTTCCATATTCCTTGTAAATTTTAAGTAGCAAGATTCGATTACATGAGCAATAGAATTATGGAATTCGAAAAATGATCTATTGCTATCCGTATCTTCATGTTCAGTGATTAATTGTAGCATTTTATTTTATATTAAATTAATATTTGATTATTGTTTTATTTAAGGCTGGTCGAAAAGTCCTTGTTTGGGATCTTAAAAACATGGTGAGTGAATTTATAAAGCAGTTATGTGCCAACTTCCATTTCAAGGCAAACTGACCCAATTCAGGCTTGCAACACTGTGATCTAAACAGCACAGAGGGCTGTCATGATCTGGTGGTTAAGGTTGGGTCAAGGTACCACTATGAAAATTGTGAAACGTTTTGCAACTTTCTCTTGTTCTGTGACTTTCTTGCAAAGTTTATTCCCATTAAAAATTTAAAAATTGGAAATTTGGAGAATTTTATTCTGGCAAAAAAGCCATTGTGAATAATCCAGGTTATTTCTCAGAGGAAAAGTGTTAATAAAGAAAAAATTTTATTCATTACCTCTGATAACCATTTGAATTTACAAGTCTGATCTGATTTTTTGAAAAAGCAATGTTTGGGAACCAACATTCTATTCTTTGAGCTATCCTTAAAGGGAATGTGCAAAGATAAAAGGCTGTGTTTAAAAATAGATCGAAACTCATTTCAATGTAGACATGCACAGTATAGCGTCAGATAAACTGATCACATGAACATTTTGAGATCAGTGATGATAACCGGAAAAGAATGCAAAATGGCAACAACAACAGGCCTAATGTTCACATGAAAAAATTACATCTTCCCTTTGCGCTTCTCTGATTGGTTAATAAACCAAATCTATTTTTAGCAGTTGCGAAAGCACACCTTTTAACCTTGCACATTCCCTTTAATAAAGATAATAGTTTCTTATTTGCAGGGCTTTAACTTACTTTATCTCTGACATATTTATGTAATTGTATTTTATTTATTTAAAAGCTGTTTTATTTCTAGGATTACGTATTACAAAAGAGAGAATCAAGTTTGAAGTATCAAACTCGCTGCATCAAATGTTTTCCAAACAAAGAAGGTGAGTCTGTTAAAAACAGTGTTGTTTTGATACAATTTTCCAATACAAAAAAATAAAGAATCTGTCATTTGAGCTGCATCATAGTACAATTTACTTTTTGAATTTACCTCAAACTCTTAATTTAATGCATTGGTAAGTGAAGTGATCTTTGTTATGTTATGTGGATGTGTATCTTTTTTATGTTGGGATTCTTCTTGATTTCATAATTTAATAAAAACATTTGTTTTAACTGATTTATTGTAGGCTACGTGTTAAGCTCCATTGAAGGCAGAGTTGCTGTCGAATATTTTGATCCAAGTGCTGATATTCAGAAAACTAAATATGCTTTCAAATGTCACCGAATCAAGAATGATGGCAAAGAGCAGATATTTCCAGTCAATGCCATCAGCTTTCACTTGTGAGTTTCTTTTACCTTGCACTTTAACTTCTTGTTTGTAAATATATAGCTGGAATTATAAAGATGTTTTTTTAATTTTCAGACACAATACATTTGCTACTGGTGGTTCAGATGGATTTGTAAATATTTGGGATGGATTCAAAAAGAAACGGTTGTGTCAGGTACGCATGGAAACTTATTACACATTGTGTGTATGTGTACATTTTTCCTTGCCTGTTTCCCTCGAGAGCCACTGTAAATATATTTTGCTCTGTGAGTTTAAACGTCAAATTATTCACTTCACTGGGTTTTTGAACTACAATTCCACCTTGATATGCTGAGCGCTGAAGCAAGTGAACAATTTGTTCAATATAATCAGAGTTTGAATTATTGAGGGTGAACTGCGTTTTGTTATATCTGTTTGGATTATCTCATTGCTGATCATTGCTTTTTCAGTTTCACCAATATCCAACTAGTATTTCATCACTGTGCTTCAGTCATGATGGAACCATGCTAGCAATTGTTTCCTCTTACATGGAAGAAGAAGGTGAAAAAGAGTAAGTATATCATCTACTTCTTTCTCAATCTGAACAGAATTTGATTTATCAAATCTGAACTTATCAACTGCTAATTTAAACTAGTTCATCAAAATTTATGACATCCTTCTGCTTGCCCTTGATATTTTTATTCTTTGAGAATTGCTATTAGCTGTGGTTCTATATCAATTTATTTCAGTCATCCGGATGATGCAATTTTCATACGACATGTATCAGATCAGGAAACAAAGCCAAAGTAAAGCATGGAAAGGTAACAAAGTCAAAGAGGAAGGAATTACGCTTTATTCACTGTGTATATATTTAACATTTTTGTTTTTGACATATCTTATGAGCTTTTGATGATGCAGAAGTTACGTGGATAAATACAATTCTATTTTACAATTTGAAACTCTGCCAAGTTCACTGGGAAGATGAGCAATTACTGTGACAAGAAATGAAATTCTGAGTATGTATTGATTCTTTTTCCTTATTTCTTGATATTACATTTGAGATATCATAAACATTGTTTATTTTTGCATTAATATGCTTGATGTGAATTTATTGAAATATTTCAATCTTTTGCAGTTATTTCATCAAAAAGGCAGCAAGAAGACAAATGTACTGCAATAGAAGGACTTTTTTCTTTTCATATTCATTTTTCTAATTTCACCAATGTGTAAGATGTATGTTAAGCTCATCAAGGGAATCTTATGTAACGTTAGGATAGATTAGCAATGCTAAAGCAAAGAGGGTAAGATAGATGAAATATTAAGTGGGACACTTGAGATGAATATGAAGAGCTAACGCAAGCAAAGCTGCAAAAACAACTTTTAAAAGGTGGGAGGAAGTGAGGCAATTGTATAAACTTTTACCGGGTTTGTTCTGTTAAATTCTAATTTCGAAGTCTTCGCTGCGTCCTACGACTCGTGTATTCAAGTTCCTCACTCAGTGCCGCCGAGTTGTGCGATCCTTGAGAAATTACTCCATTCTTTCCTGCATGAGAAAGAGCTACATCTACATTCACTGAGCATAAGTTATGCACCATCGGATGAAAAATGCGGTCTAGAAGTAGCCCCTAGGCTTGAGCAAGAAAATTACGTAACAATATATAAATATCAATCGGGTTTTAATGGCGAATTTCTTTAGCAGAAATATACTCAAAATTTCATAAATTTTTAAGTGAAAACATGATTTAAACTACATCATATTGTTTTATTATAATATTAAAAGAAAACTGCAAAGAGGTCCCTTAAAAATTTTTCACAAAAATTTATCAAAGTGGAGTAGGTAATTAAAACGCCAATAATTGTATTTTTTTCACTCAAAGCCACGCAGATTCTCTCTCATTTAAAAGAGTGTTTTAAAATTTTAAGAAATATAAAATTTTTTCATGTACCGTATTTCCTCTATTTAGCGGAGAATTTGCGTGGCTTTGAGTGAAAAAATTATAATTATCGGCGTTTTAATTACTCAACTTTGATAAATTTCTGTGAAAAATTTTGAAGGGACCTCTTTGCAGTTTTCTTTTAATATTTTAATAAAACAATATGATGTGGTTTAAATTATGTTTTCACTTAAAAATTTATGAAATTTTGAGTATATTTTTGCTAAAGAAATTCGCTATTAAAACCCGTTTGGTATTTATATATTGTTATGTAAATTTTCTTGCTCAGGCCTTGAGCCACTTCTAGACCCTATTTTGCATCCAGTGGTGCGTAATTTATGCTTAGTAAGTGTATATTATGACTCAATCGCAATGCGTCATTATCACAATTAACATCCAATTCATTTTCACGAAATATTACTTAATAGAGTAATGGGTTTGAGGCATTTTACAAATGAGCAAGGCCGCAAGCTTTCAAGTTGCATCAGATGAATGGTTGAGCGTCACAATACAAGGTACGTAACAGATTAGAATTTGGCCCATTTTGTAAAAATAGCCATGTCAAGCAAATGGAACTCTTTGTGCACAGAAGTCGAAAATGTAACAATATAAGTGGTTGATAAAGATAAGCAGCACAGCATAATTAACTTCAACTTGAACTAAGGAAAGAACATCACTATAGTACTATTATCGTTATAGTTTTACCACTACTATTGCCATTAAAACTATACTTAAAAGCACTAAAACACTACGAGCTTCCATGATCTGATACCTACTATTACGTCTATCAACACTAATATTCTCACTACTAGCAGCCATAAAACTACGATTCTAATTGCCTCCAGTTATTTACTATCGCTACTTTTGTTAATGCAAGTACTGGCATTGCATATAATAGAGAGTTTCCGAAACACGACCTATCTCAAGACGACGCCCGATGGAGGCCTGGTGCGAGGACAGTCATCGTTCTCATCAAATTTTGTTTGCGAAAATGCAACCTTTGTTAGGACGACCTATCTTTCGCGCCAACATTCAAAAGGTTTCTCGAAATAAAAGGAAATTCTCAAAATAGTGATGTGATTTTAAATTTATACGACAATAATATTTTTGATGTTCATGATCTGTTATTCCTTCATTATAATCATAAATTTAATCAACGAAATTTGCACTGCATCAGTCATATGTATTATTGGTAATACGAAATATTTGATTTGACGACAGTACGAAAGTGGAGTTCAGGTTCAAGAAAGAAAAAATTTATGCTCTTCTTTGTCTGTTCCAATTTCCAGAAGTCTTCAGGGGCAGCAACGAAATTGTTTGTGATGCTGTGAACGCTCTATGCATTTGCCCGAAAAGATGCACATATCCACGATTTGCTAGGCCAGTGTCTAAGCGGAAGCATGCGATGAAATTTTTGTGGAAACAGTTGACAAAATAAAACTGTGTTTAAAAAGCGTATTTTTCCATGTTAGAGAGTGATTTCACCTCGAAATAATAGATCGAATGTTGAATTTCCGTAAACTATAAAAATGAACTCAATTTAAAACTTGCAAGTTTGAAATAATTTGTCTCAATCACCCGTCTTGATGACGACCGATGTTTTTGCAAAAGTGTGTAAGGATTTTCATCAAGACGCCCGATGATTTTGGGGGATAGACCTGGCCGCGCTCGTGCAAGACCTCCAACGGACGTCTTACTGACATAGGTCGTGTTTCGGAAACAGTCTAATACTGTCACTGCAACATCGCTAATACTACTATTACTATCATTCCTGCTACTACCACTATTGTAGCTATCGCTATTTCTGCTACCGTAAATCCTCGAATAAGCCCCATCCTGATAATCATTTGCAAGGATATTGGGCCCAAGTTTCCAGTTATTGAACAATAGTCCATAAAATTTCGTTTCTACAAATAAGCCCCGGGGGCTTATTCGAGGATTTAAGGTATTGCCATGTTTAGACAGTTACAGCCACGTCACTATCGAAGGAGCCAATACAAACTCTAAAATATGAGTATACCCAAGCTTATCTGGAAATGAAAATAAAAAAATTATAATAAATATCTACTGTGCTGCAGGGAATTCTAAAATGCCTAATAATGCAAAAAAAGACCAAAAAGAGATTGGGAATCATAAGTCGGGGTTCAGGCGGAAACCTTTGCGTAAGTGACGTCAGAGCAGACCGATATCAGATTCAGCGACCCAGGCTTCAACTACGGTCACGAGTACAATGCTTCATAGACCTGCTAGTTTTGGATGTGAACAAAACACAATTTTCCTTTTTTACGAGGAATAAAACAGAATAACTTCAAATTTGTTAGCCCTGGCCGTTTGATTCTTAGCAACTTGGATATTAATGTGATAATGAGCGAACGGGAAAGTGTAATAATAATAGATTCGAACATTTTCTCACCAATTGGAATGGAAATCACAGCCTGAAAACATGACGACACGGTAAGACCAGTATCAGGGATCATGAGCTATGATGACCATACGACACAGCAATAGCAGTAGTCCACAGGTCCAGATGCCTCTATCAGCGGACTTGATGGGATGGTTACGTCATCGCCAAATCTAAAAACGAATTAAATATAAAGTTAATATAATATGAAGTAAAAATAAACACTTTGGCAATACTCTGGCAATATATGCGTAACTTAAACAGAATAACATAAAATCTTAAGGACCAAATTTTAATCAAGAACAAAGAATGGTTGTTTCCTAAAAGCTTGAGTTTGATGTTTGTAACACGTTTGGCAAAGATTTTGGTGCCAAGTGTATTGACTATGTTCTGTTGGAACTTTGATCTCTGGCACTGAAGGCAATACCGTGTCCAGGTACGGAAGTTTTCCTAAATACCGGGCCATGCATATCGTTGTGTGAGCAGTATATGCCTAGCTCGGACTTCAAGATGAAACAGGTTGTGTGAAGTTTGTCGAAAATCAGATGACGAAAAGATTTAGGAACGTGTGACCGGATTGTTGCTGTTGTGGCAAAGAAGGGCGCCGGAAGATAAAGACAGTTAATCCTTCAGGCTGTGGCAACGATGTTTCTAATCCAGGTAGATTTGGATGGGATTATCGAGGTTGTGAGGTTAGGTTGAAGTCGATGTATAGAGTTGCTGAAGTTAAGAAAGCGTCGACTTCCATGCGAGAAAGTGCATCTGCAACAATGTTTTCTTTGCCAGTAATGTCGTATATCAGCCGTAAATTGTGAGATGCAATCGAGATGTCGCGTTTCTCGACGATCAGGTGATATTGACAACCGTATAAATTGGAGACTTGTGATCCACCAAGATGTAGAATTCTCGACCTTACTGGCAATGCCCAAATGCTTGATTGCAAGATAGATACCGGAGTACCGTAATGCTTCGATTAAACGCCCGGGCGTTTATTAAATGCTTTGATATTTTAGAGGGGCAAAAGGTGTTGCACTGTACTCCTGCGTTTGTTTGCATAAAAACCCGATAGGCTGCCAGATATTGTCGATAGCTACTTTGCTGAAGAACGCACCCGGAGGCTGTAATTACAGCATCAGTTATTAGACAGTATGGTGACGTTGAAGAAGTGCCGATTTGATTTCCTTGAATGCTGCGATTGCATCTCCTGACTACTGCTTTGTTTGGCGACAGCACATCTATCAAACATTGGATGAAAGAGACAGTTCGGCAAACAGCGGCGATAACAGTTCAAGGCCAAGGAATTCACCATGCTTGCGGACTGATGTGGCCGCGGGAAATTTTTCAAGTGAAATGTGAAATGCCACAAGTTGTAATGTTGTCTCCAAAGAAATCCAAAGACGACGCACCTAAAACACACCTGGCAAGGTTGAGAACGAGGCCATATTTTGTAGGGAGTGCGAAAAAGGTGTTGAGACGTTGAAAATGTTTCTTCTCTAATAAACTGGCGATGCAAAGTTCGTCGATTTAAGCAAACCATAGAGATAGGATATAAGACTAGAATCTTACAGTATGTAAAAATTGCGGCGTTCATATAACTAACCCAAGAAGGCTCGGGGAAAGTGGAAACATGGCTTTCAGTACCGTAAATCCTCGAATAAGCCCCCGGGGGCTTATTTGCAAAAATGAATTTTTGGGTGGGGGCTTATTCGAGGGGAGGGCTTATTCGAGGGGGGGCTTAATTCAAAGTTTTGCTTTTTCCTCAAAAGTTTACAGAAAAAAGACGACATAGTTTTCTCAATCAGCTAAACTTTTTTCACAAAGTGCTATGTGAAGATCTAACAATAATTTGTTTATCATCACGAAAATCGCGTTTCTTTTTGCTTTTTTGTCTGAATCAAAGGAAGTGATACTGTATAGCTATTGTCCTGTGGGGGCTTTCTCGAATTAAGATATTATTCTGCACTTATGCTTCCCTCGAATAAGACCCCATGGGGCTTATTCGAGGGGGGGGGGCTTATTTGCAAAAATGATTTTTTAGGTGGGGGCTTAATCGAGGGGGGCGCTTATTCGAACGTGGGGGCTTATTCGAGGATTTACGGTATACCGTAAAAGCTTTATTAAGCCCCCCTTTCAGGCATAAATATATAATAAGCCCCCCTGTCTATTAAGCCCTTCAATTTTTATAAAGTAAGACCACAGATTGAAATCAACGATTTAGTGACAGCTGTCGATTTATTTCATCGTAATACTGCAATGTCTAATTTTATATGCGGGAGGCTGAGAAAATTATTCGCCAGTTTTGTCTTCAATATCTCTAGCCACCATGGAGACAGTACACTGACAGCCGGGGGTGGGGGGGGTAGCCGAGGCAACTAGGGGGCCGTGAAAGGAGGCCATTGTCTGGCAAATTGTGCAGAACAGCATAATCTATCTCAATATCTTTGTAACATTTGTTATTAATTTTTAACCAAACAAGGGCATTTTCAACCCTTGATCTCCGAACATTTGCATCCTTGGCAAAATCACCTTTACCTTTCATTTTCACAATTATGACTGAAATTTCAAATGGAAGGTGAGGCAACTCTTTTGCAATTTGGTTGACATTTTGTAAAAATTTATGCAGTGACCACTGTATGCTCTTTGACCATCCGGTTTTACATACACTTGCGTAATGGGAAGGGCCCTGCTAATAAGCATCTCTTCAACCTCAGTAAGGCCACAAAGGACTGAAGGAATGGGTTGAGGTACAGTACCATTTTCAACAGAGAATAGACGTAGACTTTTTTTGTCATGCTGACAACGTTTGCAAACATAACTCTTTTGTGAGCAGGAGTGCTTTGTGGACGGTCAAGCCTCTAAACAAACAATACATTGCAAAATAGATAAATCTATGCTAGAGTGGCAATAATCCAGTTCATTAATGTGGCCAATTTTGTAAACATCAAACGATTCCAGATAATTACTCTTTTTCAAATAGGGTATTTTAGATAAGTCCATTTCACGAATTTTTAGCAAGGAATTTTTTAAGAGTTTCTTAACATCAATTTTCAATCATCAAAATACATTTTTCGGATTGCGTGAAGGCAGTCATCAAGGCATCTAGAAGAGGCAAAGGCGGACCTCCTGCTGCTTCGGGTTGATAATCGGGATGGCCTAAGCCTTGGTTAAATGTTTGGAAAACTATGTTTACAAAAACACCATTGTATGCTACTTGTGTGGGAAAATTACTTACAAGTAAAGTAGTAGCATTCGGAATCGAATTGCTAAGTAAAGCATGTAAATGCATGCGATTTCCTTCGACGAGAACTTCGTCGATTTCGTCCTTTCTCTCCCTATTCTGTGGTCACTCACACTGCACACAGACACCGCGTGATTTTAGGAGAGCCCAGGGGTCTGTCCGAAAAATGCTGCTGTGCGCCCCAATCAGTTACCTTTGTTTGAGCAACCAATCAATGTCGAATATTTAAATCAAACAACATGCAGCCCAGACGTCATGCATTGTTAACTAGCCAATAATAGAGCGTTTTAAATATAGAACACGCAAGTTTTCTCTTGGCATTCAGAGATAAGAAACGGCTTCGCTACGCTTCGCCGCAATAATCTAGAGTGCGAACGAGGCTCATCCTCCAGACGCCAAAAATCCTCCAATGGCGGCCATTTTTTTACCACTTGATACTTCGAAACCCTGTGACTGCGCACAGGGACGCAAAATTTTCAAAGTGTTTGAGCACAGGGATACAAGAATTCACCCTCCAAGAGATATCTAGGTCTAACAATTCGTGCCATTGCAAACTGCATTAAAGTTTGTAAATTGTAATAATATTGTAAAAACAACCATGAACTTTCAGTATAATGAATATAACATAATGTTTTAAAGATTAGAATGTTTCTTTGAGGTTCTTAATTGAAAGTATCAATGTACTTTGACTTCAAAATGTGAAGTTCTAGCTGTGGAGTTTTGTCCGCCATTTTGCTAGAGGGTGGCTGGCTAGAAATTGTTGCTTCACCCGCTATACAGAGGGAGTATCGGCCGTTAGCACTCTAGATTATCTTATATCCTATCTCTATGAAGCAAACACGATACCTAAACCATGAAGTACTTGGTGTAGGAAGCATTGGAATTTCTGATTGTTTGTTTGTTTACGGGAAAGCCGTGAAGCTAAACGTCGAGATTGACTAGTGTCTTCCTCACGAACACCACTGACAATCCGGCGGGTAACAAGTCACTCCAGTTCCCCTTGAGGGTGCCCAAACATATACCTGTCTCACTCCATCCAAAGCAGGGCAGTGGACCAACCAGTGCTCGGGGTTGTGTTCTGATACTCCGCAAGCTGGACATGTTGGATGTTGGTATGACCTGAAAGCAGGATGGTGTTCGGATCTCAGCCGACCAATAATAACTTCGTCACTTCTTGTCTTCAGTTCTTCTCTATCTCGTCAGGAGGAGCATCTTTTTTGTAAATAGCCGCTGTCCGTTGGTGTTGGATTGGAGCGTCTCTAATTATATTCCGGATTATGCTGCATGCAGTCGGGTAGGAAATTGGCTCTGGCGAATCATGTATTCAGTTCTTCTCTATCTCGTCAGGGGGACCATCTTTTTTTATCAATCATTGCAAGCTGTTTTCTGAGGTTGTCAATTCTGCTTGAAGAGCCTTGAAGTGCTGTGCATAGGGACTGGATGTCTGTGTAGATCAATATCGACTGACTTCTGTTGCTGGCATTTTCCACTATCCATTCAAGGGCTTCGTGTATAGCTTGAACTTCCTTCTCATACGAGCATGTGAAAGACTTCCCGCGTTTTTGATGACATCAAGAACTTCTGGGTTTTCTAGATCACCTGTAGTGACGATTGCTGACGCTTCACCATTCCACACTCCGTTTGTTGCTGAACCGTCCGTGTAAATTGTGAAGTTGGCCTTTGCTGCTCGATTGCATGCTATACTCATGCTCAACTTCTTGCAGTCCGGATCAATGCGTCCATTTACCCCGGGTACATTGGTGGGTGTTAACGCTGTGTCTTGCAGCCTTTGATGCTTGCCAGGGAGAAATTGAAAACAGGTTCAATGACTCGCGGTGCTGAAGGTCGTCTGGTAGATTGCCAGCCATCGTCTCCAGCTCATTCGATTTGGTAGTCGTCGAGGAACTTCTGTTTCAAGAATCATTTGTTTCGGGTGGTCATCAGCTGCTCTTGTTGCCTTTTCGAATGCACGTAAGATTGATCGCTTGCTCTCTGTGCCGTAGCTGACCACATTTGCTTCTGTTCGTAGTGTCTCCAGTGGTATCGATTGCAGTTGTCCGGTAATGATGCGAAGGGCGCGGGCACTTTTCAATTTTGGGCACTTTTCAATTCTCCCCATGTTTGTTGCTGAGGTCCTGCTGGTGCTGCGTAGTCCAGTCGACTTCTAATGAAAGCATAAAATACCGCGGGAATGGTTTCGTCTATGCCAGCCCCACTGGGAATGGGCTACTGCTTGTAACATCTGAAGTCGATTTGAAAGTTCTTTCATGATCTTATCGATATGGGCGTTGAACGCCAAGCTTTGGTCTAGGAAGGACACCAGGAAGTTGTGGCGATTTGTGGCGATGATGTCATGATCCTTGGCACCGGCAAGGTTGTAAATGTAGAACAAGAACAGAAGAGGCGCTAGCACAGATTTTTGGCTTCTACCCACAACATTGTTCATTTGGACGCGTGAACGTCGATCTGCCAGGAAACCTCTGATCTGCTCAGTAGGAGTCTCCCCCTCCAAACAGTGTCGTAGGCCTTGCTGAAATCCAGAAGCGTCAGTACAGATCGTTACATTGGTTTCTTTTGGAAGCCGTCCTCAATTGCTTGTACTATTTTCAGAATCTGGTCTTCACAGCATCTCCCCTTCCGAAATCCGGCTTGAAAATGACTGAACAGTCATTTGGTCTCCGCGATGTAATACAGACGATCTGCCAATACTCTCTCCATCAATTTTGCGATACATGATGCTCGTTTACTCGTTTACTCCATACTCGTTTTCCATCCACATATGCGCGTCATCGGTTATCGCTGTTGTAGATTCAGGTCCGGGATTTGATTCTATGTCTCCTGCTTGCTGTAATACCAGCAGATAATTCCAACTATAGAAACTCCAAATACAGTAGCTGGTCACTGTTTTTTGGATATAAATAAGCATACGTATGTCTGGGCACCTCCCAAGAAGTCGAAGGCTTACAAAAGGTCGGTACCCGTGCGATTGAAAAGATTCGTTCATATTGACATCGGTTAGTCAACATGATTCGCATTTTCCAACGTGGAGACTCTTTTCATTGAACTGCTGGAATTTCTGTAGGCAGCAAAAGCCCTGACATGCATCCTTCATACCCACTGCTTCCACAAACCATGTTATCCAAATAGACAGGGCATATACCGTATTTCCTCTAATAAGCGCTGAGGCGCTTCTTAAATATTTTGCAAAGTTGGGTGGGCCCTTATTAGACTGGGGCGCTTAAGAGGAAGCGCTTATTTTACAGTCCTGAAATTTTAAAATCAAAAAACCTCAAAAACAAAAGAATAATCTTATATAGTTCCGAATGTTATTCAATATCAAGCAGTCAAGATCATATTCAACAGCTGATCTTGACTGCATGGCATTTTCCAAATGCTCACGACGCAGTGAAAGTGTTTTTCCAGCCTTGAAGAGTTTCTACGTTATTATTTGAACATTTGAAACAAACAGTCAAAATGTAAGAATTCTATTAACCGCACTGGGCGGCTAATAGAGGGGGACGCTTATTTCACACCTTCTGATTTTAGAGTGGGCGCTTATTGGAGGGGGCGATTAAAAGAGGGTGGGCGCTAATTAGAGAAAATACGGTAGTCTAAGAATCTAACAAACATGCCAACCTTTGTTTTTTCACTGATTCCAATACATTCGGACCTGCTCTTTCAAAATCCGCCAAACACCTTGCCGAAAAATCTTTTATGATTGATGACATCATTTCCGGTGAAAATTTTATCTTCTAAGTATTGTAACTTTTTCAATTTTTAAGACATAGACATGAAACATGCATATTTGAAACCAGCTGGAAAAGACCTTTCCAATGATATGAAAAAATATTATTTTGCTTAATATTTTATGTTTTCCTCCTCTGCAGTGACCAACAAAGTGAAATTTCTAGAAATTTTAAGTCATGCTTACGTAAATAAAAATAAAATGATCTAATTGATTATGTAATAGATTAAAATTAGATTTGCCATAATGAAAAATTGACAAGCTACACATGGTACAAATTTTTGTACAAAAATACTTTTTGTAAAAGTACAGGTAATCAAGTTTGCAGGAAGATAGCATTTTATCACACATTTCAAGTGTCCACTTTTTATCCCTATCCTTATTCAAATTAACATACAACATACACATTTAAGCATGCTAGAACTCAACACTACATCTGGCTCATTAAAGCAACATTTCAATACTAGCATATCTTCTATTTCTTAAACAGTATAGTGCTTTGGGGATCAGAAATCAATTTAAACAACATTCTTATACAATTGGAAATTAACTTTCTGAGAATCCAGCAGACACCTTTACTTCAGTCAGCAGTGGCACAGATAGAGGGGGGTCAGGGGGCAAAATACCCCCCGTAGAGCTAAACAGCTGTTTTGTCGGAAAATAAATATTGTCTGTTTACGTTCAGTTCTAGCTAATGTCCTTATCTTATATTTACAGTCTTGAAGAAACAAAATTGCTCATTAAATTGTTGTCGGAAAACCTGAATTTCTTGCCCCCCCCCCCCATAAAATTTCCAATCTACACCACTGTCAGTCAGAGCATCATTTAAGAGGAAGTAATTCAACTATACTTTGAGACCACACTCAAAACAATATGTTACACCAGAATGATAGAGTGATTGGATTATTAAGAGTAAAGATCTTGTCTGCCTTGACTGATGAACATAGCAGAAAGCTTCAGAATAGCTAAGGATGGAAGTGGCTGTAAGCATTAGCCTGAGACAACAGAAGCCACAAATCTAATTTTCTTTAAAATCAGAAGGTTAAGTTTAAAAGGGTAATAAATAAAAACTTACCAATAATGTTCAGTTTTCACTTTATTTAATTCCAGAGTACAAAAACGAATTTGCTCTTACCTAAAAACGAATACAAACATATTACCAAAAGATTAAAATTAAAAAATGATTTACAAGTAATCTTTCCCAGTTCCAAATGAATATTGATTGGATATGGAGGACTCATACATACACTCTTTTCTTTTTATAAGAATACTTAATTTTTTGCTGAGCCTCAATATTCTTAATTTTTTTCTATTTTGAGCCTCTGAATATTCTTGAATTATTCTTAGCGTGGCAGAAAATACAGATATGGAAATACACTGTTATTATTATCATCAATGCCAAAAACGCATAACCATTATATGGCTAACAGAATAAGTCCTTATTTCCTGTAGCACAGATTTTGTCGACACTTTCATCGAAATTTGGATGAGTACATTTAAAACCATTGCCCGTGAAAAGCACAAGAATTCAAAAATAAAAAACGCCTGCTAAAAATAATAGTTCCACAAGATCCTGAGCCTGACAATATTCTTAAAATTTTCTTAAATTTCACGAATTTTGAGCCTCATTATTCTTATAAAGTTTATTCTTATAAAAAGAAAAGAGTGTACATACATACATACATACATACATACATACATACATACATACATACATACATACATACATACACACATACATACATACATACATACATGGATTTTTGATAAAAACTGCAAGAAATGACGTGAACAGGAAAACAAAACAGTAAAAATAAAATTGAAACGACTATATGCACACATGAAGGCCTGGCCAACCAACATGAACAATTTAGAGACATTCAAATCTTGCTTCGTTTGCACTTATGCTCCAGTGTTTTATAGAATATATAACATCAGTTTCAACAGACACTTTTTCAGCTTTTGTGTACGCTGTAGCAAAGAAATTTTCAAAAAACAAGCGGAGGAAGCATACTTACAAAGTCAAACAGTTGAAAAACATTCTTTGATTGCTGCTCCATTTCTCTTCTCCATCCATCCATCGCTTCGCGCGTGGAATATCCCAGCATGCATTTCAATTGTTGAAGGTCCAATGCAACCTCGAACTCAGGCTCCTTGTCCTTTGTGGCTTTGCTGCAACTGTTCACATTGTGGCCCTTGGTTCAAGGTTGAGTATGTCAACCAAGAATCAAAGGCCAAGACATAATCTTGGCCTAAAAACGTTTGGTTGTTTGCAGGGACAAAGAAATCAGGGGGGGGGCAAGAGAGACCAAGGCCCCCTACTTTCTCGCAAACTTTGCCAAAATTCGAGAAAACTGTGATTTCCCAAGCTCCGGTGGGTGGTTCAGTTCGTTGTCCTTTCTTTGGGGTCGGTCGTTGGTCTAAGTTTTCTTGTCATGTGCATGCGCCAACCTATTTCCAAAGAATGATTGGCAATAGTGGAAATTTAGCATAACTTTGGAAATCCTGAATAGTTTTACATCAACATTCGCATATACATAAAAATTGAGATCTTGTCACCTAAATAAGGACAGATTTTTAAAAACAAAAATACAATAGAAGCACTACGCAAACATGTCAATACCAATTATTAATTTGTTTTTCTTTCTCTTTGAGTGACGATGACCCTAAAGAGCGTTAGAATGGAACAAACTTCGGGACTTGCGAAATTAGGGCCGGCGAAAAAAAGGCGAATGAAGAAATGAAGATAAAATAATCATATCATGGCTCTGTAATAATAATGTCAATACAGGAAACCTCGGAAAACTCGAACCAATTTACATTACCTTGGATGGCATTGCCAGTGCTTTCTAACACCTCAATAATTCGTCACAAAATTGCCATAAAATTCAACATAAAAATGATCGTCGTTACAATTTTGCTAGTTAATTATTGTCATCTATTTAATTTAATTTGCAAAGTAATGAACGATAAAAATAAGACAACAAGTACTTTCAGCTTGGTATTAGTGATAATTTGGCATTTTTTAGAGGGGATTTCTAAAAAACCCCTCTAAAACCCCCACATAGTTCCCCTTGCCAATTATTCTTGCACATACATCGAAATCTTTTGCAGCTGTGAGCATCAACAATGCAGTCTCCTCCGTTTTGGCAGATAGGCCGGCCTTCTCCATTAGCACACGATTGAATCAGTTTTGACTACAAAAACATGATAAATACAATACAAAGAGATTGATTTAATGAGCTCTTCATGGGGTCAATACATTGAGTAAACTATGTTATCGGTGCAGAAAGTCTGTTAGAAAATTGTTCATTACACGCATCTTTTCATAAGAATATTCTAAGTGAGCTGAGCCTCAATCTCTTCCATTGTTATTATTAAATTTCCGTTGTTTTTTGGCAATTTTGAGCCTCAATATTCTTATAGACTAATGTTATTAGATGTATCCTTCTCGTTCTTTGGTCACAAGAATAAAAAATTTACTTTCAATCCAATTAATTCATTCTCTTTCTGCAATTTAAGACAATTTTGATCCATTAACTTAATTACATCAGGATACACAAAACTAAATTAGATTTTTGCATCAACGGTGGAAGGATGATCTTGATTCCCTTTCAAGTACCAAGTGACAAATGGTTCGGAATCAAATGAACAAGTAAGAAACAATTCAATGAACTGGGCGTTCATGTCAAATGGAAAGAAATAAGCAACAATAAAACACATTCAAGTTGAATATTTGCCTTCAATGTTGGCAATTTTCAGCCCTCAAAAAGCGATTAATGTCATCTTGACACTATTGCATTTTCTTAAGAATTCCTTAAATTCTTAATTTCCAAATGATGTTTTCATTTTTAGCAATAGTTTATAATCATGAAGAATAAGAATATAAACCAATCAAACTGAATAGAATAACACAATATGATGCATAACTTAAAGGACTTACCCGGAGTGACAGACTTTTTCCTGATAAGGGAAGTAAATGACAGTAAAACTGAGTACTATTTCCATCGATCCTTGAAATTGTAAACTTCGTACATCCATTGGTACGCAAGCATTTATCTTCACACTGCTCAGAATTGTACACAATGATATTTGAGTTTCCCAGCACGATGGATGCATAGCTGCTCATAACTAGCAAAATGATGAAAATTATCCTTGAATTAAACAACACCTTTCCTTGCCATTCATTTCGCTGTTGTTCAGCAAAACATAACGAAACTGACATTTTTCTCTCGTGTTTCTTTCCTCTTTTATAGTTTCAAATTCTAAATTGCACGTATTCGCAATTCCTCACTTTTTTGTGCTCAACTCAACTGGCAATTGACCTGCAAAATATACAAAAACTTTTGTTACCGGTTTTGATTAAGTTTAAACAGATGTCTCTTATATTGATATAATAGCAAGAATTTGAGTTCTTTGTCTGAGAATATATTATCACTTTGCACTGCATAGTTTGAATCTGAACTGTAAAATCCGATGTCGTGGAAACCAACTGAAGCAACAAAGAAAATATCTGTTGTTCTCGTTATCAACACGATAAACAATAACATATTACATATGATGTTGTCTCCTCCAACATCAGTAAAAACCAAAATGGTAAGCTAACTGAATAATTGTATACCAACCACGCAGAGACAAATTTATATGATGTCTTCATTGATGTAAGCATTAACTTCAAGGAATTTCTAGAACTGTCGATTTTGTTTTAAATGCGAAAAACCATTATCACAGCCATTATTATCTTCGTGTAAACAAAAATTAAATTTCAAACATTCAAGCGAAAATATCAAGTTTCATAAGTAGATAGAAGCTATAGTATTTCACTAATCACTTATCACCCAGAGGACATGACCCTAAACCTCGCAAATAATCTCGCCTTATCTTTTCAAATATCATTTCTGAATCTGATCAAGATCGGAGATAGAGATAAGAGCAGATTCTCATGAAAAATGTCTGTTGAATTAGAAGAGCAAACATTTATATTTCACCGACGGAAATAAACCATTGTGCAACGCACGTTTCCTTTTAGCGTGAATTAGAAGTTAGTGCTAAAAGTTTCTCAACCTGCTTCTATTATTATTTGATAAAATTGTATTTTCAGGGGAAAGGAGAGCTGACGTTGTTGCAATTTTGTAGATTACAACTGTCATACTCTGAAATCTCAGGAGAATAGATAGCTTCAACTACTAAAAAATAATGAAAACCTGAAAATCAATTATTTACAGAAAATTCCTGCAAGAACATGTCAATTTCAAATATTTGAGTTGGAAACAATGTTTTTCAACAATGTCTTGTATGTATTTTGCAGAAATTTTGTTACATGTTCTATGTAAGGCCACACGATTGCTACTCTTAGGTGCCTAGTTGCCGGGGGGTCCCAATTAGCTGGGGGGTTGGATTTTTTGTTGAAAATTAATTGCCGGGGGGTCCCAATTAGCTGGGGGGGGTTGGATTTTTTGTTGAAAATTAATTGCCGGGGGGGTCCCAATTAGCGGGGGGGTTGGGTTTTTGTTGATTTTTATGACTCAATTTTTATCTTATTTTGTCTATGCAAGACTGGTATCTATTTATTTTGTGATTTTGAATACTCTGATATGAATTTTCAATACGCGTCACTTACGCGAAGTTGAAAAATTTAATAAGCGGGGGTCCTAATAAGAGCGGGGGGGTTAGAAAAATTTTCAAAAATTAATTAGCGGGGGAGGGACGGCAATTAGGCACCTAAGAGTATGTTTTGACATGGGCTCTGG
The DNA here is from genome assembly GCA_013076295.1 of Sanderia malayensis. NCBI lineage: Eukaryota > Metazoa > Cnidaria > Scyphozoa > Semaeostomeae > Pelagiidae > Sanderia > Sanderia malayensis. The sequence continues at coordinate 5,297,854 of RQOL01000828.1, forward strand.
AGGCAGATCTTCGTCGTGGAATGACCAACTCATGTTGATTTTTGAGCCAACCTTAAATGGTATCCGAGAGAATGAATGGATCTCAGAGCCTTTTTTAACATACAGACTGGGGGCCTTGGTCCCCCCAGCCCTCGTGGTGGCCCCCTAGTCAACAAAGTGGCCCCCTCAGTTAAATATTTTCAACTTAATTTCAATTTGCAATCATGATTATTCAAGTGACTCGTTGTGTGTGAAAGCTAACTCCATTGTGTTTTTTCGATGGTATCTTCTACAAAGTATCTAACTTGCTTCCAGTCCTATATTGATATCATAAGTGTAGTTTGATTTGTTAATTATATCAATAATACACAAACGAGTTTTTGCTGTCCTTTTTTGTTGAAAAACTGATCCGTTCTGTCCGTTATAACCGAATGTAGAAATACTAGGGCGTGTGGGGGGAGACACCCGGTCCAAAAAGTTAATCCCAAATTAATATTAAAATCAATCCTGCCCTAAAAATTGTTTTTAAACGAGTCTAGCTTTACAAATTTCAAACAATAACATTCAAGTTCAACTGGCTGCCTAATTTAAAGTGGTATTGGCCACTAATAGTAGATTTGTGTTGTAGCTCTGGGAAAAAATGTGGACCGACTGGGAAAAATAAACTTTGGAGAAAATTTGATTATAAAAAAAAACATTTTTCAGCGATATATGAAGCACTAAATTTGTAAAATTCCCCCCCCCCCTCTTCGGTGGCAACCATGGTGCCGCCTCAGGTAGCCAAAATTATTTGAATGTATGCAAAGAAATGTTCATGCAAAAGTCGGTCCCAAGTATGTCAACACCCTCAAACTTTGTTTAATGTGCTCCCCCTGACCCGGCCGTTTCTCTGAAAATACAGGTCCCCTTCAGGTTTTGCCCCCCCCCCACTTGAAAATCCTTAAAAAAGGCCCTGGATCTACGTGACCACGCGATGCCACAAGAGTGTGAAGAATTGCGCCAGCAAGACAATCGTATACAATGACAAAAAAATAAGACGGAGAAAATTCGTTTGAAAAACTTGTAACTTGGATCCCTGGACAATTATAGCGAGCCTTGCTCATTGCAAATCAAGGCAACGATGCATCTAATTTATCCCCCATTGTGTTTTAACTTGTTTTAAATTTTTCTCATTTCCTTCATACGTTGATCAAATTCCCATCTATCTGTCCATAAGCCCAGGTATCATGGCTTGGCTTTTGAAAGCTCAACGATTCAATTCAATATTGCGACATGCATCAACTTGTGTGACAACAAAAATGAAGTTGTTAATCAAAGAAAAAAGACAAAGTTTAAGGACAGAAAAAGAAAACAACAGTTTATTCAAATAAGTAAATAGTTATTTAACTTGCAGCAGAAAAATAAATAATGAAAATAACAACAAATAATAGGCAGCCTTCGCATACATGTGATCTGCCTTGTAATATCTACATAGCCGCTTACCAAATACTTAACAACATATTTAATTTTAAAGCTTTAAGTTTCGAGATAACCCCTTATTAACTCACAATTAAAAAAGTCAGAATTATTTCTAGAAAGCTTTTAGAAAGCCATTAGAAATGATTGATGTAAGTGTTTCCATTTGCAGGAACCGAAGCAACTCCACATAGTTCCCCTTGCCAATTATTCTTGCATAAACATCGAAATCTTTTGCAGCTGTAAGGATCAACGATACAGGTTCCTCCATTCTGGCAAATGGGCTGGCCTTCTCCATTAGTGCACGATTGAATCACTTTCGACTACAAAAACATGATAAATACAATACAAAGAGATTGATTTCTGAGCTTTATCAGGGTCAAAACATCGAGTACATTATATTCAGAAAATAGGACGATTAATGTAATATACTTCATTTTGACACTTGCATTTTCTTAAGAATTCATCAAACTCTTAATTTCCAAAGATGTTTTCAGTTTTTAGCAATAGCTTACAATCACGAAGAAAACGAATACACTCATCTTTTTTATAAACAATTTCAACTCGGGCTCAGTACCAAAAATTGCTTATCTGGAAGGCGAAATTGAGTACTCAAAATTGCTTAGGAATTGCTTAACTTTTTGTTCGTGTTTTTTGAAAATAGATTAGAAAAAGGTAAATATAGGGCCATATACTTAGGTGGCCAACACAATTCCTGTATGCTAAATACTTAAATACAAATCGCTACATATTACTAGTGATCAGGCTTCCTGCTTGTGGTTAACGAAACTGAAAATGGTTTGATAATTTGTAAATATTGAAAGTTAACAAGTATTGAGGGCAGATAACGCTTGCACAGGTTATTCATGTTAGTAAGATGGTGTCAGTTCACATTTACTGTTAAATACTAAAAATATATTTTTTCAAATTGCTTAGCAGTCTTCAATCCAGTACTAAAATTGCTTAACTTTTTTCCTTGCCGAGTGCTGCCTTGCTTATAAAGCAGTTGCTTATAAAGCAAAATGAGTGTATAAACTAATGAGATTGAATAATAACGTCATGAAAATGCATTCGCAAAAGGTCTTATTAATTCCGTGTCTTGCACGCTAGGTTTAAATCGGTAACTTTGTTTTCCTAACCATCTTTCCTATTAAGACACATACATTACTGTTATGTAAAAATATTATAGATATAGCCAACTTACATAACTAACTTGTATATAACCTGTATATAACTAACTTGCTTTCAAATATTTCACTACCCAACGGCAACCTATTCAATGAGATAGTGAATTCGTGAATGGAATTAACAAAATCAATTACCAGCTAAGTTCAAATTGCCAAGGAAAGATTGTTAGGAAAACAAAGTCACCGAATTATAACTTAAACTGAATAATACATGATTCATAAGAACTTACCCGGAGTGACAGACTTTTTCCTGATAAGGAGAATAAATGACAGGAAAACTGAGTACTATTTCCATTTATCCTTAAAATTATAAAGTTCGTACATTCTTTGCTACGCAAGCATTTATCTTCGCACTGCTCAGAATTGTACACAATGATATTTGAGTTTCCCAGCACGATGGATGCATAGCTGCTCATAACTAGCAAAATGATGAAAATTATCCTTGAATCAAACAAAACCTTTCCTTGCCATTCATTTCGCTGTTGTTCAACAAAACATAACGAAACTGACATTTTTCTCTCGTGTTTCTTTCGTCTTTTATAGTTTCAAATTCTAAATTGCACGTATTCGCAATTCCTCACTTTTTTATGCTCAACTCAACTGAGCAGTTAACAAAAGATGTTGCACAAGAAGTTCTAAATTTCGAGAGGCCTCGTTGAATGTTTGCAAAAAGATTAAAACAAATTTCGCTTGCATGCATTTGATTTCGCTGCAAAATACCACACTAAAAACTTTTGTCAAGGGATTTGATAAACCTTGAACAGGTGTCTCTTTTCATTCATTTCCTAATGTTGACTTTCGTTAAAAGCTGGAGTTTGAGTTTTTTGTCTTGAGATATTTATCACTTTGCACTGGATTGTTGGATCTGCCCAATAAAATGAGGTTTCGTTTGTAATTATCAAGCTAGCATCAAGAAAATATCTACAGATCTAAATACAATAAACAATAACAAATAATATAGGATGTTAAGTTGCCTCTAACTCCAACTATTGTCGTGGTAGCTAAGCTGCCAGCAATGCAAGCAATCATAGCGAGAAACTTTGGAAAAATCTAAAGCTGGTTGTACACATTAATAATTCATGTGGGTAGCCCACAGCTTGGAAAATTAAAGGAACCTTAAAATGACTCGCGACAGATGATGTTTAGCCGTAGTTTAACTTTATTATCAGTCCAGAAGATGAACAAAATAATATCAAATTAATTCATATCAAAGTCAAACCCTGTGGGCATAAAAGCTGAGCTCGAGAAAAACTTAATAACTTATTTCCTGGACATAAAAGTTCATCCATGTAATTTTCAGATTTGAATGCAGCAATTAAAAAAATGTCCTTAGACCATTTGACAGCTAGCTTTACTGCCCCCTCCACCAGTTATTGAAGTTGTACCATTCTGACCTCAATGTATTTTTGTGTTTTTTTTTACATTTTACCCAAACTGACAAAAAAAGATTTGAAGACCAGCAAATGCGAAAATAATATCACGAAAAACGTTGTATATCATATCTTCAAAAAACTCCTCAGTAAATCTTTTCCCCCACCCCAACCGAGTTTAATTGTAAACATGAAGCTCTAAAGATATATTTTCCTTATTACATCAAGTGAAATAAAATAACATTACCTCAATTGTGAAATCAAGGCATTTTAAAACTTTCAAGTCTGGTATATAACACAAATAGTGGCAACAAAAGAAAATAAGCCTAAACTAGCTCATTATACTTTGCTTGCATGAGCCACTGAAGTAATTTAAAGGTATCCAATAAAATCAAATAAGTACAAAATCCGAATCAAAAGTGCCCGCTTTAATTGGAGGTTTTTAATTGCTTCAACATTGCATGGAAATTATGAAGAGACACAGAGACACGACATTTATCTCACTAGATAAAATCTACTCGCTTGCGCATGCGCGTCTCAAACAAATAACACTTATCTGTAATTGATTTATCAAACTTAAACTTCGTAAGTAGATAGAAACTAATATTTCACTAATCACTTATCACCCAGAGGACATGACCCTAAACCTCGCAAATAATCTCGCCTCCTTTTTTTTCAAATATCATTTTGAATCAGATCGGAGAAAGTGATGCATCATTCAATTTATTTATCAATAGATAAATAAATTCGAGAAAGGTCATTCCATATCGTTCACGATATTTCACAAAAGATGTCCGCTATTATTGAATCAACAGAACAAACATTTACCGGTAGATTTCATCGACGAAAACAAACCATTGTACAATATGTTTGAATTTTTTAAAGTTGACGCTAAAAATTGAATAAGAATTAATAGGAATAAGATTCTAAAACTGATTAAATAAATAAAGCTATGGCGAAGAACAAAACAACTCCAACCCTCTCATATAAATTTTTAGTGTGTACTTAAGGTTCTTTATCTTTTGAAGAGCCGAGTGCTATAAAGCAAATTTTATATAAAGACGTTTAAGTTGAATTAGTTCTTTTGTAGATTTCACTAACCTTGCACCATTTCTATAGAACCATGTTGTCATGGTTTCTCCGTGTTATCATCAGGGCGTTGTGAGCTGCTAGCCTCGTTACTGTGAAAGTCTCGCGCGAATGTTTCAGCTGCCAGAATTGGAAATAAAATCGATGCTTCACCAACAACCTGTAAAATATAATAAAATTATCGTAAGTGTTCTGGTTTTATTAGTCAATCAATACAGACATTATCATTTGGCACATTTCAAGTGCTCATACCCAAAGAAAATTGACTGATGGGCATGGGGGTGAACACCCTCACCCCTATAAATTCAATGAAAATGATAATAATAATAATAATAACAATTGCTAAAATGATCTACTTTACAGTAGGGCAGCAATCTAATCTAGAACATAAACAAATGTTTCTACTGATATTGTGACTAGTCTAATGTTGTGACTATTTATATAGTATCTTTCGAGAATCGATGTAAAAAATGGTACTAACATCACAACGTCTGTCAATGCAAATGTTTGTAACGTAAAACTTGCGAATTGTTGCTAAGAAAGCCTTGAGAAAGTATTAGTACTAAAATTGGGAAATTGGGAAGAAAATTCGAGTGCTACCCTATGAATAAAAATTGCCAGTTAAAAAATCTTGTACCTTGACCGGTGTTGCTGTCATTTTGATTTTACCCCAAGACACAGCCTCGTTCGGGCTAGCCCCAGCATCGCTACCCTCAAACTCCATGCCAGTATTTATGAACACAGCATGGTCGGCACCATTTCTCTGAGGATAAAAACAAACAAAACTTACATTATATAACAGCCCTAAAGAATTAAAACTTGTTGAACTATATAGACAGACATGTCTACAGCTACAAGCCAGCGCTCCTCTGCAAGACGTATAGGTTTCTACGCGCTGCTTATGTGTTCTGATGGCAATCATAAAATAATCACTTGTACATGATATTTTCTGTTTAATCAATCTGCACGGAGACATTTAACAGTCTTAATTATCTTCGAATATCAAAATCCTTTGGTGGATAAATTGCTAAAGTTCGAGATAGCGAGCAATAGAAGATGGATAATGTTCGAGTCAACAGCATAAAACGACACCCAGCTCCTTTTACAGTTCGTTGCATCAGAATTCAACTGTATATCTTCAAATTCAGGGATTAATTATATTATAGACAGAGATATGAATTGAAACATAGCATACCATCAGATTCGCATTGCACACGTGGTGTTTGGCCAAGCCGCCACCAAGAATTATCATTCCTGTGTTTTTAGCGTTCAGCGATAAGTCGTTGATTTTGCGAATATCTGGAACAAAATATCTCCAATTAATAATTGCTACTCTGCCAAGAAACCTTTAACGTTTAATCAGGAACTAAAAGGTTATTATGAAAAATACTACAGATACATAAGAATCGAACACAGCTATAGCAAAGTTGAAATAAGAAAGGCAAATGAATTACAACAACAGTTGAGAACAGCAGAAGATTTGAAACAACTGACAGAGGCTGCACAGGACAGATTACATTGGGACTTACTATTAAAACAATTATTGATGGACTAAACGAACTGTTGACACAGGACGTGTAAAAGTCAATGCTACTACTACTACTACTCTGCCAAGACATCAGCAAACACCTGGCAAGTCTTGTTGGGGAATACGTCGAGGCTGCCTCAAAATACCCCCAGCCAAGACACAATTTGGGGCAGTGCAAGCGCATGTGTCATTATTTTGTTTGACTTCAAAAGCGAAGTGCGCACGCGAAACTGTTAAATCCCAAAGGTCATCTGCGAGAAATCTCAAATTACCTTCCATCCCATTACTGGTAAAATTGACTCAAATAAAAATACGTTCAAACAAAACAGAGCACCAACCTTCAGCTATGTCAAGTCTAAGGCCAGGATGCTTGTATGAAAAGAAATAAATGTTATCTCCAATGGCTCCATCTGTGATTGCAGGGCAGAAGACAGGTATTTTGTTCTAAAAATAAGCAAGAAAATATGCTAAACTATTGTTGCACCCCTGGCAGTCAGCAAAGAAAAACAACCGATAATGTTTATACCATTAAGCAGACAAAATTCAATGCAAAAGCCAAATGCAAGTAAAAGAATGGTCCTTGTTAAGATGACTGAAGCTGGTGATCATACCTTGTGTGCCCAATAATAAATCGATTCTTCATTATCAATTTCTTTACCCATTAAATCAATCATCTTTGAAGGTGTCCAATTAATGTTCTGAAAACAAAGATAGCATACTTGAGACTATTAACCTTCTAATGGCTGCTGGGTAATTGGACCAAAGTACTATTACGCAAGAGCAACAATGCTCTTAGATACTTTAATGCAGTGGATATAATGTATTATGTGAGCTACAATCTGAGTAAAATTATTAGTATACAAAATTGCAATCTTGGACTTTCAAAGGTCCTTCCCTTATTGATAGGTGTTAAAATGCAATACCTTTCATAGCCTTCACAGGGCTTCAATAAAGTACACGTTTTTTTATAAGAAATCGGTTTATAAGAACCTAGATATAGACACCCTAAAATTTAAGAAACTTTTAGAACTACAAGGAAATACTTAAGAAACATTAGAAATTTCAGAAACACACGTTTTTCCTTTACGGATTTAACAAATGTCAACTACAGTAGGTATGTTTTATGTGCTAAGCATAACATTGTCGGCTCCACATGACGATTTTTTGCATTGACAATTTTTCTTTGTTATAATACTAATATTTTGCTACATCCATGTTTTTTTCTTCGTTTTCACTGAAACCTTTTTCATAATTAAGAAACTTTTAAGAAACTTAAAGAACTAAAATATGGCTAAAAATTAAGAAACTTTTACTACCAGGCCTTGAGCCAGGTTTCTTATAAAAAAATGTGTAGTGGTGTTCTTATGAAGATTACCTTCTCTTGCTGATCTTGAAGCATTTTAGAAAGAATAGGTGCCAACCAATCTTCAAACATACAATATCCATTGTTGGGGGCAATGAGATTGCCAATACGATTCAACCCCTGTTGCCTTGCTTCAACTCCTTTGTAAACAAACTCACCAATGTATGTTGGAGCTAAGCATTTTATGAAATCTTCCTCAATTCCTCCTGCAGTTGTAACAATGCAATCTACCTTTAAAACAAATATTGCTACTGAAAAACTACTTTATTATAATAGAGTATAGAGCACAGGTGGAATAGAAAATGGTGAAACTAGGCCTTTTCATAACGGCATTCAAACTTTAAGAATAAAATTAAGCATCCTACCATTGAATGTTTGGCTAAGAAACGAACAACATCTCTTACACCACATGACGTCATATTTGATGTGAAACCAAGAAATATTGATAAATTTGTTTTTGGCTTGACATCTTCTTCCATATATGGACTGACATCTAACAATGGCAATTTTCGTTTTTCTATCTATAAAGAAAAGAAAACAGCTAGAGACTAAAAAGGAAACTCTGAAAAGCTATGTTGAAACCTTCTCCAAAAAAAAATATTTTTGTCCCAAAATTTCACATGGTCACTTCTTGCAAAAAACAACCTCTATTTGGCCAGTTATGAGAAAAGGTTAGTGCACAAGACAACATTGTTTGGTGGAATGGGGGTCAGATTCTGCTCACAGGTAACAAAGTGTGCAGAAACATAGCATTTTCAACTGAATTTTAGATGTCTGTCCCCAGGGACATCTGTCCCCCCTATTCTACAGAAGAAAACTACCTATGGACATTGGACGGAACAAAGGAGAAAAATAAAATAATTTTTTCCCAACCAATTAGAGGTAATTCCCCAAGCCACAGGAGCAGGTGACAGCAAACAAGAAAGCTATAATGTGAAGGTCATAATACAGAATGCTTCTCTCCACTGCACACTGTCCATAGCTTTCCTCTGTATAGTTCTATTCTAGTAGATTCAGCATTGCACGCAGGCAGGCTACTTTTAAGGGACTAATCTATAATATTGCACATTGATGTTGATTATGCGAGACCGGTATTTCTTACCATGACATTCACTTCATCTATTGCTTTTGCCAGCTTGGTTGCTTGAAAACCGCTGCTCATAAAAGATTGAAACAATGCATGGTAGTTCACGCCATCATCAAAGTTGTAGCCCCGAACAACCTCTCGATGGCCTAACGAGTCTTCAACAGATTGACTTGGTACATGGGCAGCTTCTAACGCTTTATTTATAGCATCGGCCATTTTACATCGAAAGTTATATTGTTATACTTTAAAAAATGTCGCAAAAATCCTAATCAAAATGACTTTTTCCGCATAATTAGTCTGACAGTCATGCACGTGTATCGTGTTTTGCACGTGCACACCAACCAAACCAGTAACACAGAATAGAGATAATACAGAAGGCCAACTCGAGCATTTTCGATGGTCACGCATGTAAACGAGGTTAAGGACTCCAAAACACGTGTTGTGTAATATGCTAAATATAATAAATCAAAAAACACAATAATTATGCCTTCATTTTGTTATTCCGTGTATCAGTGAAAGTTTCTTCACTTGTATGTAACGCCCTTTTAATGACATTCACACAAAACACCCGCTTTCCCTGCCACAGCATTTTGTCACTATCCGCCATTAAACACAGGCCTATTCTTTTTTCTATTCTCGTTTTCATGTCGCCATTGTTCGGCCACTGGCGACATGAAAACGAGTTTAAGGACTCCACAAAATCCATGACCATGGACTTCAAAGGATACCGACACGAGTTGGCCTCTATTCTGTGCCAGTAATGTTGTGCCTTCAAATTGCATTGCGCATGTGTGTATTCTGCCCACCTCTTCACACAACAATCAAATCAAATTTCACATAACAAGTTGAAGGATTGAGAAGACAGAAGATTATAAATTGTGATTGGGTAAAAAACAACATTCCAATGCGTAGCAAAAACTCATTAAAATTTGAAAAATTAATCTAATACATATGTTACAAGCTTTCAGAGAATTGTATACAAGTTTGTGAAATGCCAATGATGGCAAGTAATTTTCATAATGTGCCAAGAGAGGAGAGCCTGGATGATGTAATAAATTGTCTTTGTATTTATTCATCAATGTCCATGCTCTGAGATTTTCCTGTGGTTTGTTTTTGCTTTACTTTTTCACTCATATTTGTTGCAGTAGTTTCAGCTGAAAACAGGGAAAATACCAATATTAATTCCATCAATGTTAACTATTAATAAATGAAGAGATAAGATAAAAACATTTATGTACCCTCCATCTTCATTGCATTTGCAATATTTTTCTTGTTTTTCTTTATCAAAAGTCTTCTTTTCTTGCCAGAAAGTGTGATGTTAGCCTTAGGATTTGTCCTAAAAGATATTGATTGTAAATGAAGTATAATATATTAATTAAAGATTGGTTAGTAGGCTGAAATTATCAACTTAATTTCTTATTCGAAGTCACTTGTTTATACCTTTGTTTTTTCAAAATATCTGTGGTAATTAACGGGTCCTTCACTTCTTTATCTTTGCTAGATTTCCCCTTTTGCTTCCTTCTCCTCTGCTTATTAACTCTGCCTAGCTTTTGTAAATTTCTCTGCAAGGACTTCAAAATAAAAATAAACTAATAAGTAGTTGAATGACTAACATCTGAAAAGTAAAGAGCTTAACAAGCCCAACAAATAGACCTTGTTTGTGATTCATAGCCTGCCCACGTGGTGCTGGTGGGCCTAAGTTCTTAGCCTTCGACGATGGTCGAAAGCTTCTACAGTTAATTTACTCACCGTCTTTGGCCTGTTTATTCTCATTCCTTTTGCCATCTTAGTAAAGGAATATCAATATAAATTCTAGAAACAGTTTCTTTATTACTTCTACAGTAAATAAAATATAAGTCAAAGAAAAACCTATAAAGTCCTGATGTCGCCAGAGTTGAGTGAGAAAATATTCAGCTGCTTTTGCTTTATGTTATATACCCTTGCCGTGGAAAAGCTAGATAAATTTCAATTTTCAATTTCATAATAATGACATGCTACACTGGGGTTCCAAAAGTATTGCAACGCCTGATGAAAAATGGCGTCTAGAAGTGGCCCTAGGCCTGAGCGAGAAAATTTAAATAATAATATAAAAATACCAAACGGGTTTCAATAGCGAATATATTTAGCATAAATATACTCAAAATTTCATACATTTTCAAATAAAAACATAATTTAAATTATATCATATTGTTTCGCAATAATATTTAAAGAAAACTGCGAAGAGGTCCTTTAAAAAATGTTCACAAAAATTTATCGAAGTGGAGTAATTAAAACGCCAATAATTATAATTTCTTTCACTCAAAGCCACGCAAATTCCCTCTCATTTAAAAGAGAATGTTTTAAATTTTTGAAAAATGAAAAGATTTGTAATGTAACTGTCTTGACCTTTATAATTTTCAGTTTCAGTCTTTGTTTATCATTTTAGGAATGCGATTTGACAAAACCTAATTTTCCGTAATTTTTTTCCCAGAGTAAAAAAAGAAGGTTAAGCGCAATAACACAAAATCCGACATGGATATTCCTATAATTTGTTTCAAATACTATAATTTGATGTAATTTTCAAGGGCTTAATATTTTCTGAAGTGAACGAAAATTTTATTTTTAAAACCCAATTTGAAATTTGAAAAACAAAACATGTGCTTCTCAAGTTGTAAACAAAGACTTAAACCGTGAATTTTAAAAGGTCAAGACAGTTACCTAAATAATTCTTGTATTTTTCAAAGTTTTAAAACATTCTCTTTTAAGTGAGAGGGAAATTGCGTGGCTTTGAGTGAAAGAAATTATAATTATTGGCGTTTTAATTACTTCACTTCGATAAATTTTCGCAAACATTTTTTAAGGGACCTCTTCGCAATTTTCTTTAAATATTATTATAAAACAATATGATATAGTTTAAATGATGTTTTCACTTAAAAATTTATGAAATTCTGAGTATATTTATGCTAAAGAAACTCGCTATTGAAACCCGTTTTGTAGTTTTATATTGTTATGTAAATTTTCTTTCTCAGGCCTAGGGCCACTTCTAGACGCCATTTTTCATCAGGCGTTGCAATACTTTTGGAACCCCAGTGTACATATATACAGAGCGTCGTCATGAATAAATATAAACTAAACTAAGAAGCAAAACGAATTAAAACAACTAATCAACATAACATCGATGTAAACTAAGAAAAGAACATAACATCGATGAAAAAGAAAGAACTAAAACTAAAGATTAGAAGATGCTAGAGAGGGCAACTACTGCTAACTAAGTGTCGACCAATTGTGATCAGGTGCTATTCGCATTGTGGACATAGTCATCGTCCGTAACTCAAAAGCCTCTTTAAGAAAATTAGCTAATTGCTTCATACTTTGTAGGTGTTCATTTGACAACAGGTAAATGAATTTTTGGGTCGGAGTCATAATGGCGAAATTCATAACCTTTTTAGTTATTGAATCAAAAAGTTTACCGCGTAGATGATTGTACTTTGGGCAACATATCAGAAAGTGAAGTTCGTCTTCACAAGCCCCTTCCTCACACATCGGGCAAATCCGTTGCTCAGGAGATAAACCTTGTCTTCTGCCTGTTTCTATCTTTAGATTATGGTCGCTACATCTAAATTTTGTTAACCATCTCCTCTGGGTCCTGTCATCAAGATTAAGATAAGATTCATATTGCATACAGGTCTTGAAAGTAGCATAAGAGCGTAATTTATTCCCGCCTTTATCTGAGACCCCGGTGTCAGATTTAATGTTGGCACACCAATATCGTTCAAATGCATTTTTTAGGGATCTCTTAATAAGATATTTATATTTATTAAAAGACATTTTCTTTATTTTAAGAGGGTCATGGTCAATACCAAGAATTTTGAGGTATTCGATCGACGAAGAAACCCAGCTAAATTTCCCTTCTTCGTATAATGACACACTTTCGTTAAATGCATTAGTTACCAGGTTGTCACTTGGCGAACACAGTAGACGATAAAAGTACAGTAGATGATTTTGGATGCAGCTTGCTAGCATCGGTAGTCTTCCGAGCTCTCCTAATATTGCTAAATTCGAGCAACTTCTATTTACTCCGAGAATACTTTTACACATTTTCCGGTGTTGGAATTCTGTAGTTTGTAGTACAGACTCAAACAAAAATTTGTTACGATCCGCTTGATTGTTTTTTTGTTTCAGGACCTTCAATTGCCGATTGTTAAGTTGGGACCAAATTTCACTGTTGTACGTCAAAATCGGTTTTAAAGCAGTGTCAAATAACTTAAGACTAATGCGTGGGTCAAAATTGATCCTATCCAAAATACTTCTCAGGGCAAAATATGCCTTGCCAGTTTTATCCTTTAGATTGTCAATGGTAGGCTTATAAGAGCCTGATGCGGACAGTACAGTACCAAGGTATTTATACCTCGTAGTGAAATCAATTTTATCGTTACCAACTCTGAAAACCAAATCTTTTGGGGTTCTACCTGTTTTGTTAAACACCATAACATTACTTTTTTTAAGGTTAATAGTTAAATTCCATTTAGAGAAAAAAGTGTAAATTTTATCTAGGCATCTTTGTAAACCTTGAGAGGATTTCGAAAGCAGGAGGAGGTCATCAGCATATAGCATATGGCTTAAGTTTATACCACCTACGTCTACCTGATCACACCTAGCATCAAACTCAAATTTAATATCTTCTATGAATAAATTAAACAACAACGGAGAAAGATTACACCCTTGTTTTAGTCCTTGCTGCGAAACGATTGGCTGAAGGAGATGCCCATCAAGCTTTATGCATTGGCTAACTGAACTATACATGGATTGAAGGCTTTGTAAAATATTTCCGTCAAAGCCATAAGACCATAGTTTGCTAAATAGGAAATCTCTATTGATGGTGTCATATGCCTTACGTAAGTCAATGAAGGCCGTGTATAAGGTCTTACCCTTATTCTTTACTATTTTATTTATAAGTGTATTGACCACAAAAATATGATCTGTTGTTCTGTGTCCTTTTAAAAAGCCTATTTGGTTTGAGCCAATCATTTCATATTCTAAAATAGTCTTCTCTAGTCTTTGAGACAACAAAGAGCCATATAATTTTCCAAAGCATGATCCCACGCTTATACCACGGTAATTATCCAAATTTTCCCTTGAACCACCTTTGTGAATTGTTGATAGGGTATTGGTCGACCATTCTTTAGGGAATTTTTGGGAACAAAGCAGATGATTGAAAAGCTTGGTTATGGATTTCACCAAAGTGTTAGCACCCACTTTTAGGAATTCGTTAATAACATTGTCTATTCCTGGTGCTTTGCCAGATTTTAACTTATTAATGCCATTCTTTACCTCTTCGAGTTGAAACGGGGAGTTTAAATATTTCATTATATCTTTATCTCTATACTTGTCTTTCAAAAAGGATTTAAATACCGAGGCGGCTTCACTTGTACTATTATTGGGGCTAGAGTAGAGGTTTGTGAAATAATCGATGTATTTTTTTGCTTTCTGCGGCAGCCCCACTAGCGAACCATCTATAGGATCAGTAGCGTTATCCTCAGTCTTGATTTTGGAAATCATATTCCAAAACATTTTTGGGTTGTTCTTTCAATAGAGAGAAGTTTATCCTTGAGATCATTGTTATATGTTTTGGCTGCTTTGCGAATCATAGTTTTATAATGGAAGTATAGGGCCCGGTATTTTTGTTGCAAATCACGGTCAAAGGGACATTGTCTCAATTTATTAGCAAGTCGTGAGAGTTTATTTTTAGTTACTTGGCAATCTTTAGTGAACCATTTTTTTTGTGGGTTTTTCTTAATCCTTTTTCCCTTAAATCTTTTGGTGCTTTTGGAAATAGAAGTAGTGGCTACATCTAAAATAATATTTGTTAGCTGGTTAACAGCCTCATCTGTCCCATTTTGATCATTGGAGAAAACAGAGTTTTGGAAGGATACCAATCGGTCAAGAATTGCAGGTTCGGTTAAAGCTGCAGTGAAATTATCTGCCGAATCAGGGTTCCATAAAAACCTCGCAGGAATTGGAGACATATCAACATTGTCGGTCTCGTTTTTAGCAGGCAATGAAATAAAACAGTTTGTTGTAATCCTTGTGGAGATACAGCAGTGGTCCGAAAGCGATGTTAATTTGTTAACAGTAAAGCGTTGGACTTCAGGGAGCAGATTCTCACTGATTAGACTGTAATCAATGACACTCGGATCAACATCTCTATTATCATGTAAAGGATAGCGAGTAAAACAGCCTAACTCATCACCTGCAATTCTACCATTGGCAATTCTTAAAGAGGACGATTTACATAGCTGTAGCAGTAGTTTCCCATTTTCATTGGGTGCCCTAATATCTAAATTTACTCTCCTCATAGGAAAATCTTCAGTGTAATCAGTAGGTAAATGGATAAAATGGTTATTACCTATTGAGTCATGATCAATGTAATCTTCTAAAGTGCTGGTGTAGGCATTAAAGTCCCCTAACAGTAAAACTTTTCCTTGTAGTTTGTAACTGGATATATCTTCTTCTAGTTTTTGGAAAAAGGATGAGATATCCAAATTGATTTTTTGTAGAAATGGGGAGTTATGAGGAGGTGCATATAAAAGAGCTATAAATATATCCTCCTCTAAATAGAAAAATGATTTTTCAAGCTTTAACCAAATAATTTCAGAGCTATTCAGGTTTAAAATTTTTACCCCTGGTCTAACAAATTTCCTAACAAACAGGGTAAGACCACCATAGTAGCGATTATTGCTACTTCGTTCTCTTGATGTGGAGAAACTCTCGAAATTATTAATAAGCAAATTTTTATCAGGTCCTACATGACATTCTGCCAATGCAAAAATATCAAGGTGTTTTACTGTGTTAATAAATTCCTCATCATCGAGCTTTGAGACTTTAATTTGACCAGCACTTTGGGAAATTCCATGGATATTCCAATATCCTATGTCTAGAAAACTCAAAAACTTACCCAATTTTTTCAACATAACAAATAGAATAAACGTGATTTACAGTTGGTTTGTGAGTTCAATAACAACTTTTCTCTACTCGTATTCAGCTGGTGACCAAGATCTTCCTCTGTGTCCACCACGAGCGTCAAATTGGGGATTCCGAGATCCTCTCCTTCGAAAACCTTGTCCTCTGGGGTTGCGGTTAGGCACTTGGTACAAGTGTGCAATCTGCAGCTGAATCTTCAAGCTAAATCCAATATTGGATGCTGGTAGCTTTGTGCCTGTTTCGTTGAGGTGGATTTTATCCTGGGCATACATTTTTACATTTATGCCTCCTCTGACAGATAAATTAGTGTTGTCAACAAACTCTATCCTTTCTTGGTTGTGACACCATTTCAGCATTTTGAGATTCACATCCTGCCTCTCTATGTCAAGGAGTTCATTATCACCTCTTGGAATTATGGCAGAGAATGTTAAATGGGCATTTGCATTTCTTGAAAGGATTATATCTGCTGTCTTCTTTGCTGAGTTGATAATTTCATCTGCAGAAATACCATCACGAAGGTCGTTGGTCCCAGTATGGATCACAATGTTATCAGGTAATGTCAGATTTTGGTCGGCTACTGTTTCTTCTACCTGGCTCCAGGTGTATGCTATGATTTTGTTAACATTAATTTCTGGGTTTTTGCTCAAAATCTTGTTAGTTTGAATGTGTTTTACAATACTGTCTCCTAAAATCAGCACATTGTTGTTGTTTTCTTTATTAGAGGCTGACGGGGCTTTGGGCAATTCTTTTTGACAGTCTTGTCTTGTTGTTAGTGTATTTATCAGAGCATCCTTAGTTTTCAATTGGTCTAATATAAATGCTCTGCTCCTTCTTTCAAAGTGAAAAGTTTACACATAGACTGGCGCAGTTTCATCAACATTCAAAACTGAACATACGGTGAATAAAAGATACACTAATAAATATACATTGCGAACTACAGACTATAGATTCTCTCTCACGTCATCATCATTTATGCTTTCCTGGATGTATGGAAATTCTAAGTCCCGAAACTGAAACATAACTTTGGCAGCCATTATCATGGGTATAAAATCTCTATGCATATAGCTTAAAGGCCTACTGCAATCAAAAAAAGTGATATAATTTTTTTGCATTTCATGGTAAACCTATTCGAACTGATCATAAAACCATTTCCAGAATGAAAATTGATCCAGTAGAATTGTTTTTACAAGCCCGCAAAGTCGTCGATTTTGCCATTTCAACTGCGACAAACGTGACGTAATAACCAGGACCCATTTCAAGTTTTTGTATTGAAGTGTATTGTAGCTTTTTACTCCACTCCGTCTAGCTCAATAAATAACTAATTAATTAAAAATCGCATCCCAAGGCATAAATATTAAAGTGTTTTCACAAATTTAAAAATTTTTTTCATAATTTTAAAAGGCGATTTGGGGGGAGTAATTGGGGTCTGAATTGGGGCAGTTTTGGTCATAACGTCAAACTGCGGGAGGGCGATCAGCCGCGGCGGAGAGCGGAAGCAAACAACGGGGATTATCAGTGTCGAGATGAAATATACTTTTGCATTTGACTTGACTGAGTCGCGTCGCGTATGATGTATATGTGAGAAAATGCAGAGATGTTTTCAGAATCTACATGGACTATTTACGCTCAGAGTTGGCTTTTTAAGATATATCTGATGCTGCTAAGTTGTTGTCAGTCCAGTCTTATCAAAACGAATTACTTTTACATCACGTCTGGCTGGAACGCCAAGTTGCTACAGTGTTTTCATCGGGGTAGAAGTTGGAGAAATAAAATAGAAAAATCGTATCAAAGCTGTTTGTTAAAAACGATAACAGTGGTAATTGGGAGTTAAAATAAATAGAATATAGCCATAAAATGAGAAAATGGTGCAATTTATTTTTGTCAGGGTTTTCAGACCTTTTCAGCTTCACAACTTGTGCAAATGTTTTGATGCTTGTTATTTTCGATTTATGCTTGCGAAATAACTGGTGAATAGTTATTTGCAAATTGCAAAACATGATTGCTGTGTACGTTTCAAATGAATTTAAATATCAGTGTCAATAGAAATTGTCAATGCATTGTAATAATCTTTTTCAGGTACACGTTTTTTTTTATAAGAAACCGGTTTATAAGAAACCTAGATCTAGACGGCCTAAAATTTAAGAAACTTTTAGAACTACAAGGAAATATTTAAGAAACATTAGAAATTTCGGAAACACGTTTTTCCTTTACGGATTCAACAAATATCAACTACAGTAAGTGTGTTTTATGTGCTAAGCATAACACACACTTGCAACGAACGACATCACATGACGAACGACATCAGATGCGTATGCGCAAGAGTTTCCATCGTACGTTGGCAATTCAATGGAAGATCAACAGGGGGTGAAATTAGAACTTCGCTCTATTGTTTCAAAGGAAATCTGAAAAATTCCATTGGCCGATTTGTCACGCATCGACGATCCTCTGAACTTCCGTCGATAGCGTTTTAAAGATTCCCGACTGCTCCGCAGCGGAAATCAACTAATCGCAATATTCTGCATAGAAATTTGTTATCATAGTCAGATGTGTTACAAGTTTTCTGTTGAAACACGATGGCTCCAAAATTCCAAATCGACAAAAAATGAAACTGGTGGTTCCGTAGCAGCTTTATGTTTTTAATTTCTGTCTGGCCTATGTGTATTGTGAGCAAAACGCACGCCTTCTTCAGCTCTCCTTCTCTGTTTCATTTCAAATTTGTTTTGAAAACGGCTGCTTGAAAATCCCATTTATTAATCAACTGCTGTAACAGCTTACTTTGCCTGGTCCTCTAACAACAACCCCGGCCATCGTGTTTGTTACTAGTTTTAATCACACAGCTGCGCCATCCATGATTTACCAAATTCAAGACAGACGAAAATAGGTCTGGAATCTAGACTCACATTGGGATTCCAGACTCACATTGGGAAAGTCGCTGCAAAAGACGGTATTATCATTGATTACTACAATTTCGAAGTCTCTGCCCTGAAACTACAACTATATGAGGATACTTTCAGCAAAAAACCGCATCTCTATCTTGCTTGTACTAAATCAAACGGGAAATATTTTGTCACTTGATCCTCGACATGGCCGCCTGGCCAGGCTGGCCTACCGTAAACATGGCAAAAATTTCGAAGTCTTTCATTTTTAAGAAATTCGAAGTCTCTGCCCTGAAACTACAACTATATGGGGATGTTTTCAGCAAAAAACCGCATCTTTATCATGCTTGTACTTGGAAATCAAACGGGAAATGTTTTGTCACTAGCTCTGCGAAAAGGCTGCTTTTCCAAGTTTTCGAAGTGAATATCGACGTTACTAAAACACGGAACAAGCAGAACACAAACTCACATTGGAGATTCCAGACTCACATTGGGAAAGTCGCTGCAAAAGACGGTATTATCATTGATTTCTACAAATTCGAAGTCTCTGCCCTGAAACTACAACTATATGAGGATGCTTTCAGCAAAAAACCGCATCTCTATCATGCTTGTACTTCAAAATCAAACGGGAAATATTTTGTCACTTGCTCCTCGACATGGCCGCCTGGCCAGGCGAGCCTAACTTAAACATGGTAAAGATTTCAAAGTCTTTCATTTTTATTTTGGGAAGCGATTTTTTAATAAGGGCCGGGGCTAGGCATAGTGCAGATTTGAAAACTTTTCCCTATACTCTCCCATTATAAAAGTCGATTTGTGTCCTGGTTATGACGTCATATCATGTCGCAGTCAGTGCCCCATTTCAAAGCCAAATTTAGTATACTTATCGTGATCGAATAAAAACAAAACAAGCATCAAGGTAATCAGTAAGGATTGAAATTTAATTTTATGAAAAAAAACGGGAAAGTGATTTTTGATTGCAGTAGGCCTTTAATGTCCCGTAGCCATCATGCGCGCAGGCTAAATATCCAAAAACAAAACTATGACTTAGAGCATGTTCCTCAAAGGTAATTCTATGTAAATGGCGTGTTTATAATGGATGGCTTTAGATACCGTAAGTCCGTCCTCGATTTAGCCAACGAGGGCTTATTTCGCAAAAAATATTGTAGGTGGGGGCTTATTTAAGGGGGCTTATTAGAGAGGGGGCTTATTCTGTATAGGCGAAAATTGTAAGTAAGATGTGCTGTTTTTGTGACGATATCTAATCTATGCCGAAGTATGTTGAAAAAAAACAAGAAGCAAGTCCGTCATAAAATGGAACTAATGTAAACTGGATCCCGAGGTCTAAGGCTTTTCCACCAATTGATCGGATTGCGAACAAGTAAACATGACATGTAAAAAAAACGACACAGTTCTATCTTTCCTCTCTTTTCTTACACGTAGCAGAGCTTCTTTTCAGCATACTTTAATACTTTAAACGACAATCGAAACGCGACGGATATAGTTTTCTCAAACCTATATCATAAACAGCAACCGACCTTGGCCTTTCTCAAGAACCAAGTATAGAACACAGCAACCGACCTTGGCCTTTTTCTCAAGAACCAAGTATAGAACAGCAACTAACAACTAAGGCAACGAGATCTTTCTCAAGCATCTCGCTCCTGAACGGTATGCTCTCTCTTTCCGATGCTCACATATCCAGGCGAGTCTAAAAAAACTGATTAATTAAAACTAAAACGCTACATTTAACTACTAAAGTCACGTGACAACAGATACAAAGAATAATGAAACTACACACGTCAATAGGGAGTAATTACGTCCGGCGAGGGAAGTAAAGTAAAACCTGAATACTTTTGTACAGAACCGAATTATGGGTGTGAATCGATACACGTATTAAACTACAGGATTACAGAAATATGAACCGTTCCGATGCTACAAGGCATGGCCTGTGGCAAATAACAAAACATGCGAATGAATGACCAAAAACTAATAAAAAACTAGCAGTATTACACTAATGTATTTCCAAATTTTTTAAATATAAAGTTATCAAACTTTCTCAAAAGTTATACAAAAGTCATTTTATAAACTTGTGATCACATTTCATCCAGCTATTTGATTTCTGCTAAAATCGAATAATCCCCCAATCCCCCAATATAATCCCCCATGGGGGCTCAGGGCCTCGGAGAGGATTTGGGGCCGGTCGGACAAAAGATAAATAGCGAGTGACGCCGAAAGGGTGGGTACGCCGGAAGTAGACTCTTCTATGGGGTCCGGGGGAATCTATTCTTGGTTCCATGAACTAACCCTAAGCTAAGTGCGACATAAATGTGACCGTATAAAGCGAACATTTATAGTTAAGTGCAGCACTTTCAATTAACTTCATCAGAATTTGCCAAACTTAATGCACAAGTGCGACACAAATGCGACGTTGCTTTATGCGACCGCATTTTAGTCGACGGTCTCGCGGCTTAATATCTTGATTATTATGTTAGTCATGTTCCAAATTGTTTCTTGTATATATGCAACAATTTCATAAATCCGATAGCTAAATAAAAAAGCAACTATTTGTGTGACCCAGCTTGAGACAAAACTCTAGTGCTGTGACTTTGTAACTTTGGGATTAGAA
Organism: Sanderia malayensis; assembly: GCA_013076295.1. NCBI lineage: Eukaryota > Metazoa > Cnidaria > Scyphozoa > Semaeostomeae > Pelagiidae > Sanderia > Sanderia malayensis. The sequence goes on from RQOL01000828.1 coordinate 5,319,371, forward strand.
TGGCCTACTATTTTAACCCCTGCTAGTGCTCAGTGCAGCGTCACTATAATGAACTTGGAAAGTAAAAAGTTCTTTCTTTATTTTTCAAACTTATTGTCTTCATCCTTCTCCATTGGTCTTCTTATGATAATCGAGAGGAACATCCTTTGTTTCACGGAGAACAAAAATTGCAACAATTAAATCAGATAATGTGAGCCCATCTGCAATACCAAAGGGTATATACTTGTTAAGATGGTACAAATAATCAACAGAGATGGTGCTTATTAGGAGTCCAATGTTCGCAACAGCACGTCCAACTCCAAGGCCGAGAGCCCTGTGCGATGTAGGCAAAATTTCTCCCGAATATAAATGTGAAACAAACACGAATATTGGAACTGATAGCTTAAGGCAAAACAAAATCACTATTAATTGCCAGCCTTTGAAATCCCAATACAAGGGGATAATATTCAATGCTATCACGGACAAGATAATCTGAAATGTGGTTAAACGTGGTAATTTTCCCATCATAATGAAAGTCAAAGGGGTTGACAACAAAATAGCAATTGATATGTAGGCTAGGTATTCCAAATGAAGACCAGCCAAGCAACTCTTATACTTCAATGCTTTTGACGGATTCCTACTGAATTGTACAGCAGCCAGATTAACAAAATTTGACAGAAATGTACTTGCTATTTCTAGAATGGCCACAACTGCAAATAGCTTCAAAATGGTAATGTTTGATAGTTTTGGTTCTTCGAGCTCTTCACAAGATGGTTCAGAAAAGTCCGTTTCATCAAAATTTACGGTATTTTCTTTTTCGCTTTGTTTGGCATCTAGCTCAAACGCTTCAACGAACTCCGCAAAGTCCTGAGCATCATATTTATTCATTTCAGCAATTTTTGTTAGAACCAAAACAGTCTCTTTGACTTGTCCAGATTTGAAAAGAAATCTTGGAGACTCAGGCAAGAAACAAACAAGAAATGCACAGGTTGCCAAAGGGAGGACATTGGAAATGACAACAAACCATCGCCAGTTCAAATGACGTAATGTTCTCATTGCAATTCCCACGCAGTAGAGAAAGCCACAAACACCAAAAACTTTCAGTATTGAAAAAACATTTCTTCGAGTCGCTGGTAAAATTTCCATAACGTAAGAAGTTACCATCACAAAAGCTGGATCCAGTATACCAATTATGGTTCTTGTTATGATGATCATGGTATAGCCGTTAGAAATGGCGTTCAATGAATATGCAACTACTTCAAGTATGAGAAACACAAGCAAAGTTCTTCTTCTACCATACAAATCAGAAATTCGACCAATTATCACAGATCCAAATATTTGACCAATTGCTTTCGCTGTTACAATCCAAATGGCTTTGAAAAATGACAGATGCATTTCACATAATAAAAATGGCTCAAGAATTGAATCTATAATTTTGGCGGTCCCAAATGCAAATATTCTTAATCCAAGCGTTGCAATGACTATGATTTGAAACTTGCCAAAGCCAATCTTTTCAATTGCTTGATGTACAAAATCACCATCAACACTTTGATAAGACATTTTGCTACAAAATGAAAACTGCAGTGTGAAGTGATAACTATACGTAACACACGTTACAGCCACACCAAATGAAATGGCTAAATGAAGGGCTGAAAGAGAGAAGAGTTGAACATTGAAATAATGTTGAGATAGAATTAAAATATGAATGAAAATAGCTTGAAAGCAACCAAAACATATAAACTAAACAGAGCAATTTTTTGTGTGACAAAGCTTGAGACAGAACTATGTTGTGGTTAAACCTGTTTACGAGTTCGATTCCCAATACTCTTTAGCTGACCTGAATTAATAAACCGAGCAATCCTTCTCTCTGGTTGTGGTGGACAATCAGCCTGGTGATTCGCAACGCACAAATAAAAGATGATTTGTGGGCATTGAACCAGGCTAAGTTGAAGGGCACAATCTGAATGAATCAGTATCTGGTGAGTGAATCCAATCGATTTTTTGTGAATCGGTGTCTTGTGGGTGAATCCATGCATGTCACTGAAGAATCAATGTCTTTTGTGAAACAATTTTTGTCATGGGGCCTGTTCATATGAACAAGCCTACAAGGCCAGCACACCAAGGAGACAGATTTGAATTTGTGAGAGAAAATACTGTCCCTCTTGTCGGGACAGAAATTGTAATATCACATTTGTCACACGAGAATTTGACAATGGATGACTTTAAAAGGCACTTAATATTTTTCGTGGTTGCCCTCAAACAAAATAACTAGAAATAGCTGCTGCTATTCAATGCCCACGTTTCAAACGCAGAAATGAGAAGAAAAGCAGGGGAAGGGCAAGTACTGTAAAATATTTCACCCCGTGTTTGACTAAGCGGTTCTACCACTGGGTTTTACCTTTGTCCGCCAACCGGCTTTGGAACATTTGTACTTCCATAGGTACAATTACCAGTTGCTTTCAGAAACAATAGTTGATCAAAACTACCAGTTTTGGGAGAAAGATCCTCAGTGATACATCATGTTGAAAATATTCCGCGAAACTGAACAAACATAGCCGCGGGAATTTGCCATAAAAAACGACCAGTGTTTGGAACAAAGATAGTATTGCTTAACTTTCAAAACGAGCTATTTCTGATTGGTTCTTGGGAACAATTGATTCACATAAAATAGAACGGTTGTGGTAGGGTTGTGATTAGTATTCATACTGTAGCATTGTTTCATTAACCAATCACAAATGCTGTTCTTGAAAGTTTGCCATTGTCCAACAAAAATGGTGCAAATTTTTTTGTGAACTACCAGCTTTGGGACAAAGGAAGGCCATTGTTCCTAATATGACATGCAGGGCCATGTCACATCTATTGAAGCACTCTGTTGGAAATTCATTTGAGGATTTGCAATGTGTTGATGTAGTGTTCTTTAACTTATTGTCTTTGAAAATTTGCTTGTTGGTTTTGAATAAACTTTGCGACTTGCTCTTGTCAGTTTGAATAATAACTCTAACTCGAGGCTTTCTTGTAGTCATCTTTTTCTCCGGATAGTATTTTCTGTAGTAAGACAGCCTATCCCTTTTACATGAGACCTTTTAAAAAGATATGCGTAGGCATATTAGTGAATTTTAAAATAAATGTTATGAAGGGCCTTCCTAAAACATTTGTAGACATATTGATGAAATTAAAAGAAATTAAGATAAAGAAACTTAAGTGGTAGAAGACAATATTCGCTGGCTGATGAAAAATGCCACAATAGCAAGGTTGATGTAAACAAAATTAATTAAAGGTGACGTAATGAATTTATTGACTAAACATAATGCCGTCATGGTCAAAAGGTGTTAAAACCAATAAAGAGATGGCCATGCCTAGGGCCCATAAAAAAACTGGATGGAACCGAAGAACCAACATAGAACATAACGTTACGCAGTTACACTAAATGTAAAACAAGATGCAAAAATTAACTAAACATGTGATTTAAATGTAAAATGCAAGAAATCTAACGTTCTTCAATTTTCATGCAATGGTCGAGAGGAATCTATCATTGAACAAAGGAATGCTTGAGAAACTGGCGTCTCCTTATTCCTGTTTGGCATAGATTTCCATCATTCAGCCAAACTCATGATATAGTCAGTTAAGCATCAATTCAGATCAGCTTTAATTTGCAACAACTTCCATACAATGTGCAGAAATGAAAAACGTTGAAAAGATTTTCCGAGTCAATCTATTTATTCAGTCAAAATCGTAATCTATTTTGTCGGCTTAAAGTGCTAATGCAACGAAATTGACATATCGATTTTTTTATTTTAAATGAAAGCCAAGATGTACTGATCAGTTTGATGCAATTTTGACGTGCATCTGACAATTATAAGTTACTTTAATTTCACCTTGAATCAGGCCACCTTTTGCGAAAAATATTGCAACGCTGTGACGTCACAGTGATCACCCATATTATTTCTCGCAATGGAAATCAATGGGTTTTTATCGAACGTCGTTTGGTTTTTTTTAATAGCTCCACTCAGGGGTGGGATATTTGAGCTCCGGCTAAACCAACATAAGGGCGAATCTTTTAGCCGTCGTTTTGAAAAAATTGGTGTCATTTTGTTTAACGTTAGAGACACAATTTAAGTTGAAAATGGATACCTCCAAAAAATGTGACGTCATCCCGCGTCGCCATTGTTGCTTCGAGTTGCTGTTGAACGACACGTAGCCCTGGTTTGGCTTATCCCAGGTCTTATTTTTTTGTAATAACTTATTTTAGCTCCAAAATTGCAGACATTGAATCATTTTTAGAAACTTCGGAAATTAAAATTCCTTCGATATCACCCCAAAAAGCTAAATCTTCTGACATTTGTTTTGGTTGGCTCGGGCCTAACCACTCCCGGCGAGGAGTGCTTAGGCCCGAGTAAAGCTGAGAGTCACACGGGTTGGTTTACGAGCTTGTTTACTGCATCTATTGCAGGAATAGCGTTTGATTTTAGCTTTAATCTCATCTTTAATTCTTTCCCAATATCTCTCTTTACTTCAAAGCAAAAATGAGCGCTATAATGAATAAAATCCTGCTCTCCTAGTCGGTGGGTGCGAATGATGTCTGTCTCCTGAACTTCTTAAAAAGACCTTGTTCTGTTTGATTGGTTTTGAAATACTATCAGCAACATTATGAAACGATACTTTTCGCAATACTGAGTAATCGTACAATTGTCTCCGTTATGTATCTCTACGACATGTAAATAGTTTATGATTTATGCGCATGTCACTCTGGCGTGCGGACGTGAATTTGCTCGCTCTTGATACAGTTACTATTATTCAAAATCAAACAAAATAAATTGTAAACGTCAATCACGTCAATTGGGCACATGGCTTTGATAGCTCGATCCTGAGTTTTTTTCATGTGTCCATCAGGCTTACTTAGTATTATTATATGGTTGCTCGTTTTTAATGTTTTTTTTTTGTAATTTTCGATAGCACATGAAATTGAACAACTATCTTAAATGACGTACCTTGTAATTAATGAATTTGCTGATAAACATTATGATTATTTGCTCCCGAGACGAGATACCCGTCATGTGTGTGCTCGCTCACAGCTCGCCATGTCGAATTTCAATAGAAGGAAGCCTGCTTGACGTTGCAGACGCGACGTTTGATGACATCACAGTGATGGTTCAGTTTTCGCACGAAAAGGTCAAAATTGCCTACTTTGAAGGTTAATAGCGAAAAAAGTATACATAATTTGCAAATTTTATTTGCGCCACGATAATCAGTGCATTGAAATCTATAGATTTTTGAAATAAAAACACTATGTAAAAATTCGTTGCATTAGCACTTTAATATCTTGATTATTATGTTAGTCATGTTCCAAATTGTTTCTTGTATATATGCAACAACTTCATAAATCTGATAGCTAAATAAAAAAAGTAACTATTTGTGTGACCCAGCTTGAGATAAAACTCTAGTGCTGTGACCACCCGGGGTAATGTCTGTGCAGTACAGTGGAGGCTGTGCAGTACAGTGGAGGTTGTTCAGTACAGTGGAGGGATAACATCAGTACAGTGGGGGATAACATCAGTACAGTGGAGGTTGTTCAGTACAGCGGAGGGCTAACATCAGTACAGTGGAGGGATAACATTGAGTACAGTGGAGGCTGTGCAGTACAGCGGAGGGCTAACATCAGTACAGTGGAGGATAACATGATCATGTGGGGGATAACATTGGTACAGTGGAGGCTGTTCAGTACAGTGGGGGATAACATCAGTACAGTGGAGGCTGTGCAGTACTGGGGGATAACATCAGTACAGTGGGGATAACATGATGCTTGTGGGGGATAACATCAGTACAGTGGAGGCTGTCAGTACTGTGGAGGGATAACATCAGTACAGTGGAGGGATAACATGATGCAGTGATATATTCTGCAATGGGAAGTTGTCATTTGCCACTAGCTTGAAAAATAACGTTAGATCGTTTAGAACACCTGCTCTTTTCAAAGCAGGAGTCGCCTTTTCGAACCAATGTTTTAAGGAATCCTCCTCTGATGAGGCAGCATCTTCAAACGAGATCTCGTTCGCAAAGTCACTAAGAAGCGATTCATCCAGGCCTTCTGAAAAGAAATTTTCATTCCCATCTCCATAATCTTCATTTTCAGAATCTATATTAATATCATCAATGCCCGAAATTTAAACGGAAATAAAGAGCGCCTGGCTTGTCCGTCCCTTCGATGTTTTTGGAAAGGATCTCCATCTTCTTTCAACGTCTCCAATCTTTGATCATCTTTCAAACTTTCTAAATAATAATCAAAGGAACATTTTGCAGGGCTGCTGGTTTTCTTTAAAGGAGCTTTAAGCAAGAATGATTTAAATTCTTCATCCATTTATGTTTTGCTTGGCATAACTTAAGACGAGTAAGAAGAAAAGACCTTCATTTTTAGGTCAATAAAATAACACAACAAAATCGCCATCTGAAAACGGCATGGTTTCGCTAAGGCCTCCGCTGTACTGATGTTATCCCCCCACAGTACTGAACAGCCTCCACTGTACTGATGTTATCCCTCCACTGTACTGAACAGCCTCCACTGTACTCAATGTTATCCCCCCACATGAATCATGCTATCCCTCCACTGTACTGATGTCATCCCTCCACAGTACTGAACAGCCTCCACTGTACTGATGTTATCCCCCCACAAGCATCATGTTATCCCTCCGCTGTACTGATGTTATCCCTCCACAGTACTGCACAGCCTCCACTGTACTGATGTTATCCCCCCACAAGCATCATGTTATCCCTCCACTGTACTGATGTTATCCCTCCACAGTACTGAACAGCCTCCACTGTACTGATGTTATCCCCCCACAAGCATCATGTTATCCCTCCACTGTACTGATGCTATCCCTCCACAGTACTGCACAGCCTCCACTGTACTGATGTTATCCCCCCACTGTACTGAACAACCTCCACTGTACTCAATGTTATCCCCCCACATGAATCATGTTATCCCTCCACTGTACTGATGTTATCCCTCCACAGTACTGAACAGCCTCCACTGTACTGATGTTATCCCCCCACACACATCATGTTATCCCTCCACTGTACTGATGTTAGCCCTCCGCTGTACTGCACAGCCTCCACTGTACTCAATGTTATCCCTCCACTGTACTGATGTTAGCCCTCCGCTGTACTGAACAACCTCCACTGTACTGATGTTATCCCCCCACTGTACTGATGTTATCCCTCCACTGTACTGAACAACCTCCACTGTACTGCACAGCCTCCACTGTACTGCACAGACATTACCCCGGGTGGTGACTTTGTAACTTTGGGATTAAAATGGCCTACTATTTTAACACCTGCCAGTGCTCAATGCATCTCCCTTTCAAAGCATGATTTTTCAAATTTCGATGAAAAGTTTGTAAATGACTACTCAGAACTTGATTTAACAATTTTAAATGATGATGATGTCTCGGTGGATGATAAGTTTGGTGCATATTACGAAAAACTATTCAATTTAGTAGAGAAGCATGTTCCATCTAAGAAAATGACACGTAGGGAGATTAAATTACAATCTAAGCCTTGGATAAATTCTGAAATTATCAGACTAATAAAATATCGTAATAAACTTAAAAGAAGAATGATACGAAGACGCACTATAGAAAATAAGTATCTATACAAAAGGTTTAGGAATAGAATAGCCAATGAAATTAAAGCTAGTAAAAATAGATATTATCATCGATTTTTCTCTGAGCATTCAGGTAATATGAAGATGTTATGGTCTGGTATTGGTATACGTTCAATCATCAATATAAAGAAAACTGCCTTATCTGGGATCTCACAATTAGTTGCTGATGGTAATAAGATAACTGACCCAAAGGAAATAGCATCAAGTTTAAATAAATATTTCGTAAGTGTTCCAGAACAGGTTGATAAAAACATACCCAGAACAAACAAGTCTCCTATGGACTACCTCAATCATTGTGTACAAAGTTCATTTTTTCTGAGCCCAGCAGACCCAAAAGAAATTGAGTCTATTATTCTATCATTCAGCAATAAAAAATCTGTTGGACCATATAGTATACCTGTAAGGCTCTTAAAGACATTAGCAAGTGAGATATCAGGATCCTTTTCACTAATAGTAAATGATTCTTTCTCTACCGGTAATTACCCAAAAAAATTAAAAGTTGGCAGAGTAATTGCTCTCCATAAAAAGGGGTCTACTGATAATCCTTCTAATTATAGACCAATATCTTTGCTGTCAATCTTTAGTAAAATTTTTGGTAAACTGATGCACAAAAGATTAAATAACTTTCTAGAAACTAATAATGTACTACATAATTTGCAATTTGGTTTTCGGAAAAAACATTCAACTGCCCATGCTCTAATCAGCCTTACAGAAAAAATCAAACAAACTATTGACAATGGGACCTTGCATGTGGTGTCTTCATAGATCTTAAGAAAGCTTTCGATACTGTAAATCACACTATACTGTTAAAAAAGTTAGAGCATTATGGAATTAGAGGCGTTCCGTTACAATGGTTCAAATCATATCTCACTGATAGAAAACAGTATGTCTCAGTCTGTGGTAATATTTCTGAAACTTTACAAATTAAGTGTGGTGTTCCTCAGGGCTCTGTACTTGGACCTCTCTTATTTTTACTCTACATAAATGACTTAGCAAAGGTGTCAGAAAAACTCACATTCTTTCTATTTGCGGATGATACCAACATTTACTATGAATCATCCAATATTTCTGATATCCAAAAGACTGTTAACAAGGAACTAAATAAGGTTCGTAAGTGGCTTGAAGCTAATCGATTGGCCCTAAATATCGATAAAACAAATTTTGTCACTTTCCATTCTCCCAAAAACTTGTATAACGACCAAATCACTATTAAATTTGGCAGAAAAAAAGTAACTCAGGAAACCTGTGTAAAATTTCTTGGAGTCCTTCTTGACTCGTCTTTAAGTTGGAAACCACACATCACAGAACTCACAAAGAAACTGTCAAGGACTGTTGGACTCTTTTATAAAATAACACATTATGCTCCTCTGGAAACATTAAAAATGTTGTATCATGGAATCTTTTTCCCATTCATCTCATATGGAATTCAAGTTTGGGGTTTAACCTATCCTACTTATTTGGAAAAAGTATTCATCTTGCAAAAAAAGATTATCAAGTGCATGACTTTTAATGATATAAGGACACCCAGCTCCCCACTTTTTCATCAGCTGGAATTGCTCAAACTTGATGACATAAATAACCTTGAAATTGTTTCTTTTGTTTATGAATGTATCAATGGCCTAGTTCCACAGTATTTTGAAAACTTTTTCACAAGTCTTTCTTCAAAACATTCATTAGGAACACGTCAATAAAAAAGGGTAATTTGTTTTTGGAAAGGCAGAATACTGTTCAGTATGGTATCAGATCTATTCATTACTCAGGTGCAAAACTTTGGAATTCAGTCCCCCCCTGAAATTAGATTGCTTTCAAGAAAAAAAAAATTCAGATCAGAATTAAAGGTGCATTTTATCAAATTTTATATTTAGTCTGTCACTTGTGATTGGAAGGTCGCTGCAGTGCTAAGAATTTCTCTTGTTAATTATTTGCGCTGTAAGCAGCAAATATTAAAATACAGACGGTGTACAGGATTCACGCTTCAGTGAGAAGGCCAGAAATTGGCCAATGGCAGCAGCTAATTCCATAAAGACAATGGCTGCAACAATGGCTAGTTTAGCGTATTTTTTTCCAGATTAGGATTTGCCAAACACCCACAATAATACGTGCGCGCGCATTAATGTCAAACAACGGAACAATCAAGGTCGGTGTTAGATCATAGGCTAGTATGCTACAAAAATGACGTAATGGTTTTATATTCCAATGGAGGCTTGGAATGCTGTGCAACACAGCACAATGACAATATTGTTGAAAGACGTGAAGAGAACATGTTCATTGCAGTTTGATCAAAGCTTTTTGGAATTAATGATGATTTAGTTTAAGATTAGTTAATTTTCATATATTTCTACTACTGTCGAAATATATATTTGTATATATAATTGTTAGCCATATTTTTTCGGCATTCAAATACATAAGATAAACAGAGCTTTTTCATGATTTTATCAAGTGGTATTGTTCCAAATTTGTGCATGCTAGCATATTGAAAGATTTTGTCTGGTAGTAAATATAAGCTCTTTCAACTTCTTAGCCATCAACGCTTTGGTTCCTAATAAATGAAGTACAGCATCAGTAACAACTGATTATTTGATTTGCTGCGACAAAGCCTATTGTGATGTTTTTATCGGGGTATGTGTATGACAAAAATCGTCGTACAAAACCAAAGGTCGTGTTGTATTCAATATCCCAAAATGAATTGCATTTTTCATTCCATCGTATGTTGTATTCCATTTCGTCATATATGTCGTATCTCATTCAATCGTATTAATTTCATGGTCTGCTGTTTGCAACACGACGACTCAACGCTCAGCGGTTTTCTTTCATTACGATAATCAAAACACATTACGGCATACAGTACAATGAAATACGACATACGGTGAAATGGAATACGACATACGATTGAATGGAATACGACATATGATGAAATGGAATATACGTACGATTGAATGGAATACGACATACGATTATGGAATACGACAATGATGGAATACGACGTACGATTGGATACGAATGGACATATGATGAAATGGAATACGACGTACGATTGAATGGAATACGACATACGATTGAATGGAATACGACATATGATGAAATGGAATACGACGTACGATTGAATGGAATACGACATATGAATATAATATTCATATGTCTATATATATATATATATATAGACATGTGAATATATATATATATCTTTCATACCACAGATATGTCGACGATTCCCATGCCCGTTTTAAGGATGTATCATCTTCTGAACGATTCTTGGAACTCCTTAATTCTCAAGACCATAAGATACAGTATACGATGGAGAGTGAAAATGCGAATAAAACTATTGCTTTCTTAGACCTACAGATTACTAACAACTATTCTGGAACATATGATTTTAAAGTTTTCAGGAAAGATGCCATTACGAACGTTCAGATTAAACCTAATAGTTGTATCGATCCAAACATCGTAAAAGGGGTATTTAAAGGGCTACTCCCACCATATTTTTTTATTTCATTTCTGGGTAGTTTTTGACGGAAAAACAGGTACTGCATTTTTTAAATTTCGAAATTCGCTCATTAACACCTCTTTTCACGGCTCCAAAAGTGCGATTTTCAGGCCATTTCTGAAAATGTCGCGCAACATGAAACGATCTGGGCCGAGGTTGTGTGACGTAGATGCCGGAACGCAAAAAAACTTCTCTCTTTGGCTTCAGTATGGAAAAATCAACGTCGCGTCCGGTTTTCTCCCTTGTTTTCAATGATAAACACAAATGTTTTTTCAAACCACTTCAACACCATCATTACAAAGCTTATTGACATCTCCCCGTGTGTTTTTTTTTAATTTTCGGCATTGTTAAGGGCTGAAAATTGACCCCAAAGCTGATGCAGTGACAATGGATTTTTCCAGTATTCACACGCCTCACGTGGTTATGTGTTCATCACTCAACCTCTTCCTTCCTTTCATTTTGCGTGATAAAACAACCAGCAAACGTTCGTGAATCGTGATATAATAAGTTTGTTTATCGTTTCCATCAGTTCTATACTCTATTTTATCAAGTTTTGCCGTGTGCTTGGTTTTAGCAAGATAATTATGGATTATTTTTGTATTTACTACTTGGGTTTTTGTCAAAGATATTGAAATGCTAAAGTGATGCGCTGTTAAAAAGTTGCTCAAATTGAAATTGTTTGGCTGACATATCCATGGAGTTCTTGTTATAAATTATATATATATCTTGGTGATTACATTGAAACCTAAGGCAAAGTAAAGGTGTATATTGTTGACAAAGTCAGACAATATAACCAAAACCAGCACACCAGTATGAAGCCCAACATTGTGCTGGAAAGTTTTTCTTCGAATTCACATTGAACTTGTGAAATCTTCGATCTCTGGGCATTAATGTTTACACTCCTGGAAGGGATTTTCGAGTTTTTCCACACAGTTATGACCATAACTACACTTGAAATATTACCAAAATATGAGCTGCTGCTTCAAATACACACCAGATAAAACAAATGAGGTTATTTGCATGCATTATTAGTCCAAAATAGCATTATTCTACTTTACCCGTGCCAGGACCTGCTCGGCCTAGCGATTTTGCAAATTTTTGACTGACCCGATTTGGTTTAAATCTTATAAATGCGTAGATAAGAGCTCACAAATTTTCCATACTATCAATTCTATCGAAAAATTGTTGAAAGAGAGCTTCCTCCTCTTTAATTGAATAGATTTCGAATTCATATTGTTATTTAAAACCATCCCGCACCACTGAAGATTGTATGTGAAGCTCGCTCGAGACTGCGACGTTGAGGTCGAAAAACATGCCGGCTTGCAGCGTAAGCGTGAGCAAATCATCCTCATTTGTGTAAAAAACTCACGCTTTTCATGATAAACGAGGCATCAACAGATTCCTTAGATCCTGAACTAGTGCGTGGCAGGGTTTAATTTTTAAATACAACTTGGTTTTGACTATAGACATGCAAAACGTTTTCGTGCGAGCTTTGGTACTGAACACAATAAAGTAAATTTTCTGCGTTCCGGCATCTGCGTCACACCGGCCTCGCCCCAGTTTTCTTTTTGCCCGACTTTTTTCTGGAATGTGCATGTTTGGAGGCGTAAAAAAGGGTGTTAATGAGCGAATTTAAAAATTTAAAAACTGCAGTACCTGTTTTTACGCCAAAAACTACCCAGAAATGGAATAAAAAAATATGGTGGGAGTAGCCCTTTAAAGGTTTCCTTGCAAGAGCTTGGCGACTATGTTCTGAGACATTCCGTGAAGAAGAAATTAAATTCCTGATACAAGTATTCACAGAAAATGGCCACAGTGAAGAGTTTCTTACTAATATAGCTAAAACATATCGCCCTCCCGAATTGCAGACAAAAGAGGATGAACAAGTTAAACAAAAAGACAAACAATCTTTTGTAAAGATTCCGTGGATTCCGAAAGTTGGTCCTAAATTAAAACGTATTTATAAGAAGAAAGGTATCAAAGTTATTTTCAGGATCCTAAGCCATTTTAAGACCTTAAAAATGGCAAAATCTCATGAGCTGCCGGGGGCTCCGCCCCCCTGGACCCCTAACAGGACGTTGCCCTGGTTCCATTGGGGGCTTACACCAGCGCCCCCAGACCCCCAGCTGTTGTGGGCAAAGACCTAAAGTCATTACGTGTTTGCCTGCGGCACGCAAGTTACTCAGCGTATGGCTGCAGGAAATTTTTTCCAGGGAACCTGATAGCATTCAGGCAAGTGTGGTCTTGGAAAATTTTCATAAATTAGGGCCTGATTGAAACGTGATGAAGTGAAGAAAGTGAAGAAAATAATATCAGACAAACGTTGCGAAGCTAAAAGTTGAGCTTGAGCAAAACCGAATAACTAATTTTATTGAATATTCACGTTTTTTAACTCCTGGACATAAAATACCCTGGATTCAATTTTCAGGACTGAACGCAGCAAATTCAAAAAACATTTGTTTTGAGACCACTCAAGCAATCATTTTGACTTCAATTTTCGATCTTGTTTCATCAAAATTAAAAAATTTTCATTTCCCAAAACAAAAGTGAAATACTATAATTGTTGTATTAGTTGCATAAGCATTACAGCTAGAAAACTTTCTTCTTTTCACATGATGCTTCCAACGAGTCAAAAATGCTCGGTCGCTGTGCGTGATCGTGCTTGTGGTTCCGCCCTGCCACAGCGTGCCCAGCATCTAGTATGGTACGTCATGTTGTTTGTTATTTCAACAAGTTTACATTTTATCCAATGTAAATCCAGGAAAAAGCTACGATTTCAGGCCAACAAAGAAATGTTCCTATCTGTAGGCCAGGCCATAGCCATGCCTTTCTTGTACTAACATACAAAATTCATCCAGGCTGTTCCAGCTGATTACCGTAATCTGCACATCTCCACAGCGCAAATATTCGGATTGGATATCCCTTGTTGAAAATAGAATAATTTTAATTACTTCTGCTTCCTTCACCCAATGAACATAGCGCTGGTATCAGAGTAATATTTCGAAAATTGATTATCTGGCAAATTTGAGGGGGGGGCCTCCTCTCGATTAGTATTCATACTAAGTTGGAGGTTCCTCCTTTAATGTCAAATAAAGATAACAAAACTGGAAAAATATGCAGACGAATTATTTTCTATTCAATAATGTTTTTTCATCTTTGTCTAGATTTAATATTTATTTGTATTTTTAATAATTTGTAAAATTTGATTAATGTTAAAAATGAAATGAAACTGAAACTGAAACTGAAAACTGAAACAGTGCAGCGTCACTATAATGAACTTGGAAAGTAAAAAGTTCTTTCTTTATTTTTCAAGCTTTATTGTCATTCATCTTCCCATTGGTCTTCTTATGATAATCGAGAGGAACATCCTTTGTTTCACGGAGAACAAAAATTGCGACAATTAAAGCAGATAATGTGAGCCCATGTGCAATACCAAAGGGTATATACTTGTTAAGATGGTACAAATAATCAACAGAGATGGTGCTTATTAGGAGTCCAATGTTCGCAACAGCACGTCCAACGTCCAAGGCCGAGAGCCCTGTGCGATGTAGGGCAAAATTTCTCCCGATATAAATGTGAAACAAACACGAATATTGGAATGATAGCTTAAGGCAAAACAAAATCACTATTAAATTGCCAGCCTTTGAAATCCAATACAGGGGATGATATTCAATGCTATCACGGACAAGATAATCTGAATGTGGTTAAACGTGGTAATTTTCCCATCATAATGAAAGTCAAAGGGGTTGACAACAAATAGCAATTGATATGTAGGGCTAGGTATTCCAAATGAGACAGCAAGCAACTCTTATCCTTCAATGCTTTTGACGGATTCTACTGAATTGTACAGCAGCCAGATTAACAAAATTTGACAGAAATGTACTTGCTATTTCTAGAATGGCCACAACTGCAAATAGCTTCAAAATGGCAATGTTTGATAATTTTGGCTTTTCGAGCTCTTCACAAGATGGTTCAGAAAAGTCCTTTTCAACCAAATTTACGGAGTTTTCTTTTTCGCTTTGTTTGGCATCCAGCTCAAACGCTTCAACGAACTCCGCAAAGTCCCGAGCATCATATTTATTCATTTCAGCAATTTTTGTCAGAACAAAACAGTCTCTTTGATTTGTCCAGATTTGAAAAGAAATCTTGGAGACTCAGGCAAGAAACAACAAGAAATGCACAGGTTGCCAAGGGAGGACATTGGAAATGACAAAAACCATCGCAGTCAAATGACGTAATGTTACCATTGCAATTCCCACGCAGTAAAAAAAGCCACAAACACCAAAAACTTTCAGTATTGAAAAAAAGTTTCTTCGACTCGCTGGTAAAATTTCCATAACGTAAGAAGTTACCATCACAAAAGCTGGATCCAGTATACCAATTATGGTTCTTGTTATGATGATCATGGTATAGCCGTTAGAAATGGCGTTCAATAAATATGCAACTACTTCGAGTATGAGAAACACAAGCAAAGTTCTTCTTCTACCATACAAATCAGAAATTCGACCAATTATCACAGATCCAAATATTTGACCAATTGCTTTCGCTGTTACAATCCAACTGGCTTTGAAAAATGACAGATGCATTTCACATAATAGAAATGGTTCAAGAATTGAATCTGTAATTTTGGAGGTCCCAAGTACAAACATTCTTAATCCAAGCGTTGCAATGACTATGATTTGAAACTTGCCAAAGCCAATCTTTTCAATTGCTTGATGTACAAAATCACCATCAACACTTTGATAAGACATTTTGCTACAAAATGAAAACTGCAGTGTGAAGTGATAACTATGACTATAATATACTATGATAACTATGATAACCAAATGAAATGGCTGAATGAAGGGCTGAACGAGAGAAGAGTTGAACATTGAAATAATGTTGAAATAGAATTAAAATATGAAAGAAAATAGCTTGAGAGCAACAAAGCTTGAGACAGAACTCCATTCTTGTTATTGTTTTGTAAGTATGTTGTGGTTAAAACTGTTTACGAGTTCAATTCCCAATACTCTTTAGCTGAGCTGAATTAATAAACCGAGCAATCCTTCTCTGTGGTTGTGGTGGACAATCAGCCTGATGATTCACAGCGCATGGTGGGTCATGGTGGGGGGGGGGGGGGCAATCAGAAGAGGATAGGGACCACCTGCGTCGACATAAAAATAATGTTTCTGGTCAGCCACCTCCGTAAAGCAAAAATGCATACACTCTTTTTGGGAACTAATAAATTTTGATTGAGGCGGAACGTTTCAAATATTTGGCTTTGTCTTAATTAATGTTTTTTCTAATATACAGTCTTTTAGATGATTTGTGATGTTAAAACATCGGTTACTTTTGTTATTATTGTTACAATTATTGACATGTTGTCATTACGGAAAAACGGAATTATTAGTTATTCATTTCTTTATTGACTTATTATTTACGGCCCCCTATAGCCATGGGCCCCCGGGTCATTGACCCTCCTGACCCACCCCCTCTCCTCAGCACTGTGGGGGCTTATTTGAGGGTGTGGGCTTATTTTGCAAAAAATAATTTAAGGTGGGGGCTTAATCGAGGGGGGCTTATTCGAGGGTGGGGGCTTAATCGATAGTAGCTGTGTATTACCATATGTGTAGGTGTGCACAGGTGTACACATGTACACGCATGTTTTTTATAAGCAACTGCTTTATAACACCATCTTATTAACAGGAATAGCCTGTGCAAGCGTTATCTCCCCTCAATACTTGTTGACTTTCAATACTTACACTTTTTTTATAAGAACTAGATAATTTTTGCCGAGGCTCGATGTTCTTAGCTTTTTCATAGTTTGAGGCTCGAATGTTCTTAAAAGTGTTCTTGTTGTTTTTGCAGTGATATTAGACCAGAACTCAAACATCATTTATACATGTACTCAGCTACTTTACTACGGCATATAACACGTTGTCTTATGAATGACTTTTGTTTAGGAATTGCATGTTTTTGTTTTGTTGAAGTGGACAAATTCAAAAACCACTTTTTGTTTCTTTTTTAATTTCTCATCCGAGGCTGAGCATGTTCTAATTTTGTTCTTATTATTTTGAGAAATCGAGCCTCAGTGTCCTTATAAAGTGTGTTCTTATAAAAAAAAGTGTATACCGTATTTCCTCGATTAAACGCGCCCCCCTCGATTAGCAGCTCCCCTCGAATAAACGCCCCCTTATGCTACTAACTTTTGAAATAAACGATTAAACGCCCCCCACACAACAATTTTTTGTAAGTTGGTGTAATGTATTGTTGCTCGATAAAAGCAAGGCACAACTGAACCATTTTCTCCTTTTCTGGACCCAATGACAGAGGCTGTGATCTTGTACTTTCTAATAAACGCCCCCCTTCGAATAATGGCCCCCTCGATTAGGCGCCCCCTCAAAAAGTGCCGAGAATCGAAGAAATACGGTACCTTTATTTACCTTTTTCTAATCTATTTTCAAAAAACACGAACAAAAAGTTAAGCAATTGCTAAGCAATTTTGAGTACTCAAATTTGTCTTCCAGCTAAGCAATTTTTAGTACTGAGCCCGAGTTGAAAATGCTTATAAAATCTCTTTGCTGTCCGACACATCTGAGCGCTCCGTTGCGTTTGCTGTACACTACGTGCGAGTGCGAATCATCCATGATATAAGGAATTGGGCCTATCAACTATACAAAACAAAGAAGGAAGGGAATTGTATTTAGAATAATATAATAATTGCTCATTGTATTATACAACCATGCCCTTACGAGCTTACGACATGAAAGCTAAATTACGACACAGAATAGAATGGAATACGTGAAACGATTAAATGAAATACGACACATGACGAAATAGAATACGATGTTATCCAATTAACTTGCAAAAGAGTTTAATTTTCTTTTTATTTCTTATTGTGTGTGAACAACAAGCGCTAATGTCCATTCGGCTTCTGCTCTATGCATAAATACGGGGTTCAGGGACATTTTTCGCGCACACAAACGAGCTCCCCAAAGCAAGACAGAGGTAAAAAAAAAGTCCATTTAATCTTGACCAACCGAGAGTAAAATGAAAACAATCCGGTTTATCTTTGTTGGTAAGTATATATTGAAAATTTGCATGATTTTATCAAAAATAATATCTCCCAAAAAAGCAGGCATTGAGTTCCAGAATGATTCGTGGCTTTGAATGTTATTTTCAATATCTCGTTAAGTTAAGCTTTTTTCCACTCACTATACCTTTCCATTCTTCTCCTTGTCTACACATTTGATAAGATCTGAAGTTGGTTTAAAAGAAACTAGAACCATGGATGGCTAAGGATTAATTATAAAATAATTTAAGAACCATTTAAGAAATATTTAATAACTATGATCTGCACTTTGTATCTATTAAATCCGGCGCCACCCATTCCCCTGTTGGCCTTTGTTGCTTTACATTGCAATTTCTTGTAGTTGTTTTGGCTGTTGCAATGTGCGTAGAGGCACTACCACATGCCGACGACAAGGAACATGAAGATGAATATTCGTTTGATGATTATGAGCCTGTGGAGAGGGAAGATCCAGAGAATGATGAAGATGAAGATGAGTTTGAAGTCGAATTTGCGAAAGATATGATGGATTCGGCTATGAAAAACCCAGGTACACTTACCACAAAATCTTAGCCCTCCTTCCTAAGCCTCCATTTTACGGATTTATTAAACCTTACTCTACTTCCCATTTACCCCTCCTAAAATGATAATTTCAGATGTTCTTTTGTTGTAACAAGTTTTTTAGCCTTCCCAAGCAATCAACCTTAACCTCCCATTTTATCACATTTTGTCTTAAGTGGGTATGTTCTGTTTGACTTTAAGCTGTTAAAACATGGAAGCCAAACGGTTGCAGTACACCTGGTAATATGCCATTTTTCTACAAGAAAACGTTCACACCAGCTTGCAACAAACATGATCTTTGCTATTATCATGTAAGTATTTCTTTGCGTGTGATGCAAGTGATTCATAGCACACATATGATGGCTTGCAGATCAAAGCTTATAGATCATAGAGCATAGGCTCTGAATTATAGACTATATGTTGTTGTAGATTAAAGAATACGTATCATAGAGAATAGATTATAGATTAACAAGATATTTTTGTGTCCAATTAGAAACAAGCAACAAGGAAACTTTGTGACACACATTTCCTCATGAACATGTTTGCGACATGTCAAACTTTGAGCTGGTGGAGTAGAGGAAGGTGCAAATTTTGGGCGACGGTATATTTCAGCGTCACCAGATTGGCAGGAAAGAAATATTATGGACCAAATGGACGTTAAGAGGACAATAGTACGAGTTGATATGCACCTTTTTTCGAACACTTAAAGCTTTATTATTATTTTTGTTTATATCACCCACTATTCAATGTTTAAATTGCTTTTTTTGATGCACACCTACAGCAAGATTGAATTGAAATTTCATATTTGTCTTGTTTCACAAAAATCATACCAAGTGAAATGAAATGGGCCTACATCTGGTCCAAATAGAGTCGACAAGTAATAAACAATTTAAACTTACTATTCTCATCAAAAATGAAGAAAGGGTAACCAAAAAAAAACACACTTTAGGTCTCCAGTTCCTCACAAAAAACGGACTTAAGTAGGATAGAATTCGGAAAAATGTGGTCCTTAATCTGGAGTAGCTTGTGAGAGCCACAGGCACCAATATTAAAGCATTAAGGCGAAAAAGAAAAGCCCACCAAAGCAAACAACAGTGCATGCAAAATAAATCCTCAAAACTCTGTTGTTCTCAAAAGCAATTTCCATCAGAGATCTTTTAGCAAACTCGTTGGTTCCACAAATGTCTTTACCCAAATGTTGTTTGTAAAATAGCATTGTAAAAATAATTAACCAATTAGAAAACTAAATTTTCACTGCATACAATCATAGCCCATTTCCTAAACATTAATCCCCCAAAAATTCGGACGGTTTAACTTCGGACGTTTAATTTTCGGACAGAAAATTTCGGACCAAAAAATCTTCATTTCGGACAAACAGTAAAAATACTTCAAGAACTTTCGGAAAACATCTTCAAACTTCATAACACAACATAACAATGAGATCTTCAACAAAACACTAATGATTGTGTATATGAATACAATTCAATTATTGCATTCTTTGACGTAAGGGTAATCAACCCAGCCACCTGAGCCAGAAACTCTCCACAGCATTTAGCAGCAGTGAAAAGGAGAAAAAGCGACAGTACAATCAAAGGATCATTAATGTAGACCATGGGTCGTTTAGCCCACTTGTATTTACACCTTATGGTGGTTGTGGCCGTGAGGCTGAAAACGTCAACCTTGCTGCAAAATTAGCCGCAAAGAAGGACTTTGAACCAGGGCCTTTTTTAACATACAGGCTGGGGGGGCCTTGGCCCAGCCCTCGTGGTGGCCCCCCAGTCAGCAAAAGTGGCCCCCCCAGTTAAATATTTTCAACTTAATTTCAATTTGCAATTGTGATGATTCAAATGACTCGTTGTATGTGAAAGCTAACTACACTGTGTTTTTCAATGGTATCAAATATGTAACTTGCTTCCAGTCCTGTTGATATCATTGACAAGTGTAGTTTGACTTGTTAACTATATCAATAATACACAAACGAGTTTTTTGCTGTCCTTTCTTCAATGTTGAAAAACTGTGATCCGTTCTGTCCGTTATAACCGAATGTAGAAACACTAGGGGCGCACAATAGGGGGTGTGGGGGGGGGGGAAGACACTCCGAATGATTTCCGAGTTGGTCCAAAAAGTTGGTCCCAAATTAATATTAAAATCAATCTTGCCCTAAAAATTGTTTTTAAACGAGTCTAGCTTCACAAATCTCAAGCAATAACATTCAAGTTCAGCTGGCTGCCTAATTTAAAGTGGTATTGGCCACTAATAGTAGATTTGTGTTGTAGCTCTTGGAAAAAATGTGGACCGACTGGGAAAAATAATCTTTGGAGAAAATTTGATTATAAAAAAAATACATTTTTCAGCGATATCTGAGGCCCTAAATTTGTAAAATTTCCCCCTTCGGCGGCAACCATGGTGCCGCCTCAGGTAGCCAAAATTATTTGAATGTATGCAAAGAAATATTCATGCAAAAGTCGGTGCCAAGTATGTCAACACTCTCAAACGTTTTTCAATGTGCTCCCCCTGACCCGGCCATTTCTCTAAAATATAGGTCCCCTTCAAGTTTTGGCCCCCCCACTTGAAAATCCTTAAAAAAGGCCCTGCTTTGAACATAGTCGAGTTGTTCACTGAATTCGCAAAAAACTCTCATTTTTGTTACTGCGGTCTGCAATACTGTGCGTAAGAGGCTCTCGTGCAATAAAATCTCAAGTTTGCACGAATTTGGACGATATTAACATTACACACGCTGTTGTGTAGCTATATGGATACAAACATCTGAAATTTTCTGTACCAAGCCATTGAGGGTCTGCCGAAGAACTGTTAGCCTCGCTCTCATGTTGACTATCGAAAACATTGCATTGCAGTCTGGGATTCATTTGTACCAAAAATAACCAAACAAGGAGATCCAGTTAATAAAACAATTTTATATAGACCCATAAAATAAAACAAAAATAAATCAATCGTGAATATGAAATATATGCTACTCATCTTTGAGCCTTTCTTTTGACAACGTGTCCCTTGGGCTTGAGCTTCGTACCTTTTTTAAAAGCAGTTCTTGGTCCTTTTTTCGCCACAAAACTTGCAGTAGGATTCTTCTTTTTAAATCTACTGTCGTGACCGGTGTTTTTGTTGTCGTATCTCTTTCTCTTCGGACCCTTCGTGTCAAATGAACGTTTTCTTTTCAACGGTTTGGTTGTGCTAAACATTTCTAAACAAAACAATATATACTTTATCAATAACATTAATCATTTATAGTCGACTGAATGCAGCAGACGATTCACCCTAAATACAAAGCATCCATGCCAATAGTTGTCTATACAGAGTTTTAATGCGAAAAGGAAAGTAATCCTGGGTGTTGAACATAACATCATAACTACCTTCGTCGGGTTCTTCTCCGACTTCTTGTCGGAAATAGGCAGCATCATCATCATCTTCACTTTCAATATCATTTTCAACTGAAATTATTAAAACTGTGTTGTGAAAATTTGTTTCTACAAAGTTTTAATTTACACCGTGTCTTGTACAATAAGTTTTAATTTGGAAATTTTGTTCAGCCATTCCCACAACAATTTTTCTGAAACACGTAGGTACCTTTAGTCAAAATACCATATTATAATTTAAAACTGCATCGTTTTAATAATCAACTCAGTTCAGTACAGACACAAATTAAGGTAAGTAAAGGCAAAAATTAAAAAGCTCACCATTATCTGACGCCATATCTTCATCTTTTTCCCCATCTTCCATTTCGCTTTTTCTTTTCATTCCTTCAAGACTTCTTTCCCTATTAAAAACAAATAACATTGCTACAATAGTTTAGCATGATAAAACCGAGTTACTTTAACAGTGGTTGTCTTGTTGTCTTTGCAACATATTAGATCCGATTTAACAGATTAGAAAGCCAAAAACGTGAAATCAGAAACAGTAAAATTGTATACTTGTTTTGCTGCTTCAATACATTTTTCTTCTTTACGTTCTCTTCTTGCTGCTTCTTTCGCTTTTCCTTCAGCTTCCTGACAAGTATGAGCATGCATTCCATTTACAAACAATTCAAACGCAATGCTGCACTCAAAATCCGCAACGATAAAATACTCCATGACTCATACCTCTTTTCTTGCATTTTCTTCTTTAAATCTTTCACTTCTTGTTCTGTTTTCTTGACAAACTGATGAAACAAAACTTCTCCATCACAAAGACCTTCTTCAATCTTCACAAGCTCCAACGTTAGCCTTGGGCCAAGCTATATCATATGAGAATATAATTTAAGCCACCAGCAATAAATTATAGTCCTTTTATCAACCCTTGCAGTCCATGCATCATTGCAAAGTGTAGTAAATACAAAAGTTGACAGAAGGACTACTATCTACTGACTGTCCATCTCTTCATGTTACTACCCAGCTGTGAAATTAGCATTGGTTTGCTTTCAATGCCATAAAGCAACATTACAGAGTACAAACAAGCATCAATATGATGAAATTCTACCTACTTCAACCAATTTAATAGCACTCTGTGATGACTTTGCATTTCCTCGTCCACGCATATTCTGAGGTAAAGTAACCTGGGCCTCACTTGGTTCCTCTGCCTCACTTTCAGACATGTAGCATGAGCTAGAGACAAAATAAGCAATAATATAAAATAATTTTGATACAAACAACAATGTGATTCATAACAATATATCTTGGTTGTGGGAAAAAATATCACCATAATAGATGTTAACTTCAAGCATCTTAATTGAAGAACGAACAGTACCCTTCTTCCTAACTTTACCATGTAAGTTCCTGCATTAAACAATTAATGGCAATGATAAATAGAACCTCCATGGACCTACCCTGTAACGTATTCACTGATATCATTCAATGACCCTAAGTCAGGAATCTTGTTTTTCATGATCTTTTTCACACTTCTACTCAGTCCAACAGGAACGACTTCGATATTACTGAAAAAGAAAAATGGCAAATTAAATTTATATACGCCAACCAGTGTTCTATATTACAGGACAGTTGAGGAAAGTTGATCAGCCATTCATGCAAATCTAAATTTGTGTGCATACTAGTGACGAAAGTCAATTGAATTTCTTTCTTCATTATAGTTGAGCAAGACACATCTGGAAATTTCTGATAATTTCACCTTCGAGAGAAGCAAAACAAAACTTCAATCAAAAGGTCAATAATTTGAAACATGAGGGACTACGTGACAAAGAATAATTTCTGGAGAATGAAGCATTGAACTAAGAAATTGCTTGATGACAAATTTACCTTTTGTACATTTATCGAAGGGAACATGTTCTGAAACATTGTAGTCATTAGTTTCATGTGTTGCTGATCATTATTGAAATGATTCAAGACAAGCTAAAAGACAATACAATGTCATCAAGACAATTAATTCCTGTTCATTGTATAAATTCAATTCATAAAGCATTGTCAGAGTTCTCAGTTGAAAAAGCAAGCTTGTAATAATGTGCGTTCACTTACCAAAGGTGGATTTTTGTATTGTCGTCCCATTGATTTTGGCCGTCTGACTATGGCTGTCACATCTTTCATCAAAGAGAACTAGAAAAAGTACAGAAATTATAGTTTCTTCAACATTAGAACTTCATGGAAACATTGGTGTATTTTTACTTACCTCTTTTACTTGAAAGTTTAATGTGGGACCTCTGGGTAACCTGGCAATTCTCTAAACAAAATAATTAAAATAATTATTATTATTATGAATATTCAAACGGGATAAACATCAACTTACACTGAATCAGCTTACAAAATGCTTTACAGCTATATGAAATAATCAATAACATTCAAATAATGCTATATATACATTCAAATAATGCTTTTTCTAGTAAATGCATAGTATAGACTCACAAAATTAGTTGACATCTCTGTCTTTGAAAGAATCAAGAAGTGTGAGACACCAATTGGTCCGGCTACATTCACAAAATCTTTTAACACATTTTTCTTTCTGACCTGCATTGGTAATTAAGTATTACTCATTCATAAGATTTATTCCTATTTTGCTCAGTTGAATTCTGTAATTAACAACAAACATTGAAAAAATAGAATAATGTTCAGGGTAAGGTTTGGTTGTTTTTGGTAAATAAGTTGAGCTCTCTTTATAGATACAGAGCGTTCCCTGGCACAAAATCAATTCTGAATTTACCTTAAGATTTACAGCCGTATATGGCTCCATTACCCTCCTCAGATCCATTTCAAGTTGTAGCATTGCCTTGCCAATTTCACCCCGATGCATGACAAAGGATCGTGGCACAGAAACTTCACTAACAACATGTCCAGCTGTGGGATTTCCTGTCTTCTTCTGCACAAATGAAAAATACAGAAAATGACACTTCAAATATAACAACACGAGAGGCATACATATAAATAGTGAACAATGAAAGTTTGTTCCTGAAGGATGATTGAGATTGGGTCTCAATCATCATAATAGCCTGGCCAGAGATCTCAAGAAAGCTGAGCATAGTTTCCTTCAGTCTAATACAGGAGCACGGCGAAGACTCAACGCGTAGCATTGCTACACATTTAACAATCCCAAATTTCCCTTTACCCATATCTAACCTGGATTCAATAAGTGGTAGCGTGTATAAGGTGAGACGTGAAAAATAATTTATAAAAATAAAGGTAGGCCTAGGCCTTATAAGGTCCACGTGGTTTGCAACAAAGCACGTGTCGCAAAATACAAAAATACGAGAGTTTGCGAGAATGGAAAACTACTAAATATAAATATGATTTCGTTAATGCAATAAATTTAAAAATAAATAATGTTAAATCCATGCAGATACCTTTCTTCTTCTTGTCATTTTTGCCAAGCCAATATTCACTTGCTTGAGCTTAGCTTACAACGATTCAAAAGTCAAACGAATATTCGTTTCTTCACTTCTTGGGTTTGGTCTGTAATGGATTGAGTATTCATCTACTTTAAAGGAAGAAACTTTCGCGGGAAGAAACTTTCGCGAGGCAAAAAATACTTTCGCGTTTTAGGCAAAATCGGATATTTTGCGAGAATAAACTTTCGCGAATTCTAAGTCTGAACAGAAACTTTAAACAGAAACCTTGAAGTATTTTTTATTCAAAGTGAAACTTTTTCATAAAATTTTCTCACTTTTACAACGTAAACAGAAGAAAAACAATAGTTCATACACTGGGGTTCCAAAAGTATTGCAACGCCTGATAAAAAATGGCGTCTAGAAGTGGCCCTAGGCCTGAGCAAGGAAATTTACATAAAAATATATAAATACCAAACGGGTTTCAATAGCGAATTTCTTTAGCAGAAGTATACTCAAAATTTCATACATTTTCAAATGAAAACATAATTTAAACTATATCATATTGTTTTACAATAATATTAAAAGAAAACTGTGAAGAGGTCCCTTAAAAAATGTTTGCGAAAATTTATCGAAGTAGAATAATTAAAACGTCAATAATTATAATTTCTTTCACTCAAAGCCACGCAAATTCTCTCTCATTTAAAAGAGAATGTTTTAACATTTTGAAAAATATAAGAATTATTTAGGTAACTGTCTTGACCCTTTACAAATCACAGTTTAAGTATTTATGAAATTCTGAGTATATTTCTGCTAAAGAAATTCTCTCTTGAAACCCGTTTGGTATTTATATATTGTTATGTAAATTTTATTGCTTGGGCCTCGGGCCACTTTTAGACGCCATTTTTATCCGGCGTTGCAATACTTTTGGAACCCCAGTGTACTTTAAGAAGTTTCGCGATAATCTCTATATGGTAAAACCATATTAGAGATTATCCTATGTATCTCTGCTCTATGATGGAAACCAGCACATGAGAACCAATATTTTTAGAAGTTAGCCCAAACAGGTTCTTAAATAAACGGTAGTTAACAGAATATTTTGGGTTATTTAGGCTCCTAATATGGTCTTAATCCTGGAGAAAAGATAAAACACAACTGCAGATAAACAAATTAATCAATAAAAACAAGTCAATTTCGAAGGTACATAGGTATACAACGTTTCGGGCTTCACCCGTTATCAAGTAATAAAAATAAAAGAAGAAACGGTTACAAATGCACGTTGAAGTGATTAGCCGTGAGTGATTTTTCATTTACCAGTGGAAGCTTCTTAAATTTTTTGTCTTTTTACCAGTGAGTCTCTTATAAAGCAGTTCTTGTATAAAAAAACATGTAGCGTGATATAATTTTCGAAATATAAAGATGGATATAAAAAAGGTTTTTTCATTGTTTTGTAGAATAACTGTTTTTGAGGCATTGAACAATAAATGAGTATATGTTTTTATTGCAAAATTCGGTCACTTTGTGGTAGATGGATTTAGTTACTCTTAGGTGCCTAATTGCCGGGGGGTCCAAATTAGCGGGGGGGTTGGATTTTTTGTTGAAAATTAATTGCCGGGGGGTCCCAATTAGCGGGGGGGGGGGTTAGATTTTTGTTCATTTTATGACTCAATTTTTATCTTATTTTGTCTATGCAAGACTGGTATCTATTTATTTTGTGATTTTGAATACTCTGATATGAATTTTCAATACGCGTCACTTACGCGAAGTTGAAAAATTTAATAAGCGGGGGGTCCTAATAAGAGCGGGGGGGGGGGGGTAGGAAAAATTTTCAAAAATTAATTAACGGGGGGGGACGGCAATTAGGCACCTAAGAGTACTCCATTGAGATGGTGGACAGTTTTATCATTAGGTTGATATTTCGGAAAATCTTTCTCTTTCAGTTCATTGTTGAACGCTGTCATTGCTTTACGAGTCAGTGTCTTATAGCAGTGTCTTATGAAATATTGGGAAACAGTAATTTACTTGCATATCACGATCAAAAGGATTTTGTCTCATTTTCGTTGCCAGTCTAAAAAACGTATTTTTAAAAACCTGGCACTCTTTTGTATACCACTTTTTATGGAGTTTACAACACTTCTTTAGGCTGTTAACGTTTTGTGAATTCTTACTTGAGGCTTGGTTAGCTTAGCTGCATCTACAATAATATCTGATAATACATAGCATTTTTTAAGGAGTTCTAACTAGTGGGGAAAATTTTTCAAAAGGGCCACAAAAAACTGGAAAACCTTATGACGATGACGCCCTGAAGTCACACGTAGAATACGTCTATTGCATGTTGACAATTTTAAAATCATACTTTCCTTACAAAAACATCTAAATCTTTAGAAAAACAAAGAGTGCTAAAGAGTGCCATTCTCTTTTTGAAAATTTTTTTAATAAAGTCCCTCTCTTTGAAAAGTTCATTGCACGGTTGCCTATTACGTCGTCCTTTTATTTTTAAAAACTCAAAAACAGTTGGCCTTGAAATTTAGTTGAATATTTTCTATGGTAGTACTAGATGAAAATGATAGATTAGTTATTTTTATCCTTGAAAAACAGCGATGGTCAGAGATTAATCTATAATCAGTTTTGATTCTAGTAGAGATACGGCAATGGTCTGATAGTAGGGACAATTTATTGACAGTAATCAATAAATTGATCAGTTCAAGATCAGTTATTTTTTCCACACGTGATAATTGCAATGCAGCTGCAATGTACTAGCATGATTTCAGAACATAACATTTTTAAGGAGTTTTCTCTGGGCGACAAGATACGCTGCAGATATGGCTGTTGCTTAAATACTTTTCATGATCTTGTAGCCAATTACTGTAAACTGTATATATATAAAAAGGCAGGAATGTACATTATTCATCGATTATTCCCAAAATAGCAAATGTAAAGATAAAATAAATGTTGAACAATCGATAGAATAAAACCATCGAGCATGTTTCAAATTGCAGAAAACCCTCATCAGGAATTACGTCAGCAATAATTAATACATGACAGAAGTTTTTAGTGTGCCTTTTAATAAACGTGTGCGTTCTCGCTTGAATAAGATGCAGAAAACCAAGAACAGAGCAGGTAAAAACAAGAACAACATACCATTAATTCAACAGCAAACGTTGTATAAGAAATGTTTAGTTTAAAACGAATGCATTATGCAATACAATCTAACATGCATTGTGTTGTGTTCATGGTCACAAGACAACAGGCTTTTTGAATTCAATAAAAACAAAACGAAATTGAATGATTCGAATCTAAAAACATTTCAATTCATTAATGAATTGCTTCCATCTGATTTGCTGTCTCACTTTCGCTTCTTGGCTCTGGCTTTTTATCCGATTTAGAAGCTGAAAAGAAGTCTTTTCCAATCCACTATGACTAAGCAAGGCGCTATTTTCAAAACTTAGAATATCAACATCCATTTCCGAACTGAATACACATACATTAAATGCAAAAATACAGTATTCATAATCTCTTATTGCGCTCTTTCTCTTTGCGAGAACACATATCTTTGTGGCATTTGCACCCGTAATGATACATTCTTCACCATTTGGTGCATGAATGACATAACCACTTGGCAACTGAAATTGACAAACAGCATTGCCTGTGTTCAAATCAAAAGCCGTGATTTTACTTGGGTATTTTGCAACCAGCACAAGCCAAGCATGTCTTTGTATAACATGCATCGAGAGTATATCACTTTGCTGAACTGAAGATTCATCTTTCAGCAGTGACTGAGTAATACTATCATCAGTCCAGTTGACCTCTTGTAAAGATCCACTACTTGAGCCAACAAGCAAAACATCTGTTGCCATCCCATCCTCAAACCGCTGGCCGAACATGAAATAATCAATATCATCATTCCATGTTAAAACATTTGATGGCGTCCCATAAAGCCGGTTCCACAGAACAACGTTCCCATTCTGGAGAGCTAAAGCAACCAGTTTTGTATCACTGCTAGCACAACTTGATAAAATGCCATCTGAATTTGTGTAAACAGCATCTACAAGATGCTTTTCATCCCGTCCAGATGTCTGTAGATTGTAGACAAGGAACTTGTTCTTTGTAGACCACCAAATTCCTATGAAATCGGGTTTGCAGACAACATGTCCAGTTGATGCATGTGTGTTCTGCTGTAGAGACTTTGTTGACAAAAGAAAATGAACAGCTGGGAACAAATCTTTGGATTCGGGCACAATATGGCTGCTTGTCTCCTTAACCGACATGAAGTTCTTCAGCTCGTCAAGCTGCTGAGTTTTCAGAATGTTGAAAAATTGTGATGACAGGCAATGCTTATCACCATTTGCAATCCGTGATAGATCCAGAGACTTCATTACAGAATTTAGATTGCTCAATGTGCTATTTATGGCAGTGTTCTCTACCGGAGCTGTGTATGTTGCAACCAAACTGGGCTGTGAGAAATGGAAGTTTGGTAAGGGAATGGATGGCTGGCGTGGCAATGTATCATTCTCTTTTTCTTCATCATTATATTCAGTCTGTTGCTGCATGGTATCACTGACATCTTCATTCTTTTCTTGTTCATCAGCATATTTCTCAATCTCCTCTAAGCTGACCTTTTTGAAGGCCTGAATTACTTCATTGATCCAGCTATCCTTTGGAAGTTTGTAAATTTCAACTGAGTATCCAGATTTATTTGCAAATCTTTTCAGGTAGAGAAAGCTTGCATCTCTGCATAATTCACATGCAATCACTCTACTTTGGACAACATCACCTTTCTGCTCTTGAAAAGATTCCCACACACTGATAAAAGCATTCCCATTAAACGCGTGCACAAACACACTACCATGATCATCAAATGCAAATATCAAATCGATAGAACTCAGAGAAAGTTCCTTGTCATTATCTGGAACCGTGAATGATGTTGTTCGGAGCAAAGAAATCTGACCACAACCATCAGGTTTTGTCTCAACTTTCAAACAACCAAGCTGCTTGCTCGTGAACAGATCAATGGCAAATATCTTATCATTTTTTGCAACATAAACAATTGATTCAGTTATTGACACAAACAGGTTATCAAACGAATGTCCATCCTCACAAACATCCTCAAGATAGCCAGCGTCTGTCATTTCCAGTGTTGCTGTGTCAGAAGAAGAAGGACATTTTATGAATGCTGGATTTGTGAAAATCGGCACTTTCTTCGCAGCTTTTTTCAGCCTATTTAGCTCGTCAACTTTGGCAATCTCTTCATTGACAGAATCAAGGATGAAGTCCAAGATCTTGTCAACATATCTGAAAGGCAATGGAAGCTCGTCAAACTCAAAATCTGGGTCATCCAGAAAATATTTATCTCTCTCCTCTTCATCAGAGCTGCAAAATGTTGGCGATGGCGGCTCGTATCTTTTCAGATTTTTATTTTTTCTCTGCGCTGACATTTTGAGTTGCAAGAGATCGGTGAGTTAACTGTATGGTATGTTGTAGTTGTATTCCCAGAGTCGTCGTAACCAGGGGTTGCAATGCAAAGCCGGAATTTGACAAAGAACATGCATCAACATCAGCATCTTTAAAATGTTGTTGTTGTTGTTGATTGAAAATAATTCTTCTTTTTCTCACGTTTCTGCAGAACGGGGAAGTCAGAAGTTGAATACCTAAGTTATTCAAATTTATTTCAGTTTTTTGTCATCTTATTCTGGTATCAAGTTTAGACATCAAGTTTAGCCGAGAAGAGCATAGACGACGTAAATTGCATGTTTGTTTCCTTTTTTTATCAAGAATCTTAAGGATAAACACATCTGTCCTGTCCTGAACCTGAAGTCTGTCGCGTGCAAAAGCGGAGCGGATCTTGAATAACGCTGAGCTGTTGTTTGGTATGATGTCCACAGTATAAAAGATGGGTCAGGGACATTCTTATTCCAAGGGCAAGGGAATATCGCGAACGCAGCGAAATGAGAAGCAAGCTTCAGATGGGAGGCAATTTGATGATAGGCTTCAATCCGGTACAAGAGAGTTCCCAAAAGTTCATTACAATGGCTCAATATCATCTGTGGATTGTATCACCAATGGCCAGTCCTTGTGTTTATCTGCAGGCTCAGAAGGGGTGAGGCTATTATATGATTCTGCCGTGGTTTCTAAATCTGGATGTATTTTAGATATATAAAGCTGGACTTTGTATCTGATTTATTTTATACTTTTTGGTACAATTAGCCCTTTATATACCAAGCTTTTGATATAACCAAGAATACATATATATATTAGATATTGAACCAGGAGCAGTAATGATAGCATTGGTTGAACTTCAGGATGTGTTATTTATGCAATAACCTTCAAATTGTTGAAGTTTGCATTAATTGGTATAGATATAGATATTAATTCTTTGTTGTAGAGAATTGCCGTATTTGATGTGAATTCAACAAAACTTGTCAAAAGATGGCAAGCCCATGAAAAAGAAATTTCAAAGGTATATCAAATGCTTAATGGGATTTGAATTTCAACAAACATCATTACTTTAACATGCCAAATTGGAAAATTTGCTCAAGCTCACAATCTGCTTATTAATCTACTATTGTTTTCAAATTTCACTCAAAGCTGTTCATAGCTCAAATCTTGTAAGTTTTTGAGCTGGGTTGACATGCATGGCCTAGGGAATCGAAGTACTAAGAGGCACACACAAGAATGGTTTCAAGAAAATATTTTTGTGAAAAATTTATTAAGGCCATCTGCTTTTGTTATTTTTTTTATCAAACTCAAGCACCTGTTCTAGTTGAATGCAATTGATAAAAATGCATGTCCATTTCTTAATAAATTATTTAGGTATTAAGAATGCAAAAGAATAATTATCTTCTTGTGATCAAACAACCTGCTATTCTAAAAAAACATTATGTTTGACCCATCTGTAGAGTGTGACCAATTTTCACAAGATCTCTAACGTGCATTAACCCTGTTCTATTCTTCCATCATTGTTCTTTTCTGTTATTATAACAGCTCTCTTTTGGTGTGTTTATCTAACTCTTATGAGGAAATACCACAGTCAGCTCTCCGATCAATGGAAAGCCACAAAAGCAAACTATAAAAGATAGATCAAATTAAGAAGCTTCATGTTTAAGTTTTTTTACATATTTTTTTATAATTCATGCAAAAAGAATTTTAAACATAAAGTTTTTTAATTTCATTTTTTCAATCAAGCTTATTGCTTTAACAAACATGTATAAGAGATTAATGTAAATTTATGTTTGGTAAACAATAAGTGATAACTGGTGGGCAATGAAAGTAATCTTGATGAGAATTTAATGCAGTCCAAATTATCCTTTCTGTAGGCCAGGTTGGATAGACTTGGTTTTAAAATATTTCAAAATAAACAGGTGTTTTTTCTGATCCCAAACTGGGTTTTGTACACAGATCTTTAATAATATTAGGAAAATGCAAAGCTGTGTGCTTTGCCCACCTTAAGATATGATGAAGTTTAATTGCCCAGTATCACATTAATAATGCAGTATCATCTAATTGAACAGTATGTTTATAATTCATAGGTTATTCATGCTGGCACAGAACCAGTTGTTTTCAGTTCCTCAAGAGACAAACTAATCAAAATGTGGTCCAGCAGAGAGAGCGAACCAGTTCAAGTGTTGAAAGGACATTCACTTGGTGTGTCATCTATAACTTGTAACAAAGGTATGGCTCATCTTTTGATTCTGTCTTTTGGTTGATACAGAATTAGGCGGCAAGGTGGCATAAAATGGTGATGTTTAGATTTGATTTTTGTTGCATTATAGATGGAACTTTTCTTGTTTCTGGCTCTCGTGATAATTCTGTCAGGCTTTGGGACACTGCGATTGGAACTTGTGTGAAGCAGAGCAGCATACCTCGCAATATGGTGAGCTTTGAGGGTATTTTAATAAACTTCTGACATGCAGGAAATCGAAGTGATAGAATAAATTTATAAAAAAAAAACAACTGCCAAAAAGGAAGACCCGAGTTGACTAATCTGTAGACATATCCAATGATGACAAATTCGTTTGTGACAAATCCATTAAAAACCAATGAATTGTATTGAAAAAGTTGTTTTAGACTACAGTTTACATCCGCTTATTCGAACTCTGAAGGGAAATTGAAATTTGCTCGAGTAAGCGAAATTTGTGCATTATTTTGTGAAAAAATTCTCAGAGTTCGAGTTAGCGGACACTTATTGGTCCAAGAGGAACGAAAGTTCTTTCGAGCAAGCGAATGTTCGAGTTAGCGGGTATTGGAGTAAGCGGATGTCAACTGTTCCATTACATTTTTCTAATCACTGTTAGCATCATAGGATCATCATAGGGACTGTCCTTTTGTTTACAGGTAACCTCTGTGGAGTGGATAGAAGAGGCAAACTTAGTTGTACAAACAGGAGAAGATAAAATCATGAAGTGAGGGCGAGAAATCGCACACTTTATTAACATTCATCTGACCTGTTATTGAAGCCTTTTACCAATGCAATAAAACTGAATAAAATGCAATAAAACTCCAATAATTTTTGTGTTACATTCTCTGTTGCTCTGTGTGAAGGTAATTTTATCATATCTTTTCTTCCTTTTCAGACTTTGGGATACGAGAAGTTTAACAGTGGCTCGGAATTTTCCAATGAAGCAATATTTCCAGGTATGTACCTACAACCCTATCTGTTAACATATTGATCTCTTGACACGGGTCTTTATTTTTGTACATGTTTACTGAATAACAATCATTTCGCCCCATTTTTGCTACAGACTGCAAGCAGCGTTTCAAGTGATGGTTTGCGCATTCTCACTGGTAGCACTGGCTTTAATGCAAACGGCTGTGAAGTGGCTGTGAGTATCAACAATACGTAACAGTATCTACTGCGCTGCTTAAGATGTTCTTGTCGCTATTCACGAGTCTTGCTTATTTTTGTTTAGCTTTGGGATGTACGTGAAGGACGATTGTTAAGAGAATACAAGGGCCATTCGCAGAAAGTTTCTGATTGTTGTTTTCTAAACACGCCGCATGGAAATCAGGGAGAGCCGCTGTAAGTGCAAACCGTGCATTTTCCTAACTTCAGCTTTATACTTACTGGCCCAGCAAGTACATAGGCACTTTGATTATGCGTACTGTAATTTACTTGTTCTTGCATTCGATTCTTCAGAGAAACGATGCTAACTCTCTACTCTTATCCTGTTAACTCTAAGTCATACTTTATTATGTGTTGTTGTTTCGTTTTGTAAAACCAGAAAAACAAACTGAGCAAATTTTTCTTTTTGTAGATTGATGAGTGTATCTGCCGATTGTTCTGTAAAAATATGGAGTCAGGAGAGTTCAGGTGAGCACCGACTGCCCTTTCCCCTGAAGTTCCCCTGTTGTGATGTCTCTTGAATTTTGGCTGGCAAAAGGTTTAGTGTTGTTGTTTTTTCATTCACCAGACTGCGTGATGTCTGAAGTAGTTCCCGCTGCGAAGGAGTTGACGTCAGTCAGTTCATTCGACGATGGACGGTATACTACCATTACACTTTGGCGTTTGTTGTAGTGATTTTGATACACCACTCACTTCATAGGGAACTGACAGAGACCCGTGGAACCCAAATTAATTCATACAGTCTTTGAATAATAAGCATTTCCAGATGGTATCCAGAGTTTTCGAGGGAATTCAGAGATCTAAAGGACCTAGGGTTATCTGGTGAGGTTAAGAAAGGGATTTATAGTTACCTGGTGGGATTAAGAGAGATCATAAGGAACCAACTATTATTTAGGAAATCTTTCAGAGGGACTTAAAAAGATTCAGAGACACCTGGCCTCTTTTTGGACGGACTTAGGTCTCGGAATTACGTTGATATGTTCTCTTTCTTTCTCAGAGTTTTGGTTGGTACATACGAGTATGGAATTCACTTGTGTAAACTATCACAAGAAGGCCACAAAATTAATATACATCCATTACTGCGATTCTGAGTCATTACACATTGTTTTATTAGTTAGTAGATAATGAATGTCGAAGACATGCAACAGTCTCTACAGTTTCTTGTGAGGTTGTTTTACCAAATTATATGCCATAGGCCATTGATGAAACAGACACTTGTTGTTTTAAGCATCTCAGGTCTTTCCCTGAATTGGGTAATTTAAGTAAACTCAAAATGACTTAGAGCAGTAGATGTAAATATATATAGTTTATAAATACATGCGGTAAAATTAGAACCAATTGTAGAACCAATTGAATGACAATATGCTAAAAAATAGAAGAAACAATTACATATTGTTTTTGGAAAATAAGCTCGATATGCAGACTCCCAAAATGCGCGTTTTCTGTAGGTATGTACAATATATTAATATAAGAATTTTCACGCGAAAGGCTTTTTATTACTGGAACGCTTTCACCCGTTTATGTGGAATTTTCAGACCGAATTTGATTTATAATTTGTCTGACGAGTGCTCTCTCTTGCACGAAACTCTTCAATGAAAACTATGAACTTGAGCCAGCTTCGAGTCCCAGAGCAGAGCTCCTTTGTTCACTCGCTTACCAAATCCATCCATTGTTACTATTCGCCAAAATTAAACATTTTAATTAAGCAATAACTTGATTAAAATGCCCTAATTTATTTTCACACTTTTTTTACCACGGAATCTCGTTATTGCGACCACAAAACATTGGTCCTGATGATGTCGGTGATGGCGAGGATTGACTCTCATTTAAAAACCCTGAATCAATGGCATGGTAAGCCACTTTTTGCCGTTTGTGGCTTCCGGTAGCTTTGGTACCCCCAAAAACCTCTTGATGGGGACATGGCCCCACTGCCCCCTGTCACTACACCACACAGACTGTTACCCGTAAAGATATGGGGTGCGTTCTTTTGGGAACCATTTTGCCTCTTCTTTTTCTGGAGACTTTGGAGAGATGGAAAACGCGTTCTTTTGGTCAATTCTCTGGAAAATTGGAGAGTTTCTTGATTTTGGAGTCTCCAAACTGGGAACTTTTTTCAACAATAATGATTACTTTATGTTGGGACTGGTGACAAATCTCTGTAACAACGGCGGGAAGGAAATCTACATTCTGATTGGATAGTTTTTGTTGGTTATGGTTTCGTTAGGTTAACCGTGAGAATGGGCCTGTAGCTTTAAAATCGCGTGATATTTGTTGCTCGATTTTGCATTTAGAATTGTTATTGCATCAAATTTTATATCGAATCCAAGCTAAAATTTGGAGTCTTATGCTAGTACAGAGTTTATAGTTATATTTTGAAGCATCTGCTTTCCGCAAATTGGTATGTACGATGCGAAGAAGATGGCCTAAATGAAACGCAATGGCATTGGCACTAAGTGAGCTCAATAACAAGGAGAATGCAGTGCCAAGTTGTTGTTTAGAAATCGCCTTGAAAAGTAAAGACCGTTTGAACAAATTATCTTCTGTCGAAATGCAACCGAAGCTGTTTGACAAGAAAAAATTTGCCAAGAGGAAAAGGTTATCCAAGTCACCCGAGAAGAAAAGGAAGCCCGTGCCCGTGAAAGAAAATATTGATGGTAATTCCCTCCTTCACCCTTCCTTCCTTCCTTCCTTCACCCACGAACTAAGCCAGCAAACTGCGAAGATAATATAATGAAAATACTTAGCAAGATAAAGCAATAATATTTGTCAAGGGTATTTATTACCTGCTTCGGTTTTACTTAATGGCTGTGACACCCAATCTCGCCTACAATGACGTCATAATAGCTAGCGTTTTTGACCTTTCGGAGTTTGTGGTACATTCTAAATAATAACAAATTATAGAATGGGGGAACATTGTCTTGGCAAGTATGTTTCACACAAACAGTGGGAGTTGCATAAACAATATATCAATCTGTTTATTTTTTACAGAATCCATGGAACAAAGTGATGTTGCAGAAGATTTATTGGAAAATTTTCCAGTTATAAATGAACATTTTGATGTTTTGTCAATGGTTGGAGAAGGTACCATCATTCAAAATCTATTTTTATAAAAACATTGTCCAGATTCGTGTTCATAACCTTCATTACTATTTATGTAAATTTAATGTCATTATTCTATTTCACATGGCAGGCACATTTAGCAAAGTATATTTAGCAAGAAGCAGATTACATCCTGAAGAAATGGTTGCAATCAAGCATATTGTCCCAACGAGTTCCCCAACAAGGGTGAAAAATGAGCTATCTTGCTTGCAGTGTTTTGGGTATGATTGATAAGATTATATATTCCTTTTATCTCTTCATCAATGAGGCATTCTAGCTCTGACTTCTCTCGATTATACCAGTAGTAATATTATTATCTAATATTTGATGGCTCTAAACTTTGCTATTTTTACATCCATTGGCTCTATATTATTAGCTTCTGAAATGTAAGCTCGAACTTTGCTTCAGAAGTGACTTTCATTTGACATACCACTTTGCTTGCACTTTCCTTTAGGGGCAAGAATAATATAAGCGGTGTAAAAACAACTTTGAGAAATAATGACCATACAGCGTTCATGTTGCCATACTTCAAGCATGAAAAATTCCAGGTATAAAGTAGATGAATGCAAATAAATTTGCGAGTTATAATGCAAAGTTATATCTTTGAGCTTGCTATTGAGACCAGAGTTGACCTATGTTTCAAGTGCCACTCTTTTCCTCTGCAGACATACTTTCAACGTTTTACTACCAGTGACATAAAGGAGTACATGAGAAATTTATTCACAGCACTCAAACAAGTTCACAGCTACAATATCATCCACAGAGATGTTAAGCCAAGCAACTTTCTTTATTCAAAAGACACCAAAACGTAAAAAACTATTTAAACGTAGCCAGTGGCAGACACTTGGGGGGGGGGCAGGGTGAGGGTGACCCTAGAACTTTTGGAAGCAATTTTCTGAAGCAATGGACAAATGTCATTTTATCAATGCAATAATGCCAATAATCAATGCAATAATCCCAATGTTTGGTTGAGTGTCTGCTACTGAATGGGTCATTTTTATTTTTTAATCTGTGTCATCTAGAAGGACTCATACTGATCGTTCATTCATTGGTCCAATTGTGAAGTGAAGTCAATTTGTATGATGTTTTCATTGTAGATATTTGCTGGTTGATTTTGGGTTAGCAATGCAGGTGCCTGGCACAACAGGAATACTCAGCAGTATGTTTCATAATTCATGACATAAATACACTAAAGTATTGCCTCATTGAATAATGTTATGGCCTTGATTCTTGGATCTTTAGTTTTGCTCTGCTATCACATACTATCTACTCTACATGTAGTCATGTTTTAATTGTTGTTTCGAGGACAATCTCTATAGTTCTTCATCCAGTTAATCATTCCTTTGGTTGTAGGTTTTAGAGCCCTCTCTCTGTATTCCTCAGTCTTTCTATCCCATTTTATATAAATTTCAGAATCTTTAAAATTTGCTGATTGAAACTGTTTCAAATTCAGGTTGTTATTCCATGGAAACAATAATTCAAATCCCTTTGTGCATAATGATAGTGTACTAGATGTTGATTTTTTTTATTGGATTTGCAACTCACTGAGGTATTGTCTTACGACCTTGTATCTTTCACTTCCTCCCATCCAATCAGACACAGATGATGTTAGTACAGTACAAACTGCCAGCAGAGCAAATGATGCAAAGCAAAGCACTGCTTCGTCAAGAACAGACCGGCAAGAATTGCAGAGAAATGCAGTGAAGAACAGCCTGGCAAGAGGTGACAGAGTGGCAAGTAGAGCCACTGTTGCTTCTGGGGTTGCTAAGAAACCAGCAGATCACAGCAGTAGGTCAACGCGATCAGAAATTCGATGTAAATATGGAAATCAACCTGGCCACTCTGCTTCATCGATTTGCTCATTTTGCTGTTCGAGGTAGGAAATGTGCTGTGCTGTTAATTCCATCAAGCAGTCTCGTTCAGTAATCGTGCCTCGTTTTCGAGTCTCCACTGTTATTTCATGTTTTTTTGTTGTAGTTACACCTGTACTGTACTTCTCTAACGAAATACGATCAGTGATACCTAACCCAACCATATAATCTTCCATCATTAGGTTGCTGTATGTTTTGTGCTGTTTGCAAAGTGTTGACGTGAATTGTTGTTTTTAGATCTGGACAAGTTGCTCCTCGAGCTGGCACACCAGGTTTTCGATCGCCAGAGGTTTTGATGAAGCTTCCAAATCAAACAACTGGTAGGTGTTGCAAATAATTTTAATCATCTATTTGCCAGTTGATGAGCTTGCTCTTTATTAGTCTTGTCTATTCCTTTGAAAGGACACGGGTTTGCTCTAGGAGAGGCTCAAACTCTCAATCTCATATTTCTTCTGTGAAACACTGATTTATTATATATACTATATTATAATATAAGTAATTGTATTATAATATGCAATAATATAGGTAATTGTTTTTTAGCTGTGGATATATGGTCTGCTGGTATCATTTTGTTGTCATTTCTCAGTGGTCGTTATCCGTTTTTCAAAGCAAAGGATGATCTTGCATCTCTTGCCCAGATTATTGCCGTATTCGGCAGCGAAGAGGTATCGAAAGCTGGTAACATGTTGGGTAAGCGTCTCATGCCGGTTTTTGACTCGCGGTGCGCATGCGCAAGCGATGTCTATGCTGGTGGATGGAGAAAAATGCGTAGTTGTAGTAGTAGTCGAACATAGCCTCGAAAAGAGGCTGGTGTGCTGGTGCCTCCCAGGGCTTCCACTTCCGCTTCCACTTTCCGTTCATTTACTTTACTTTAACGATATCTGAATGTGAACAGGACAGAATACCAAGGGTTAATTTAAGGTGCAGTGATGACCAATTTGTGCAGTGATGAATCCAAAATGTGCAGTGATGAAACAAGTTTTGTGCAGTGATGAAATATTTCACTTTTTGATTTTTGCAGCCATAAAATACTTAAATTACTGTGTCAATTCCATCTAGGCCTTCGTATTTAAAATAACAATCACTGCCGTTTTCAAAATACAATTGAAACTGCCCCATTTGCCTGTTGTGCCAGGTGACACGGTTTCTTAAATTTGACGGAAATTACTACTATAGTTTCCAGGGTCTAATTTAGTGTGGTTTTTCCCACATTTTGTGGTCTTGGAATTCCAAAATGTCGTCTTGGAAATTAAAAAGTGTGGATGGGGTTTTGGGGGATCGCCAGGATCATGGCAGCAATGCCAGATTCCGCAGACGTTGAACGCTTGATCAGTACTTGCAACAAATTTTTATCTGATACCATTCCCATTTCTACTCTATATTACTGTGCAGATAGAGAATTTCACTTATGAATACTTTCCCCCCAAAGTTCCCAGAGATTACAATGTTCACGAAAGTTATGAAAAATTCATTTCAGTTCAATGCAGGTTTCTGCAAAATCCCGCGAGTCACCTGAAGGGTTCTTTCATTAGTTAAACATCTTAAGCATCTTGACCTTAAGCATCCAACACACCCATTGAATGTGTGATTTTTGTTTGAAACTGCTTAAGTGATACAACCCGTACTGAGAACGGATACATATCTGCTGTCATTGGGATGCAACGAAAAACCACAAAGTAGAAACCAATTTTTTCAAAACATTTCGTTTTGTTTCCTCTCAAGGGCATTTTCAGGCTGATTGATTTGTTATTATATTGTCAAGAAACTTTCAGTGATTCTCAACTATAACCAAGTACAGATAGATTAGATAGAATTTGCTGCAGCTATTGTCTTTGGGCAAACTTTTGCATAATTTATTGCATTTTAAAGTCAAGTTATTAAAAAGATGTAGTGCGCGGTCAAATTTTCCCATACTGGCCCCTACAAAAAGCAATTCGCGTGTCATTAAACTGACGTTTTTTATTTATTCAATTGTTTATATTGTTTTTTTCTCCTCTATTTCTTTCATTTGTTATACTGTTAGTTTTGTCTTTTTCTTTTCTTTCTTTACTTATTCTGCTTGCTTTCCTATCTTCATTCTTGCTTTTTTTGTGACCTTATACTATTGTTTTTATTGCTTACCTATTTTCCTCGCGCTTTTTTTATTCTTTGCTCTAAATAACCCTATTGCTTGCGTGTTACAGGCAAAGATTTGATATGCTCTGCACCAGTGAAAGCGCACGATCTTCAATCATTGTGCGAGAGACTAAGGCAAAAGTCTTGTCGATATCACAGCAGAAAAAAGAAGAAGCGCAAATGCCCTCTTAAGGATTCAGTCTCGAAAAGGGTCAAAATGGATGCCAAACGTAATGATGCAATTGATCAGAGGCTCAATAACTTAACAGTCGATGAACATAACGGGTTCATAGGGGACATTGTGACAGACACAGCGACAGAGAAAAGGGGCTTTCGAAAGCCCCCCTCAAATGACAGTGCAAGCCTAAAGAAGCATGCATACTCGATAAAGGCGAGTTGAGATTGGATAGCTCTGCGCAGCCAATAGCTGCGGATAATGACACCGAATCGAGATTTAACAGCAGCACTGATAGCCTCGGATTGGGGAAAGGATCACCGAGGCTGGATTCGAGTAACAATGCCGAAGATTCTTCGTCGAAAATAAACACGGGAATAGAAATGCAATCTAAGGATGAGCAAATGTCCGTAACTGCTGCCTCTTCGATACGTTACTTTGATTGTCATTGCATACCACCTGATGCCTATGATTTACTATCGCAATGTTTGCAATTAGACCCGTTGCGTAGAATAACGGCAGAAGAAGCATTGCAACACCGGTTTCTGGTTTCTTGATTACGATGACTGATGAAATAACTGTTAGCTACCATTACCAGTCGACAAACGAATGATAATATCCAGCAGGGTTAGTCGCTCATAAAAGCCAATGCTTCACGCACCATTACACCGGGATTGATTATCAAGACCGACATTGTTTGGTGATGGTAAGGGTTGTTAACTTGGCTAGGATTGACTACGCAAAATATCAGTTGACCACTTAACTACGTCAGTTAATCATTTGAAGGGCATATGTCTATTCACCTAAAACTGTCTTATATCGTACATAGCGAACATTTACGTTTGCCTGCATTGTTAACCTTGGCTTGTTATATACGCTTATGTATATGGTGTATTTGTCATATTTCAAATTACCGTTACTTCAAACATTATGCTACGTATAGTCCAGTTTACATTGTACTAACAAATCTGGGTTTAAGATAACTTATCAATGGAGGTGGGTTATTTTAACCGGAGCAAACCCATATTAGTTGGTGTAGTGTAAGCAGGACTTTATCAAGAAGATATTACCAAGCACCAGCACCCAACCATTTTGCCAATGATCTGTACATAAACGATTGTATAAATATTTGCGAA
Source organism: Sanderia malayensis (assembly GCA_013076295.1). NCBI lineage: Eukaryota > Metazoa > Cnidaria > Scyphozoa > Semaeostomeae > Pelagiidae > Sanderia > Sanderia malayensis. The sequence continues at coordinate 5,362,089 of RQOL01000828.1, forward strand.
AATTTACATTTGCCTCTTGCATTTGTTGTTACTGCTTTTATTCATGTGGTATTTTGCTGCGTTGTTGCATTTGCGGTGGAGCTGAGCTTTGTTTGAATACCACTGTTCCACACCATTGGCGTCATTGCCTCTTTGTTTTTCCCTTGGCTAACAAGGGAAATTAAAAAAATCAATCAACCTTATCACGGGCCTTAACACTGTTATCGTAATGATTACGGTGGGTTTCTTTATTCTTCTAAGTGCGATTAGTATCGAATTGTTGTCAAATTGAAGATGGCATTTTATTTAAAAGAGATTGCAATGGCCCTTGTTATGAATTGAAAACACACCACGTAATATGACGAAATTTTGTTTAACAAACCGTTTTGGGTGGGTCCGTTGTTTATTGTTGATGAAATCCGTGATCCATTATTCTCTGCGAATTCAATATACTACAAACTGAGTTGCATTTTATGCAGCCATTAGCACCCTTCCCAGGTGACTTTGTGTTTGTTTTTTGTGACGCAATGCGCAGTTTCATGATTTTTGTGCTTGTGAGTATTTAAGATCGGGACAGTACAATATTGTTCATTTGCAGATGTGGAGATTTCAAGACATTGTCACAGGCGCTGCAGAAGAATAAATTGAAAACAACCAGAGAGAAATAGGGAAGTTGTTGTGCGCAAGGAAACACCCAGGCAATATGCCAAGGATGGGAAGCACTACGCTTTTCTAAGAGGCCCTTTACATGAGAAATCTCAACCCGGGTTGAGTTCAACACGGGTTGAGTTTTGACAGCATCGCTTATTTTTCGTCGCGTTCACATGAAAATCTCAACACGGGTTGAGATGAGGTCACGTGATATAAATGCGGCTGTTGTTGTTGTTAATCAGCTTTGGCGGAATTTTTCGAAAATGGCGCTGCAACAATGGAGAATTGTTCTCGTAATTGTTCTAAAGTTTCTTCTTGCAAGCCTAACTGTCGGGCTTCAATGTAATTTTCTGCTGTTGACCCAAGTTTTGGCTCAGTACCAAACGCTACGAATGGAGGCAAATCATGCGTTAGAGGAGGAAAATCGAGCTTTGCGAGGTATAGACAGAAGAGACGAAGATTTTTATCGAGAAGGAGAAGGCGACAATGGAAGAACCCTGGAAGAACTGAAAATTGGTGGCAAAATGTCTTGAATGGACTGATGCTCGAAGACGAATGGATTTTGAACTTTAGGATGTCGAGAGAGGACTTCGTGGCTCTTGAAGAGCAACTTAGCCTCTATATTAGGCCTAAGTGAAAAATCATTTCGTGGCGACACAATTAGTAGTAGTAAGAAGCTTGCAATGACACTTTACTATCTCAAAGACCAAGGTTCCCTCAGAATGACAAGCAATGCTTTTGGTGTTGCTCCTTGCACTTTATCATTAGCAATCCGACATGTGTTATGCTATTGGAAAGGTTTTGGGGCCAAAACTCATAAAATTTCCAACCACAAAAGAAGGCCTTGAAAAACTTATGTCAAATTTTGAGGAGAAGTTTGGCTTTCCAATGGTTGTGGGTTGCATTGATGGAACTCATATCCCCGTCCGTCAGCCTAATGAAAATCCACACGATTATTTTTGTTACAAAATGAAACACAGTATCAACGTGCAGGCTGTCTGTGACCACGAGGGATATTTCTTGGATGTGGACTGTTCATGGCCAGGTAGTGTGCATGATGCAAAAGTTTTTGGAAACAGTGCCATCAATAAACTGTTTCAGGAGAATAAACTGCCTAAGCTTGAGAAAAAACTTAACAGTAATGATATTGATGTGCCACCAGTAATACTTGGTGACCCAGCTTATCCACTGTTGCCAAGTGTGTTAAAAGAATACTCTTCATGTACATCTGATGATGAAGTCATGTTTAACATAATGTTACGCTCAGTGCGAAACCAAATAGAATGTGCATTTGGACGATTGAAAGCAAGGTGGAGAATACTGAATAGGCCCATGGATCTTGCGTTAGAACATGTTCCTTCTATTGTGTATGCATGTTTTGTTTTGCACAATTTTTGTGAATCAAGAAAAGCAAGCATTAACCAAGAAGCTGTCAATAAAGAAGTCAATAATGAACAAGTTCTGCAGGATTGCCATCATCACCAGGAGCAGGGTCAAGTATATTCGTATAACTCAGCAAGGGGTGCATTAGTAAGAGATAGTTTCAAGAAATACTTTGGCAGTCCAGCATAACAACAAATATTCATGAAACTAAACATATTAAAACTTGAACATGTTATTTTAATTTTTTCAGGGTTTTGCATCTTTCTGTAAATTTCCAACCGTTTCACAACACTCTGATAAATTTTGTACATAAATCCTTTTCAAATGTTACAAAGCATTCCTAAACGCATGAAAAATGATGAGAAAAGAACCCTTCACAAATTTTGTAATTTTGCAATGCAAACTTTTCATAAAATACATGACTACCAATTTCCAAAATGTTTCCCATGTAAGATATTGGTTATGACAGAAAGACACATCACCCCTGAGTTGGTTGCATTCAAAGTTTTGTTTTTGTTGTACTTTAAAGTTCATTGTTTGATTGTTCCTCCTCATTATGCCTAAGAGGTGTATTCATCATGTGAATAAAAGATGAATTTTGCTGTGAATATGGCTGTGGCTGTGGACGATAATGCGGTTGGGGGAATGGTATTGGCTGATGATAAGATTGCTGGGTATTCTGGCTTGCAGCTAGAGATTGTGCCAGCAACATTAGGCCACTGCCAAGTTGGTCTCCAAATGATTCAAGTGACTTTGCCATTGTCTCAACAGCTTTTTCCATTCCTCTTGCAGATTGTTCCAACATTTCTGCAGTTTTCTTCTTTAACTCTAATTCTTCTTTTGCCACTTTAACCATGACCAAATCTCGTTGTTGAGCTGACAAGTTTTTCTCCAACTTTGCACGTTTATTGTCCAGGAGTTTAGCACCTTTTGATTTTTCTGCAGGTTGTTCCTTCTGTGAGTTTGGATCCCTGTTTTCCAGCATTTCATCCTGTATTTCAGCTTCGCCATCTTCATCAAATAAATTTTCTGTTTCATCTTCATTATTCTCATTATTGATTACTTGTGTGGTAATTGCTCCCTCTATTCTTGTAACAGAAGGACATGCACCCCAAATCTTCACCAAGTATTCCCAGTTCTGCAAAATAATTTTCCCACTTCCAGAACGGGTGCCCTCGACTACAGCCTTTTTGAAGTTGCGTCGAACCAGTTTAACTCTTTCCTTAATCCTTCCATAACCAATTTTGATAGTTCTCTGTTCTTCTTGTATGGCATTGGAATGCTTGATTCTTTCTTCACTTCTCAGCTCTCTTGATGCTTGAAATCTTAACTGGACCAAAACAGTCAGGAGGATACAATACAGCCATCATTTGTCTGATCTCTTCATACATTTTAACCAAATCTGACTCCATGTCCTTTCCCTCAAAGTCTTTTTTAACTTTATAATCATGTAAACAGAGAATTAAACTGTCAATCATTTCATCATTCCATCTCCATCTGGGTGTTTTTGGTTTAGCCTCTGTTGGTTTAGATTTGGATGAATTGATGCTTCACAGGTGAGTACCCATAATGAATAGATCAGGTGTCTCTGCGAGTCAGAAGGTGTCTCCACTGGTCAGCCAGGTCACTTCATTTCTGCTGACTGTTCTCACGGTTTCAGATGCTGCAGCTGCATATCTCTGATCAATTTGTGATGCGAAAGCTTTTTAATTGCTGCATAGAAATTAACAGTTTAGTTATGTTAATCGGTATAATATATTCTGCCAAGATTAAATCACGTCCTTGGGGTGGGACTAGACAGGATAGGCTTTTAGGCCCCGAGAAGACGTTAAGCTATGCAGGTCTATAACAAACACGACTGGAAAGGCAAGGTCTGGCTAAGCTCCTCCTTTATGAGTGGTCATAGCAGATAAACAGATTAATACAAGTTAAATTATGACACTTACTATCTTTTTCGTATTCCGAGGCACTTTCTCTGCTTCCATATTGCGAAGTGGCGCCAACTGAAACAGGCGGCATATCCCACATTTGCAATATACGATATCCTACAATGCAACGCTTTGATTTCAACTCGCCCCGAGTTGAAAATATTTGCGTTTGACATCGATTTGCAGTAATTTCAACCCGTGTTGAATTCAACCCGGGTTGAAGTTGCCGGATTGAGTTCAACCCGGGTTGAGTTTCAACTCGGCTTCCTTCATGTAAACGCGATGAAGGCTTACACCGTCAGCCGAGTTGAAACTCAACCCGTGTTGAACTCAACCCGGGTTGAGATTTCTCATGTAAAGGGCCTCTAAACAGGTAAGTTTATCTTCACCAGCCAAATACACGTTTTTTTTTATAAGAAACCACTTTATAAGAAACCTACTAGTAGAATTTGTGCCAAATTACAATAGATTCTTTTGTTCTATTGTTTTCCTTAACAAAAGAAACAATAGAAACTTTAAGAAACTTTTACTAGTAGGGCTTGAGCTAGGTTTCTTATAAAATAAAAAACGTGTATCGAGTTTATCTCCACCTATCTTTTTTATAAGAAACCTGCACTCGATTATCTTAAAAGGTTAGGAAACTGCCACTGCAGTGCTCGAAGCAAACCACTTTAAAATTGATTTAATTTGGAAAATATATAAAAATGCAGAACTCATACCTTTCATTGAATATTTTGGCTAGGTTGAGTAAAACTTGCAATACGTTATATAACCACATAGTGATTAACATTCCAAGTTGAAAATTTTGCACACGTGACATGTTTGGAATGACGATAGATGTTCCAAGGCTTGCTTCAAATGAATGCCTTGCCAGCGATGTGATGTGCCAGGATATTTTACTCCAGCACGGCGTCTTAAGTAAGCATAGATCTTTATGCAGGGCTATAGCACGCCATGGAAACAAACGCCGTGTCAGATCATGTTGAATTCGACTGGTCAGTGTTTTACCACGCTACGAATGAGCTATTTTGCTCCTCCGCGAGGGTTTTATAAACACCTGAATTGAACATGCGTGCCCAGGTGTGCAAATACCACGCCAGAAAATTTCCAGCAGGGCACAGCCCTGGCACGACGTTTGTAGAGAGCCCAAGAAACTGGAGTTCTGAAATGTTCTTATGTCTTAAGAAGTATCCAATGTCCAAGTTGGTTTCTTAAATACAAAAATGCGTGTATTTGTTTCAAATTTGATTAAAATTTGTTGTGTTTACTTGTAAGCCCCACGTTACTTTGTTTCATTTTCTGTCCAGTTAATGACTTATATTTCATTTATTTATCTAAACATATTTGCTTAAAGTTGCCTATTACTGAACAACGCAACAGTCTTGAATGCCATCTATTTTTCAAAGCACTTATCGAGACTTTCATTCGCAGTGAAGAAAAACCGCGTTATTGAATAACATTATCTGACAAATCCTTGGCATGTCTTTCAAACAAACTTTTTATCGATAACAGATCGAGATAGCAAAAAGCAACTTTTGTCAGCATATCTGATTGTGTTCCAATAGATTAGATTTACGTTTTCTGTGAGAATTATGCCAGAACATACTGAACATTCAATCTTTTCTCAGTAATAGTCGCTGACGGCGATTCTTTATTAATCAATACTTGGCAATGCACCATCTTTAATCGCCGTGCTGCGTTTATTTCCTTCTGAAACAGTTTCACTGCAAGTAGATATTGAAGAGGGAGGGTCGCAGTCGGGGTCTAGTCCAAAGCGCCGCATTTTTATTCTTCATTTTTGAATCACGTGACATGAGTTGTTGTGATGGTTAGGACGGGGATTTGATTTTTACTCGACATGCAATTCTTTTTGCTGTCGAAAAAGTCTTCTCAGGCAGAGGACGGAAAGATTTTTGCACGTGTTTGTCTTTAAAGTCAACTCATTATTCTTATTTCTTTACTTGCTTTTTGACAATGCCACTATTTGATTTTTGCTTTTCATTTCTAAGCTCCGGATCCCATCAGAAAGGTGAACCCATTTGAAAAGAAATTTGCTACATAATGGAGTGGCCTCCCTTTGAATGCTTTTACAAATGCATACAATCCCACCATTTGGATATGACAAAAATGCAATTTTATGAAAATCTCATATCCGATTCTATTTTGAATGTTTTGGATTTGGATTTGTAAATCTACTGACTACAAACAAACTGGTCTATTCAAGCATTACTTTGCACTATGACAACTATAACGTGATTAGATTGTCGCACTATACATACTCTAAAATACACTCTTATACTACCACAGACTTTCATTCAAGACTAATTGTATTTTACAGACAGCAAAGAACGCGATTCAAACATTCATCATTCTCAGTTTTTGTCAGCAACATACTTGCCTTCTTGAGACTTCTTGCAACCACGTTCAATACACACAGGTACGTATTTGTTCAATTATTTCAAAACATTACTTCGTCGATTCTCCACCATAGGCGAGTCTTTGCATTAGAAGTGCCTGTACTTACTCGTAGTAATGGAAAGCATCGGGCTTTCTGTAAAACGTTGCTACGTGTAGAACACCAAGCACACAACTGTTATTACCTCGTGTAATACCAGTTTATGCTTGGTGTAAGATAAATCGAATACAGAAGAGAATAAGTCAAGCCTTTACGGTTAAGCTAAGCATTAAACATACATAAATTCGACTCTTCCCTCCGAGAAGCTCTTTCTTGCCCTCGACTTTTGGGGTGTCTATTTTTAGGAAATTAAATTGAAATTGCTTTTATAGTGAGAGGCGTTATCGTTCGTTCTTCTAAAGGCTGTACAGTATCACACAGGCAGACCTATTTGCTCTATACTATACTGCATGCTAATGAAGATACTTTCTAAACGGGTTTTTGTTGTCCTGCAGAGACGAGAAGTATGCTTAATAATCGAGAAGTCCAAATGTCAGCCTCGTTACGGAAGGCCGAAGTGCGGAATATCAGCGAGTCCAGGGCGATGCAGAAGTCTCTCGAGCAGTCCTACAAGCAACACCAACACGTGATCAAGAGTATCGAGAAAGAGCAAACACAACTGCTTCAAAGGTCCAAACAGCGCAAGGTAATCATTCCAACCAACAACCAACAACAGAGGTCATCGTTAATTTGTGACGTCATCAAGAACAACGACGACAAAGCCACGGCAGGGCAGGAGGTGCATAACAAGTCACCACTAAAGTCTTCTGCCACATTCCCGTTCATGAAAAAAAGCAACAGCACAAACCAGCTGTTACCAAATGCTTGTTTCAACAACGAAGAACTAAGCTCCAACGTACGTCACTACCTAGTCTCACCCAAAGTGTTGAGAAAAAGGTTTACGTCAGACAACATTAAATTATCGTGCTCACTATGCAGCATCAACGGCCTCGGTTCGATGTCAAGACAGCAGCTACAGGATCTTCTGTTGCCTCCCTCAAAGGAACAGAACCTTACGAAAGAGGCAAACCCAAAATTTTCAATCTCAGGAGAGGAACAGAACAATAACAATATGCGTAAATCCATGGAATTACCACATCTGCAACGTATACGATCATACAGCCAAAATTGCCTGGTTTATGCTGCATTGTGCAATTCTGGTTATGATACAAAACGCGATGATGTTTTGAACAACAGCATTGAGAATCTGAGAAATCTAAAAAAGCATCATTCAGCTGATGAAGTTTGCTCTCACCATCTTCCTCCCCTCAGCACACCCCTTGACAACACAGATAAGTAGCTAATGGTGTGATTGACAAGGCCAGATATTTTCAAAATTGTTCTGAACATGAAAGTAAACATTTCCTACAGCTATGAAATATTACTATTTTTCTATTCAAGCATAGCATATTTGACGAAGCTAAAATTGGCATTTGTTCTTATGCGCCTATGTAAATGTTTACACATGCGTAATAACAATATTGCCGTATCCAAGTCCCCAGAAACCTGTAAAAACAAAAGTAAAAGGCTCTCAATATAGAAAACCTTTTCTGTAGGGCTTTCTTAAACCCCACCCCTTAAAGCAGAGCAGTGTTTTTTTGTCATTTAAACCTTTGTGGTCGCCGCGCAGAAAGAACTTTGCATAATCCTTCTTAAAAGGCAACATTGCTTGTGGGAGGCTCGGACATTTGCTAAGTCGGACTGATTTTCAATTCCCATTATATATCAAATCCTTTTCAAGGACACTCATCAAGTCAATCCAATTCCTTCAAAGGAGGTAGCTAAGGAGCTACCTCCTTTGAAGGTCCGACTTAACGGAATTCGCCTGTAGTATGTTAATATTAAAGTATTTGTTACAAGTACAATGTGTACATTTTTGTGTAATCGCAGTGTGTACAAGTATGCACAAGCAAGTATGTGTAAGTATATTTAAGTATAAATATGTGTAAATATGTAGCATAGGTATTAGAATATATAAATCAAGTTGCTGGCAGCTCAGAGTTGATTTATCAAGGTTCAAAATCAAATATACATACTCCTTTGGTCATTATGGTAGATATAATAATGAATGGATATTAAGTAATTGCTCTTGACCAAAAAGCAAGCAAATAAGGCGACAATTTTCTCCTTATTTCAAGGCATGTTACTTTATCATTACTAATAACAACGACTCAAACTGTTTGAGACAGTAAATTGTATGTTGTCATTGTATTGCTGTTTTCATAATATTTCATACTCAGTATTCATTTAGTTCTCACGGTCTGCTACATTAACAAAGTTGAATGAAATTGAAAGCATGAATTATCTAGTTTTGTATTATTATTTTTTATTTTTTTGTCTTTATTTCTGTATGCATATGTTCTTGTGTTGTATGCCTGTCAATTGTGTAGCTATTATATTATTTCTGTTTCTTTGAAAGAAGCTATGGAACAAATGTAATTGTCACGCAGCAAAGGAATAATTTAACATAAATCACTTTAAACCGAGAGCTAAGGGTCTGAGATTGAAAGGTACAGTCTAAATAAGGTAGGTCTAGAGATAGTACGATGTAAATATACTGCGTAAAACCAGTAAGACTTATGAGTTTGAATTTGACTCATGAGATTTGACATTTGGAAAGTAAGAGTGAGAAAGTTGATAGCTTTGTAGAAATTTATATTAAGTCGAAATCCAAGCATGAATTTTCTTCGTTGTTGCAATTCACCATCAGAAAGACAAGCAATAGTGAAGAACAGATACGAACACAGAATTTTACAGCGACGAATCAGCCACTTGGAGAAAGAACTTCAGAGTAGCATCAAGGAAATTGAGCACAGACAAACCGTAGAATATCGACTTATTTTCATCAAAAATTTTCACAATAAACGTGCATCTATGCAACAAAAATATTCGAGAATCACAGCAAATCAAAATAGATTTATTGAAGAGACAATTCATCCATTGAAGAAGGTGACCAAAACCTTCAGCACTACTATTAAGGGAAAATAGCTAACAACGACCTGATTTCAAAGATGCAACATAAGTTATTATTTACATATTTTTCGATTTTCTTTGCTTTTTTAATGTTGAAAGAGACCATTCATTCAATTTTAAAGTTTTGTCTTTTTCTACGCGTGCTTTGCTCCCAGGGGGGCACTCAGTATATAGACATACGGGGGGGGGGGTCAGTCCGATATTTTTGGGTAAGACTTTTGGCAAAAATGATATTTTGTGTGACAACTTTGTCCAAAATGACTTTTTTGGGTGCTAAAGAATAGTCGAGGCTATTCTGATATCTTTTGGTATAACAGATTAATCAAACAATATTTTTAGGTCTTGTAATGGCAGTTGCATATTTCAAGTCGGCCAAATTTCTCTCACTTTATCCTTGATTACAATTTTTGATGTTTTTGAGTACAAGATATTAAAAAATCGATATTTTTGGGTTTTCAAGAGAATCAGTTCTGATATTTTTGGGTTCCTTTTAAAATTCTCGGACTGACCCCCCGTATGTCTATGTACCGAGTGCCCCCCTGGGGCTTTGCTGCCTCGTTTCCGGGACGTTTTTCGGGCGACAACAGCGTTAGCGTTCAAAACCCTTGTAGCAAATCTGAATCTACGAAGAATTGAATTTGTAGAAATTTATTTATTTTTAAAACTGCAGTACTCGAGGCAGAAAATCGACATATTTTGCTATACTTGATTATTTGTTATGAAGCCAATGTCCTTGCTGCTAACTGTATTATGTGAGTAACAATGCAGTATTTAAGTAGTAAAGCGTCAAAAAGGTTGCTTAGGCCAAAACAGAGGCTCCACTTGGACTTGAGATTTGGTGAAGTATTAACCTCTTGTCGCCGATGCAGCTCATTGCAATCTTCTTTGGCAGGGAGAAATTCAAGATATTTCACGGTATCTGGGCACGGAGGTAGGTGGTTTACATAATTATACAATTTATCAAACGTTGCAATTTCATACTTTTTACAGCACAGCGATCCTCGTGAAATGCTCGAGTTCGAGTCCAGTGTTAGTGGTGTGAATTTGCCCTGCAGTGCAGATATTCTTTGCAAACTGTCAGATGCCTAGATATAAGGATAACTTAGTTACCTTATTGCTGATAGAGAAGCGCCTAAGTAATTTTTTTAAATGCATCTTTGCCTTTGCACATTCTGCAATGCAAACTTATTTTGGGGTTTATGCTGCTGTTGCACTTGCAATTATGCATGTATATTGGATGTGATGTGAACTTGTTATAATATCAAATTGGAAATAATTTCATTCCTTTTAATTTTTCAGTCTTTAATAAGCATGGAGTGCTTGCATTCATTTCAAGGAGCTCTTCAAGCTTGCATTTATCAAGAGCATCTTTTGCAAAGAAGCATGACACTATACCAAAGTTTCTGCATTTTACATTAAGACATGAGAGCTCACTGGCACATGGTAAAGAGAAGAACAATGGGTTTGTAGCATCTCAGCCTTATAAAAAGTTTGGATTGGAAAATGATGAAGAAGAGTCAATACCTGAAGTAGTTGAGGATTTTAATTCCATGGAAAATGAAATCAAGGAAGAAAGTATGGAAAAGAAGAGAAGAAAGAAGACGAAGAATCCTTTACCATCTCAAACGATAGATGGGAAACAGCTGACATTTGTAGAAGAAACAAAGGTGTTTGCTGAATTGGATGCTTTGATAAAACATGGAAGGGTAAGTACCGTATTTACTCGAATGAGTGATGTGGCACTCTTTTTCTTTCGGGGGCCGCGCTCTTACGGGGTGGCGTTTTTTAAAAACCCTGTCATTTTTTAATAAAACAAATAAGTTTTAAACAATCTTTTAGCAGTAAAACATGCAAGCTTGAAACACTTAAGTGTGTTTTGATGCAGGAAAATAAATTCCTGAGGCTGATTTAAACAAAGAAAGATCTTTGAATGTGCGCTCTTATATATGTTCATGGAATTATGAATTGGACTTAGGCAACGGTCATAGATTATTATTCAATGTTAGAAACATACATATCTCACAAACTGTCTTGTTCTGTTTGAGAAGTTTGCATGTTTGTTTCATTTAATTCCTTTCTATTGCATATATTCCCTGAATTGTGAATTTACCTCTACTAAACCAACAGATTCACGAGGCCATCCAATCTTTCAACAATCATAGACGAAGAGGACATAAGTTTACTGTTGAACCCTACAATCAGCTGCTCCACGGAATAGCAACTCATGGAAGTTGGCCTCAAGTGCACATCATGTTGCATACAATGAAGTCACAAAATATTGAGCCAAATTTTCAAACATTTGCTGCTCTCATTGAAGCTTGCTGGCATCAGGGAGAACAGAAAAAACTGGCCAACATCATCAAGCAAATGGAAATTAATGTAAGCAAGACTTTGATGTATGTATATATTCTGGCTATTGAAAACTGGTGATGATAATAGAATAAGATACAGGTTAAGCTTGAGAAAGAAATCTTTCCCTATATGGCACACTTACCTTTGTGGTAAGCTAAGAGTCTGGCTGATCTCTTGAAATTTTGTTACATGGTAAAGTTTACCCAACATGTTTACATATTTACTAAGTTTGGTCCAACATGTTGCTTATTGATGGATTACTCATTGATTTTATTTGGGTTATGTCATGTTGTGACATTGCTATCTTATCTAAGGGACACAGAGGCTATGCTTTTCATGTTTTGGGTTCAAGTTGAAATTATGTTTGAAAGAGTATGATCATCTTTGTTTCCCAGGGTTTTTCTGCTGCTCACATTTTCCACAAGTGCTGCTTGACAAAATACCAGGCTGATGCTGTTTTTTCAGCTTTGAAAAGCATTAATCCAGACTACAAAGTCCAGGTACCCCCACATACAGCAATAAATACACAGAAGTCTGCATCAAATCTTCTAAAGAGGCTGGCAGAACCAGCCCATCCAAGTGTTGACAATGATTCAGTTCTTCCTGGATTGAATATGAATGAACTGCAACATCTTTGCAATCAACAGATCGAAAATGAAGTTAAAGGTACAAACACTTAATCAATTCTCTACATAAGTAAAGGATAATTTCTAGGTATAAAAAATTATTCATGTTTTCCTTTGATCTTTACAGTACAGCTTACTCTGGGTTATTTAGAACTTAATATTGGTTGCTTAAACTGCTTCACGGTGTACAATCTTTACAGAATTAACCACTTGATATTCTGAAATGCTTCATATCACAGCACAATTTACCGAAGGATAGTGTTATAATACGAAGCTACTTGAATTTTTAGGGTACATATTGGTTCCTTCAGTGGAGAAGAAGAGGAACTTGTCTGAGAAGGAGAAAAAGCGCAAGGGCTTGTATTTGAAAATCTGTCAAGATTGGTGTGAACAAATGACAAAAGCTATCAAGAACGAGCTGCAAACCGGAATACTTGATCAGAATAAAAAATACGCAGCTGTTCGAAGTATGAAAATTTATTTATTTATTTATTTGTTGAAAATTGCTTTGCAAGTAATTTTATGCCCATGTGCGAAAGCATCATAAATTATTAATTAGGGTGTCGTCAAATGATTTTATTTTTATTGGTTTTAAAGACTGTACATTTTAGGTTTGCAGGGCAAATTCATACCGTATCTGAAATTGGTGGAGCCTGAGAAGCTTTCTGAGATTGTTATCAATGACGTAGTTCCAATACTTTGCTCGCAGCCACAGGGTGTATCTGTTAACTACATCTGTCGTTATTTGGGCGCCCTGGTGCATGCAAGTTATGCGATGAAGTGTAAAAAAGAGGCTGGGGTAATAGCAAAGGTAAACTCATTGAAACAATGGCCTACTTCGTTTTTTTTGCAAGGGAGTAATGTTTGTGTGTTGCAAGGGAATTCCGTGTTTTGACTGTTTCGAGTCGAATCCAATACCATGGCCCCAAATGTGGACTCGAGCAAGTGTCTTGTTCGTGCCATTATACCAGCACAAGGGTTCCGACTTTTAGTTGTCCTGTAGGACGAATAGAAGCAAGCCCTGAATGCTATTGTGTCGTATCGTTTTTAGGTGAAAGAAATTTGCAACGATTATTTGGGTTATGCGGTGTCAATAAACGATGTTGCTGTGGAGAAACCACGTGACAAGTGGCAGACATTGGAACAGAATGCAACCAATCTTGCATCGTTGGATATTAGCGCACCAATTTGGCCCTATAACGTTAAAGTTTTGGTAAGTAATATTGCACCAATTTTGTCATTTTGGAGTTGAGGGTGGTTCTCATACGTTTAATAGCATATGGAAAATTGCAGGTGATTTGCTGGGTTTTTCTCTGGCTGGATTCTTGGCATGTTTCTCTCTCTCGCGGTATGCAGTTGAGTCTCGATGCACTGAACGCCAATTAGATAAGAAAGTTTGGAGGCTAAAATGAAACAGGTTAAAAATCAAAACGAGTCAGCGCTTACAAAAATCAAAATCAAGCCAAATAGATAAATTTTGACATTGGTTAATTCGAGTTAAATTGAAATCGACTTATAAAGACCCAAGTGTATAATTTTTGGATTTACTTTCATTTATAAGCTGTAAAATTTCTTTATTTTTGTAAGGTTGCTGGTGTCCTAATTGACATACTTATACGAAATGCGAAAATCAACACTGAAGTGTTCAGCTCGAGGTTACCTGACGTCGTATCAGCATTATCTCACGGATACAGCTCGTTCGAAGGCCGACGTTTTGGTATTTTGAAGATGCATCCAGCAATGGCTCGGATATACAAGAGCTACCTGACCAATCAGGGCGACATTGCCATGGAGACTGAAAAAGTGCCCATGCTTGTGCCGCCACGCCCTTGGACGTCAGTCAACCAAGGCGGCTATCTCGTACATCCGAGTAAGTATTAACTTTACCTTGCACCGGATTTCTATTTTAAAGTATCAACAAACCAGCCCCTTTAAAACTTTTAAATTAGCAGTCAGCATTGTTAAAGAAAATGTCATCAATGGATTACGACTTTTGGTATTTTTGTACGATTTATTCTAGCTCCAATTGTGAGGACAATTATGGACAGATATCAGCTGAAAGATTTAAACGAACAAGCAGACGACGGAAAACTCACTGCAATCTACGACTCGCTCAACTACCTGGGCACGACATGTTGGAAAGTCAATACTAAAATCTTAGACATCATGATCGATATATTCAATGGCACAGGTGACACGAAGCTGGAGATATTCGGACCGGATTTCCCGCCAATACCTAAAATGAAAACGAGGTTGGATTAGAGTTTCGTTTGTTTTGTTAAGTTCTCATTTCAGCGGCCTCTTATAGTCAGTAAAACTATCAGATGTTATATTTCATCATTAATTAGTGTACATGTAGCAAACCTTCCCTTTATATGCCAGTTTGTATTGATTAAAGGTGTATTTTGTTAAGGTTTCCAGGCATAAATGACTTGTTTTGTCTGATTTCATAGAAAAGATATGACGGAAGAAGAACGACAAGCATTTTTGAAAGAGAGAAAAGCTTTGAAGAAGTTCAACAGTGAAATATTCGCCCTCAGGATGGATCTGCTCTACAAGCTGTCAGTCGCAAACTTTCTACGTCATAAATTGTTTTGGTTACCCAGTAATATGGATTTCAGAGGCAGGGTCTATCCCGTACCTCCTCACTGCTCTCATCTGGGTAACTATGCTTTGACTTTGAATACTGTACTTTACTGTAATGTAGTGTACTGTACTGTTGTTGTACATTGTTTATGAATCTACCGTATTTTTGTAGGAAGTGACGTAGCAAGAGGGATGCTGGTATTTGGAAGAGGGCGGCCATTGGGAAAGGATGGGCTGGACTGGCTCAAAATACATCTTGTTAATTTGCACGGCTCAAAGAAAAAAGCTTCACTGAAAGAAAGAGTTGAATACGCAAACGAAATGATTGAAGAAATCATGGACTCCGCTGACAATCCAATGAACGTATGTGTGATCCACTGAGTTTATTGCTTTTCTACCCGCATGTCAGCTTTCTCTTGTTTCTGATTATCCCAATGAAAACTTGATGCTTTAAGTTTAGTTTCCCAGGGGTCTTGCTTCACTTTCAAATACCATTAAAAATATTTGTATCTCCTGGATATATATATATAAATTATATTTATTCAGTTTATCAACAAGTTTCATGCAATTTTTATTGTGGGATGCACCAAACTTTGCTCCAGTCCAGGATCAAAGACTCTTGCCTGGAGCGAAGGTTCGATCCAGCAATGCCTGTGCATTTTTGCATGTTAATGCATTGATAAATATGGATTTATAAGTAGATTACGCCAAATTTGCGACAATGAGCCAAAAGCTTCTGGTCTGGTCTGAAAGTTCTTTTGTCCAAGTCCTAATGGATGTTAGTCGCAATTGTATAGCAAATGTAATCGCAAATGTATTATTTTTTAGTGTTTTTCTCGTAGGGGCGAAAATGGTGGCAAGCTGGTGACGAGCCATGGCAGTGTCTTGCTTGTTGCATAGAGATAACAAATGTTATCAGATCTCCAGAGCCAGCCAAGTACGTATCTCATCTACCAGTGCACCAGGATGGCTCCTGTAATGGTCTTCAACATTATGCAGCAATGGGACATGACAAAGATGGTGCCATGTAAGTTTTGTCTGTTTGGTTTTATTCTTGTTGTTCTTATGGCTGGCTTTAACTTGTTAGATATGGATGCTGAATGCTATGGTTGAAATGTCAACTGTGAGTTACGAGCCCTGAGGATCGCATCCGAGCTTTGAACTTTAAGATTCGAGCTATGAGGCACACAGTCTGAATTTTGAACTTTAAGCTTTTTGTACATACAACCACAAATATGAATTCCGGGTTTTGAACTTTGAAGCCTGAATGTTTTATTTTGAAGGCAGGTGAATTTGATACCATGCGAAAAACCGCAAGATCTCTATGCTGAAGTTGCCAACCTCGTGGAAAAGAAGAGACTTGCCGATGCAGCTCAAGGTCATAACATTGCAATGCAACTAGAAGGTAATGCTAATGCAGGCTAAGACTTCAGACAATAGGCCTTGGCTTGTGTTTTATACAGGACTATATCCAAATGACTTATTACGCAATGATCCAATGTTAAATACACCAACTACTGCTACGGCTGGTTAGATGAACGCTAATGTACTAGCCACAGTTCTTCAGGCATAACGTGCATTTTATTTCATTTTATTTTTTTTTTTAACAGGAAAAGTAAACAGAAAAGTAGTCAAGCAAACCGTGATGACAATAGTTTATGGTGTAACATTCGTTGGTGGCCGATTACAGATCGAAAAACAACTAAGAGATTTGAATGTGAGCAATGAACTGCTATTTAAAGGCTCTACGTATCTTGCTGATCAAGTGTTCAAAAGTATTGGGGAATTGTTCAGATCGGCTAGAAATATACAGGTAAAAATATTCACCAAACAATATACATGTTTTCATGAAAGTATACTCTTTTTGGTTTTTGATAAAACTGACTTTTGAGTTAAGAAATTCACTCTGATACCTATCTGGATAACGTTTTGATTTATTCATGGCCTCGTCCACCTATGAGGGAATTTGTAGAGCATCCATATAGTCGGTTAACATATCAGTATAATCTCCAAAACATTTATCTTAATCTAAGCTCAAAGGCATTTATAAAGCTTCAGGTAATTTTAGAACTCTACAGCATTACTTAAAGGCATTTATCAAATCCCAAAGCATTCCTCTTCAAACTCTGAGGCATTCATCAAGCTCTGAAGCATTCAATACTTACTTTTATTTTCTATTTTGAAGCATTTTACTTCAAGCCTAAGTCATTCCGCTGCATCTCCGAGGCATTTACTTACCTCAAAGCATTCAATTCTTATTTTGTATCGTTCGCTTTTATTTCAGGCTTGGTTGAAAGTTGCTGCTACGCAGATATCATTGACAGGTCACTGCGTCAACTGGATCACGCCGCTTGGTCTCCCTGTAACGCAGCCGTACCACAGGGAAACCACAGAAGAAATTCCTACTCCCGTACAGAACGTGGCTCTCACAACAATGTTCGACAATACAAAGCTGCCTCACACGAAGAAACAAAAAGCCGGCTTTGCTCCGAATTTCGTCCATTCTCTCGACTCCTGTCACATGATGCTTACGTCATTGCATTGTCAGCGTGAAGGCATCGCGTTTGCATCAGTGCATGATAGTTTCTGGACGCACGCATCGACAGTGCCGATAATGAGCAAGGTAAACTCCGCGCCCTTTCCTCCCCTTATTTTATTCTACTGCCCTTCTAAATTCTACGTAAACTGGTATTGTAATTGAATTTTTTGGAGTTAATTCTCTGTTGCGTGCTCATCCATTTATATTTTGTACTGAGTGGTATTATAGTTACATGCGTGTGTTATTGGTGGATAGGTATGCGTATGTCTTGTTTTGTTACAGGTTTGCAGAGAGCAGTTTGTGGCCTTGCACGAAGAACCCATCCTCGAAGATTTGCAAAAATATTTTCAGACAAAGTTTGGAGGAAAGAGGTAATAGTTCAGCACTGTGTCATAATCATCTGATAGCTAAATCTGATCTGATGGTCAAACACCGCTTCACTAATCTATTGCTTGATTAATTTAATTATACATTGATGTATTGATTCATTGGATTGGCGATTCATCGGATTATCAAATGATTCATTGCTTTCTCTTACGATTCATTGATTTTAGTGCATTGCAGATTTATTAATGAATTTTCCCATGATGCACTCGTGTGATTGTCCCATCGTATCATCTATCGGCTTTATTTTTTATTTTTTTATCAGAATGACGCGACCTTTAAAAGGTCAATACAAAGCTGTTTCCAGGTTTGGCAATTTACCCGCACCAGGTATAGTATTCAAGGTGCATGTAATATTTTTATTCATTGACGGGCAGGATGACTGTAGTGTAAATGATAGCTCAAATTTTAGCTTCGATAATAGCAATGATAATGTAGTTCACTAAAGAGAAACGAAAGCGCTTGTCTACAAAACGAATTGAGAAGTATCCCAGATGTTCTTCAAGAATCCTTGGTTAATGGACTAAGCTACTATTATGTTATTCTAAAAAGTTTTGGCTTGAATTGTGCCGTTTTAATTTCTTTGTGTGATAGAATGCACGCAGCTTTTTGCCAATCATGTTATTTAGAAATATTTTTTCAATTATTCCTCTTCCTATTCTCGTATTTAATTTCAGTTGTCATTTTTGTTTTGATAGGATCATTCGACTTGAAACAAGTGCTGGAATCAATCTACTTTTTCAGCTAAAAATGAGGTAAATTCAATGTACCACAATGTAACATTTTATTGCCAATGACATCAATGGAGATTATAATATAATTATTATTCTGCTTTTGTACATATTCACGTAACGTAATACAGCCGAACGTTGACTCCTGAATATAACAACTTTTCTTTTTACCATTTCTTAACCCGAGCCTTTCTTTTCCTTCTTTTTACATTTCGCTTTTCATGCAAATGAATTATACTTGCACACACAGCAACAGTACATAAAGGTATCTACGGCATCGTCCCTCACTATTTGGTCCATTTTTTCCATGTGACGTGAATCATGTAGTACTTTGTGTAATGCACTTGTCGGCATCTTTTGAAATTGCTTCAGGTATTCGGAATAAACTCAAGCAATTTTGTTTTTAATTGTCATACCTTTAGATATTGTTTAATGGTATTTGAATTTCTGAGGTAAATGAATCGATAACCTGAAAATGAATGAAACTTAATACCTAAGGGAATATTTTACCGTGTATCTCGGTTAAATTTACACCGCACTAACTAACCCGAGTTCGCCTCGGGTTTAGTTAACCCATGTTAGTTTTTTGTGGTGTAAATACAACTAGCCGGGGCTCGACCCTGGTTAGTTCCTACCAAAAGCATGTGCACTCGGGTATTAGAAGCATCGAACAGCACCACAGAACTAACTCAGGTTAGTGTAATGTGAATAGTGATATAATTGGCTATAATCAGATAATTGAAATATCTTATGAAACATGAAATTATGCCGACAGAGTTCATTCATGATAAAGTCATCTTGTGTAACAGGATTTTCATGAGTATTTAGAGATGCGTGGGCAAGAGGTTTGAATATCAGTGGAATCCCGACTATAACGAACTAAAACATCTGCTTTTCTGAAGAATCCGAGTTCCTGATAAGAAAGGTATTCTTTAGTTTCCAGCCCTTTTAAATCTAGATTCCATTCTACGTTCTACCTTATCTCAGAGAGACTTGAAATCGATTATAGTTTTAGGATTTGAATTTCTCATCTCGAGTTTTAGTCTTTTCTGGTAGTTAGGGTAATACTGATAGGGCTGACTGAACTACTTCCCATCATCTTTGATTTCACGTTGGCCAGAAAGCTTCGAATGTCCTTGCCAATCTCATCGCTTCGATATGCGTAGATAAATGGGTTGATGGCTCCATTGAAATACGACATTAAAGAAGCCCAAAGAAACCCGATGCGCATGCGTGGATTAATGTCTTTTCCCATGAAATTCAATGCGGTGAAAATGAGCATCATGATGATGACTGGAAACCAAGCGATGCTGTAAATAATAATGATTGCTAGAATGGATCGATTGACGGACTTTTCACATTTCATTCTCTTTTGCTCCTGTTTTTTGCGATTCCGAATGTTTTGAATGTCATCAGTATCATGAGCACCGCCTGGGTTGTTGCTATGCATGGATTGCTCCATGGAATCGAAGTGACGCTGAACGACTTTACGTGTGCACTTGTTCAGCACGCAAATGGCAGTGAAGCACACGAGGCCGTTCACAGCGAAACACGATGTACCCGCTATGTGCAAGAATTTTTGTTCGAAACACAACAGCAATGCCATACCCATGCCTACAATCCAAAACAATATTGTGATGACGACGACATGCTTGACGTTCGGGTTGGCAAATTTCCTTGATACACGCAAGTAACGATCCCGCGATATCATTGCTAGGAGCATGAGGCTCACGCTACAGCTCGTCGCGTGCAAAAATGCAATGATCTTGTCTGTGGTGCACGATGTTTCGTGTTTTGTCAAGGCGACCTCGTTCGTGAATGTCGTCTGTCCGAATATGGCTGTGAATAGATCGGAGAGCGCCAAACTGAATATCAGGCTGAATGTCGAGTTGTGTAATCGTGGTCTTGTCCACACCACGTATATCACAATTGAATTGCCAAACACGGAGAGAAACATGAGTACAAAACACACCAATGCAAACGCAACTCTCGACTCTGTATCAGACAATGATATAGAGAACTTGAAGCAGGTCATTTCTGAACTTTTTTTTGCTTGTACTGTAATAAGAATATCTCTGTCTTTTTGAGGCATTTCATTACGTTTATCAGCTTTTAAGATCAATTTCACGTGTTTACGCACCTGCCACACCGCTAATAGTGGTTGTAGTTGTAAATGATATAAAAAGCAATGCATTTTTAATTAGATAAGTACATAGTAGACTGAGAAAGGTTCTTGTCATTCGCTCTTCTCACTAATATTTAATGAATATTCGCAATTTTGTGATTGCCGGGTGAAAAAAGTGAAAGAAGTTAATTATTATTTGCATACCCGTTGTTTGTTAAGACCAGTTCACATTGCCGTGTCTCAAACTAAATTAAATTTGCTTATGTTATCGCCATAACGTGATCCTGCTCACACCACACAAACCAACCCGGGTTAATTTTAACCCGAGGCGAGTCCTGTCTTCTCAACTCTTGATTTTCATATTTTGCAGCGTGGACACCAACCCTGAGCGGACAAGGAACCAGAGTTGACTAATGTTGCGCAGCTTTGTCATATTACATGTGACAAGTGATAGCAACTAATTGCATCTGACAACGGCTATAAGCGAGAGCAGCAAAATAACAATTCACCACGGAAGTCGCTGCTTATTATTATAAGTACGTATTTCCTCTAATAAGCGCCCGGCGCTTATTAAATACTTTGCAAAACTGGGTGGGCGCTTATTAGAAGGGAGCGCTTAAAAGAGGGGGGCGCGTATTTCACAGTCCTGAAATTTTAAAATCAAACAATCTTGAAAACAAAAGAATAATCTTATATAGCTCCGAATTTTATTCAATATCAAGCAGTCAAGATCAACTTCAACTGGCGGTTAATAGAGGGGGGGCGTATTTCCCACTTTTTGATTTTAGAGCAGCAAAATCGCCATGTTTTAGTAAGTAAGTAACTGAACAAGTGTACTGAACTGAGCATGCGTATACTGGAACGAGGCTAAAACGGGTGTTTTAGCCTCGTTACAGTGTACGGATTTACGGTCTTTTCTAGTAGATACCATGTTCTACGTTAACTGTTTTTTCTTTTAAATCGTAGTTGCAGTTGACTTCGTGATTCCTTCTGTGTTAAATTTTATTTTCTGTTGCTAACAATACTTGTAATACTTCCCAATGTATGCGTTACAAAAATTAACTCGGGCTCGCCCTCGTCCAGATTTGTATCACTAGAATTAAAATACTTGGTCACTAGGACTTGTGTCCTAGTGACCAAAATATTTAACGGGTTATTTTGTAAATATTTAAATATTTAATATCTAATTCAGCTGTTGAATATAAAAATATTTATCAGCTGAATTTATCGATTCTTGAGGAAGATTCTTGACATGGAAAACACAAACATTTGAGCAGCCAACACAACACATGATACATAACCAACACTACTCTACTCTATATTTATGCAATAACTTGGTCCAGCAGATGTAATTCATCTCTGTCGTTTATCTCTTTTCACGCATAACATTATTTCTATCCAATTATTTATTTAGGACCTGTTCATATGAGCCCGCTTGCCGGGCCAGCTCACTAAGCAAGATCTCACATACTCCCCATTTCCTATACAAAATTTGTTTTCTGTTCATATGAGAAAGCGGGCTGGCCCGCTAGGCGAGATATCACTGTAGCACTACCGAGATCTCGGCAAGCGGGCTGGAAATTTCCCACATGAACACTCCATCCCGCTTACCTGGCCAGAAACGTGCCAACTGCACATACACAATCATTGTTTTCATTGTCAATTTTGGCAGGCGGGACGGAATTTCCTCATATGAACAGAATTTATATCTGTCTCCCTTAGTGAGCTGGCCTGACAAGCGGGCTCATACGAACAGGCCCTTAATTACGACCGTATGCGGGGTGGTCGTAATTAAGGGGTAACCTCCGGGGAGAGGAAAGGGAGAGGATAGAAATAGATTTTCGACTCTTGCAGGGTTTTGAATAATTAACGAGCTCTTCCCGTTTATACTTGTTCCGTTGTTTGCTCACTCGAGAGGCTGCTCCTGATCCAGATAGACCTCTTTAAAACGCATTTGAATGTCCAGCAGCGCCCTGCCAATTTAATAGTTGTCTACATAGGCCGTGGCCCTAACGCCAAGAAAAGTGAAATATTATCTTTTGGGATATTGTTCATTTTTGCGCTGATCAGCTGTTCCCCTTCATCAGGAATATCTTTGTGGAAGGGGACCAGCTTTTACAGTGCGGATTTGCCTGATTTTGGCCCCGTGAAGTCATGCGTAAAACCCATTGTTTGCTGGCAACGATTGGAATGACTTTTGCTGTAAAAATATATTTGAACGAGTCATAACCTGGAGAAACCTGGAGAAGTCGTCCAAATCGTCCTGCATTGTCAAAGTAGGGAAGTTGGAAAAATGTTTGAAGAATAAGCATGCTTATAACATGTACACTCAAAATAGGTTCATAGTCATACTCGGATCTTTTGCTTTTCATTGATATGTCTATGTCATATTTGGGTGCATAAGCCTTTTAACATTTCATGCTCAACTATTAGTTGCTCAGCTTCTTAATTCATCAAGAAAAGAAGGTAAGCTGGGGTTGCAATGTTAACGGTATTTCCACGCTTATCGCCATCTGTCTAAAATAAAACATTTTAAGAAAACTCCAACTGCTCAAGCAGTGCATTTTGACCCTTCCAGTTAAGTCTTTAGCTTGGGTATCCCTCCATTAATTTTCCTTCGCCATGACAATTAAATTTGAGGTATTTTTTTGTAGGCCAGGTAAACTGACGGTCACGCATTTCGTATTCAACAACTGCATCTGTCACGTATGTTGAATCTTGTGGTATTTATCATTTCCCGCCATTTTCTTGCGTTTGTTGGAAACAAACATTTTACTGTCTACCCGTCACGCACACACATTCTCACATACCAGCCAAGCTGTTATAGAACTAATCATTGAAATTGGCATGTGCCTCATAAGGAATCGATTAATACACAATGGAAATCACTGATCCGCAAAACCTGGGCAATTACACCTTTTTCGCGCACGCGCACACACGTTTTAACATCTTTGCATTGTCTAGCGCAAGTGACAGCAAACTCGTATAGATCTATGTTTTTGACCGAGGACAATGTGAATTTAGTCGAATTCATTAGTGTTCAGTGCAGCGTGCTAATGTGATTATACCTTTGGGTTTAATCAATTGCATGACCTATGGCCACAGTGTATGCGACCACAAGCAAGGCGAATGAGCCGAGCTGTTGGTGAGCAAGTGAACAATACTTGCCATCCATCCACTATCGCAGCATTATATTTGCAAAATCGCGCGTAAACCACTGACTAATATTTACTATTGTTGTTGTATATGAATATACTGGCATTGGCGTTCGTGTTGTGTTGCTCGCATCCTGTCATGAGCAATGAGTAGAACTGTCGACCTTACACTAATACTACCACTGGCTTTGTTGATATTTGTTGCTGTACTCCAGACGACGGCCCGTGCAACAACGAGCAATGATGTTATTCACGAAGATCGCACGAAGCAAAGCCAACGACATGGTATGTTAAATCGTTTGTATTTAATGTTGTCTTGATATGCTGCATGTGAATCTCAGTTGAACTTCAATCCCTCTCAAATATCCATATTTCAAGTATAACAAACTAATGTTCTCTTGGACCACTTCGTGATGAACCATCTTCTTTGCTTTCAACAAACCTTCTCAACATGCACCAAAGTCCCGATTCTAATCACTCAAATGATTTCCTTTATCAGTATGCCATACTTTATGTATCAAAAGTGCCAGTGCCATGTATCAAAAATATCCTTTCAATGCCATTGCATTTGCTAAAGCTGCCATGTATGCGTTATTCACTAGACTGTATTACTACAAGCATTGCCAATAGAAAGGCAGCTGGCCTGAGTACTTGTGGCACTCTACTTTTGAAACTATAAATTTCACCAACTAGGTTCTTGTTACATCAAAATCCATTCCAGAAAATCCTAATTAGCAGTTGTTTTTATTTTTTTGTAATATTTTGATCTAGATTCCTTTCAATGGTTTGTTTGCAACAATTATTTTAAATTTTAAAAGTTAGCTAATTACGCAAATATTGTTTAGTTTACTGTGTTTGCTTTAACTATAAATGGAAGCACTGTCATTTTGAGAACTCGTTTATTCTTCACATCCAATTAATTGCAGGCAACTTGAATTAGACAGTGAAAGGTGAAATTTGAACTCGATAATGCTCAAACAATGCGAAAATTCTCTTTTGCGATTTCGTGAGAGATTGTTAACCACAGCGCTCATAATCCCATAGATATGCACCTGCCAATGAATACCAGCTATCTGCGTAATGTCTAGGTTCTCATGCGCTGAATCTAATTGCTCAATTAAGTATATGACAAATGCCATGTTTAACGTGATTAAGTACAGCAGATTTTATTTGAAGCGACAGGCTCACTTTTTTGTAGAACTTAAATCTATTAGATTTGGTACTAGAAACGCTCAACTTGGGCCTAAAACCCTTTATTAACTTGCTTTACACTCACGGGCTTCAATTGTCTGATAATTAATGATTTTTCCTGTTGATGTCTAGACGAAAATACAAAGAGTCAAGCAAGTATCAAGCAAATATCAAGAGAGCGAAGAGCAGATAAAGGAGGTAACGATTACCATTACATCTCTCCCTGTATATGTTGATGTGCATATTGAGAAATAACCTGAAGCTATTTGCGTCCAGGGGCTGTCTCTCTTCAAAAGGTCTTGAACAGTCAAAGCGTGTGAATAAAAATTGTAACAGACATTCATATATGAAAGCATATGTTTACTGCCCGGGTTAAAATTTGTCTGCTCTGGATCTATTATCAGCGATTCAGATGCTTAAGTGTCTATCCGGTTCGGGTGTGTAATTTCATGTTTGATTCGAAATGCAGATGCATGATGATCATCTGTGCTGGGTCGGTCTCGCAGCTCTTGAACTTGTTTGGCGTGTGGGTGTGTAACAGTTTGTCTGGATTTCAAATTGCTTGTTTGGTCCTCCTTTGTTTAGCTGTTGTGTTTAATTAAGAATGCGGATGCATTTAAGTGGGCATGTTCTTTGCAGATTTCATCCCAGGCTTAAAGCTGCAGATTTTTAAGAAGATCGATGGATACATGGTGAGTGATCTGACGAAATCGTCCAAGTATCCTGGCAGTCCTGATCAAGAGCTGGACATTTCCAATCTGGAGGAAGCAGGAAGCATTCCAGATGAAAGTTATGGAGCAAAAATCTACGGCTTTTTCAGCCCGAAAGAAGATGGACCGCATACGTTTTACTTGTGTAAGTTTAAGAGAGCAGAAAGTTTTCTCACTTTTGATCTTTTGTCTTTGTTATGTGACAACTTTTTGGCACGGCAAGCCAAGCCATCTTTCCAATTTCCACGGGAACCTTTTTAAATAGCAATATCATGTGCCTGGTAGTTTTCAAGCTTGTCTCCAGGTTTCTTATTCTTCACGTCCATATTTTCTTTAGCCTCGTTCTTGCTATCTTTTCTAGCAAAGTCTGTTGCTCTTAGTAGAAGCGAGTCTTGTAAATACGCCCACATTTCTTGTTTTCTAGCAAGTAATGCCGAGGGACAGTTCTTTTTGAGCACCGATGAGTCTCCCTCCAATCTTGTCAAAATAGCTGAGACAATTGGACAGCAAGATGTAAAGAAGAATGAATATGAAAAGTAAGTGTTAGCAGCTATACACAGTTGAATCTCGATATAATTCAACGAATTCAGACATGAACCGTTCCAGTTATTTGTTTAACTGGGAGGGTAGCCTCTCACTATTTGATTGGGAGAGTAGCTTCTACAGTTTGAAGCCCACTTGCTAAGAAATATTCAAACATTATATTGATGATGTTATCTTTAATTTCAATCTCTATTCCCAATGATAATTATAGATATCCCAATCAGAAATCGAAGCCTATCGACCTGAAAAAGGGAAAGATGTATTATTTGCAAGGACTGCACAAACAGCTCTACAATTACCATCATTTTGAGGTTGGAGTTGTTTCCCCAGCTGGTGAAAGAGTTTTCCCTGTCACCAACTCTTATGTTTGGTCAAAAGCTACTGGTAAGTAGTGAATAAGTAGCTTCAACGATGCAATGCTATTTTGCTAATTTTCTATTTACTGTTTATTCAAGCAGTCTATATATCTCCTTTACTGAACCTCTTTGAGCCAAGTCATTTTATTAACGATTGTCTTTCTTAAATCTCTTGTTTAATGCCTATAAGTGAATAAATAGACAGCTTATCTTGTTGTTTGGTTTATAGGCCAGTTGCATCTTAACCTAATGGGACATCTCATTGTCTGCTCGGTTGTCTAATAGTCCACTTTGTTGTCCCGTCCGGTGACTTTGGTAGCGACCCTGTTCCTGTTTTTAATCCGGGTGTCAAATCAGGACAAGCAATCCAGATTGGTATGGTTGTATGTTGATGTTATTGTTGTTGTTGTTGTAGCCAGTGCATCCGCCGCCGCTGCCGCTGCCGCCGCTGCCACTGCGAAGACGAAAAATCCAATCGAAGAGGCAGAGAAGGCTGCAGGAAAAGCAGGTATGACGTCATCCTTGACTAAAATGAAAGTAATTACTATCCAAGCAGACGTAACCCTGGTTATATAATACGCTGTAAATAAATGTTTGTATTTTATTGTATTTATTGTTTACTCACAGGAAAAGAGGCTGGAGTTGACGCAGGTCAACAAGCAGGAAAGGACGCGGGAAAAACTGCTGGCGAGAAGGCTGGGGAAGAGGCGGGAAAAAAGGCTGGTCTCCAGGCTGCAGCCGATGCCTTAGGAGTTCCACTTGATGAATTGCTTGCAGAACGAAGTAAGATGCATTCAATAAACAATACACATTTTTGTCTAACATATAAACAATACCATCTAACATCATTGTGCACAAAATACCCTACAACTCTCGCGAATTCTTTTCTATTTCTTGCTCTTTGGTGGTGGTACGAAACCGATAGTCATATGAAATTTACATGTGCTATAATATGATTTTATTTCTTTGTAGAACAGAGGAATGAAAGCAGTCGTTACAGTAAGTGCTTGTCGATGACCTACAAATATACCTGCTCAGGCTTAATAAATACTGTACACCTCAAACGTGATTCGCATAGTTTGAGCTTATGGGAATGATGAATTTTCTCTTTCACATGCAATGGAATGCGTTGTCTTTTTGTTCTTCATTGTCTTGCTATGATCTCGCATTTCTTTCTGTTGCTTTCAGTGTTGAAGGTGAGACTGTACAGTGCCAATTTCCCATGCACAGAACCGTATGGTCATGTTTGTAAGTACGCGCTGACAGTTCATCACGACGATTATTCGTTGCATTTGGAGTCAAGGGAGCACGCTAGTGTTTTTATTGTCAGGAAACCTGGCGTTGACGGCAGTCACAACTCGTTGTCCTTGGAATTAGATGATCACAGAGGATACTATATTCATTTAGAAGGGGGAGAATTTAAAGCAAAAAGACTTATCAGTCACTCGGTTACCGGTGAGAGCAAAATTTTCATATTTTTTGTTTGTACTTATTTTAATTTTGCTTGTGACTCGTGCATAGGAATATATTAATAATAATATGTAATATTAAGAGTAGTATATCCCCTTCTTTCTCATTACGACTTTAAATAATTTCTCTCTCTGCAAAAGCTCGTACACATCTTTCTATCAAAGCTGGTGTACACTTTTTAGAGTTGTATATTTTTGTATGTATTTATATAGATGTTCACTTATTACTTATTCGTTGGTTTTTTTTATTTTATATTTGTCTATTTTTTGCGCATGCATTTAATTATTTTTTTTGTTAATTCCAGTTGTTGTTTTATTTTGTTTTTCTTTCGTTTATTTATTCATTTATTTGCTTATTTTCGTAGCTCAATCTGCATCGTTTTCGTTCGAACATAAATACACGGACTATCCTGATGCCGATGCCATTAAATTCGGCAGCCAATACCTATGCCATGCAGGTGGCACGTCGAATCTGGTATCAGCCGCGTATTCAATAGATTGCACCTTCCTCGCCGTTCACGTTGACCTTGATCACAACAGTGACCAGAAGTCTTGCGTCGACTATTGCAAGAAGGAAGAGAAGAAAGAAAGCGCCGCCGCCGCTGGGGCTGGGGCTGCAGCCGCCGCGGCAGGTGGGGCCGAAGCTGGCAAAACCACGGAAGACGTGGAGCCGCAGTCTGATGAGGAGGCAGGGGTCGCTGCTGAGGCTGAAGGAGAAGGCGAAGCAGAGGCCGCGGCTGGTGGGGCCGCCGGTGGTGCTGCTGGGGCCGCTGCTGGGGGTGCTGCCGGGGGTGGTGGTGGTGCTGGTGGTGGTGGTGAGAAACCAGGTGGAAATCCAGGTTAGTTACTGTCACTCATTATAATCAACGTTTCATTATTTGTATCGGCGGTGGTTGACACATTCAGTAATGAACTCGCAAGGTAGCAAGGAATTTGTTTTGTAACAGACGGGAGTTCGAGATTGGTCATTGGCCCGAGGAATTTGTTTGAGATAGAGATAAATGCACTGCATTAAGAATACAGTTCATTTTCAGCTTAACATTATCGCAGAGCTTTGCATTCTTTCCAGATTTTACTGACTTGGACGCAAATTTGACCGACAAGTATCCTTTCAAGAACAATCCAATCGAGCAACTCTTGACTGAAGCTGGACTGCAAGCAGCAGCCGCCGGAGCCACAGGCGCCAACGCTGTGGGCGGACTGGGCGCCGCCGGAGCTGGGGCTAGCGCCGGTTTGCAAGCGGCTGCCGGAGCCGCGGGACTTTATGGACTTGGATTGTATGGACCGAAGTTGATAGACAATTTGAATTTGCCTGCAAAGATCGGATTGAATACTGGTAAGACTGGGTCTGGCTTTTGACTGCTTTGTGCTATTTATCCTTAATATTGGATGCAAAGCTTGACACAATTTTAAAATTCCCGGACCTTTTTAATGTTTGGGGGCATGGAGGTAGAAGGGACACTCATAAAACAGGCACTTTAACAGGGTAGTTAGAAGAAACAAGGGTTAGCTAGTTTTCTGAATGCTTGGGGCGCAATTTTCTATTGCTTACTGCTTTTGTAATTTTATGAAGATAAACTGGTGTGAGGTTTGTGCAAAACAACCCACTCAAGGTTATAAACAATAATTAATATTTGTTCCGAAAATGCATCTATTGCCACCGGCATATCCTTTAACTTTGTAACATTGTCATTGAAATGAACAGAGCTGAAGCTATTCTTAAAGCCAAGTTTATTATGATTCTCGACTGCACCTTCTTGCAATTTGATGATCAGAATTGGTTTCAGATAACATATGAAGAAATTATGGATTGCACGATGACAAGTAACAGACATTGATTATCTTATTCTTTTTCTTAGGCTTAGCTACTCAAATTCATCCGCAGTTGGCGTTGAACACTATAAACAAACTGAACGTTCATCAAGATGCAGTAGTTGGCGCCAAAGTCCAACAGACGTCACAGAACCAAGCTGGAGCATCATCAACAGCCGGTGCTTCAAGTTCCTCTGCTTCTTCTTCTGCGTCTGGGTCTTCATCTTCTTCTTCATCGTCATCTTCATCTGCATCAAGCTCTGCCACTACCATAGGTAAGTTAGTCAATCTATAAATACCTACAATCTGTCGTATGCGTTATGCAATTCAGTAAAATCCCGTTTATAAGACTCCATGAAAAGGAGGTTATGTTGCCCAAGGTAACAGAAGATACAATGGTCTATTGCTTTTGTACTCGAGGCTAAATGCAATATTCCCAAATTCCTATACGCAGGAGTTTACCGAATCTTATGTTATAAAGTACAGTGCATGCTATATGTATTATCAATTATTGTTGGATCTTCAATTGTGTACTAGTCTACTCTAGTATTATGTAATCATGTCATGGTATTCATCACTTTTAGCACACCCTGAAGACTAAAAAAATAATAGGGAAATCATAAACCGAAAAGATCTTCACGAATTTGTGAATTTTCGTAAATTAGTGTCATTTTCTATACGTAAGCGCTTGTAGTTTTGGCATGTGAAAAGTGCCTGCAGTAACCTTGTTGGATTTGATTTGATCAGGGAGAGAACACAGAAATGCACCTTGTGAGACTGCATCTGTCTATTTTCTTATTGATAATGTTATTCGTTTTTATTTTGCAGTGAAATACATTGCCGTGAAGTTTATAAACAATGCTCGATGCTGTGTGAAGATAATCTCATCACTTGGACAAGACAAGGAGTATCCGCTCAATGCTAAATCATTGAAATTGAAGATCGTTTTTAGGCACAAGGAAGAGAAGAAACTTACCCAGCTGGTTACGTTTGAAGGCGTCGATTTGAGTGGTGCTGGAAGATTGGTGAAATTCGATGGTCAGAAATCCATTTCATTTCGACCTGTTCTTGATGGAGATACGTATATCACTGTGTTTGTCACCTCAGAAGATCAAGAAGGTAAAACAAACGTTTTTAATCTTTTCACGTGGTCTGATTTCAGATTTATTGCTTTGTTTTATTTTGCTATTTGTTGCTTTGCTTCTGATTTTCGTCCTTATATCTTTCTTTACATCTTTCAATCAATTTTTCTTTGATTTACTCTTTCTCTTTTTTATTCAAGTATTATTCAAGTATTATTCTCAAGTTTCTTTTTGCTGTGATCTTTTTAATAGTTTTTCTTTGCTCTCTTTAAATAGGTCTTCATTGATTTGGTTTTCGTTTTTATTTCTTATTTTTTTGCTCTTTGCTTTTTTCTTTTCTTTGCTACCCCCATGTTCTGTTTTTCGTTGATCTATCCTGTTATTTTTCATTGTTATGTTTTTTGCTCTGACCAGGTTTACATTCTGCTTTTTTCTCTTGAAGTCTGGATACAATATCAAACACGATTTGCTTGGTTTGGCCTGATCAGTTTATTCTCAATTTTAGGTGTGAAGATTGCGCCAAAACCCACTGAAAATATCATACAGAATGGTAAGCTTGTGAGCTATGATATTGACTCAACCTCGCCTGACATTCCGGATAACGCTGACGATAACCTTAATGAGCCAATCGTTGATCAGGCCGTTGTTAACACTAATAACCAAGGCAACAGTAAATTAATCGTTGATGCAAATGGCAAACCGAGTATCCTGGCTAATTCTAAGAAACCTATTGGTGAAGACTCCAGTCCTGTTGTTATCACGAATATGGATGCTAATCTTCCCGCTAACAGTATCATCTATCCAATTCATCATCGCCATCATCATCATAATCATAGGATTATGGCTGATGTGATTGCTAACGGAGATAACGTCGTAACTGGAGGTTAGTTCTAATTCTTTTAACTCTTTCTGACTTTTTTTAACCTTAACTCGAAGCAGCTTTGGTTTTTTATTCAATCTACATTTAACAGTTTTAAATTTGTCGGAGAAAGGTGTGCTAAAAAGAACTGTATGTACCTTTAAATTAAGGAGGTGCTTTAAAGGTCTGCGCTTTTTTTCAAAGTAATGCCAATGCTTTCCCATACCCATACCCATACTACCCATGTTGACAATTGAAGAGCCCTTCCAATGTGCGAAGCCATTTTATTTCTGACTCAAACACTCACCCCCATCATGATACAGTGTGCTTCTACACGGAGTATTTGCCTATGCTTTACGTTTGATTGATCGAGAGTCGTAGAATTGGTCGTGTAGCATTGGTGCGGAAACTGTTGCAGTGTACTGACGTCTTATTCTGTGTACCACAGAGACCAATTAAATTCAACAGCCAATTCAACTCGATTGCCAGTTCAACTCAATTGCCAGTTCAACTCAATTGCCAGTTTAGTTCACTACGTACACTTCTATTACTAACCACTCCTAAAGCATGATTTAAACAACGAGTACTCTCTGAAGGTCCATTCTCTCGTGTGCTCTGCACCGGACATGACGTCATGTCAGCACTACGCAGTTTTCGCTCCGATGCAGTTCGAATTTTTGCTCGTAAATACTCTATTTTCAATATTGATGTAAACGAATGAATGAATGACTGAATGTTAAGGGGAGATCGAAAGCATAAACACACGAGGCATGAACACGAGTGCCGAGCCTAGTGCCGACATGACCGATTGTAAAGACCGAGAAACGAGAATTTTCGTCAAGAATGGGCCTTCGGAGACATTAAGCTCAAGGTATGTTGAATTACTGCAATTTACTGCAAAGCAATATAGATTAATTCTTGTAAATAGCTGGATCTAAGTAGGTCTGGAAAAGCTGGACCATCTTACTCAAATCTGGCCATGTTTCGTTTTGTCTCTTTTGAGATGGATCCACTTTATATACAAATTTGTAATATATGGATAGAGGTTAACATTTAACATTCAATAAATGGAAACTCGCACATTGTTTTATTCTTCTGGTTATTTGACATCATGGTTGAAGTATACCATATCGAAATTCATGTTCATTAACCAACAGTGTCTAGTTACAAGTGCTTTATAATGAAGAGCGCTGGTTTGTTGGCAATGGGAGTTTTCTTTGACTGATCGTTGTATCTTTTTCTTCGCTTAGGTTCTACTGTTGAGACATCGAAAGTAGTTCATGTGCCAGTACGCATTGTCAAGCCCGTTCCTGTAACAGGACAGACAGTATTAAGCGGCGAGTCATCAATACAACTGCCTAAACCTCTTCATAATGTCAAGCCTCCAGTTGTCGTACAGACATCAGGGCACCCTGTGGTATTGCCTTTGAAAACTGTGCCTTCACATAATCAACATATTCATAATTACCGAATTGAAAGCAAACCTCTGGCTACCACTGCGGGGCCACAAAAAATTATCGTGATTATGCCTGATAGCTTCTCAGCAACACCCACAGCCTCGGTTGTAAACACGGCAAAGCCTACAACAGCGAATCCATCTGAGAATACACATCACGTTTCCATGACTCCGCTCATACAATCGAGACCTGACGCCCAAACGCCACACGTGAACATCATGATCTGCCCCGCACCTTGTGTTGGTCGCTGTGCAGGAGGCTGTCCACAGGAATGCTGCGATGCCACGCGGACGAATAATGACCAATCCACCGTTGTTTGTCAAAGGCCTTGCATAAACAATTGCACTGCGGGTTGTCCTGCACCGTGTTGTAACGTCTCGCCAGAACAAATGGCAGCAGCACAGAGCAGTGCATCGCATAGCATCAGTTTCACTCAGCCACAAGCTACTGCTCCTATGGCCGAAACGCCACCCGTACAGTCAACGCCAGATTCGATGCAGACAAGTTTGCCGTACCAAAGTTCGATACCCCCGGCAGCACCGATTTCTCAGTGCAGTGGTAATGCTTGCAATAGTGGTTACACGGGGGACAGCGCTGGTGTGATCATGCAGAGCAAGTTTATCATTCATCCAGACGGCCAGGTTGTTCCTATGGCAACGAAGAAAGACTCAAATTCGAGTCAGATTGGAGCGCAGTTTCCTTTGTCTGACGATGATTCAGATGATTCAGATGATTTAGATGGCTTGGACGGCAAGGGAAAAGCAGTTGATATCATGAGAATCAAAAAAGAAGTTCTGGCCAAAAGGCGTCATGGACATTTCAAGCACAGCAAACATAAGTCAAAACACGGCAAGAAGGTGTCCAAGAAATTACGCAGCAAAAAAGCATCGTTAAAGCATCTTGCAGATAGACTGGCATCATTGAAAACTGTTATACCAAAGCCAGATAAGAAAACAACTTTATCAAAAAAATATACCGTTTATAAACAGCTTAAGAAGAATCCATTATCCAAGAAGATGCTTGAGAAGACCTCTAGGGAGTCCAAGAAAATGTTGAGAAAAGGATTCTTGGTAAAGGCTGCTGAAAGCTCTAAACATGGTAAGGTGAGGAAGGCAAAGAGGTTCAGACGGTCTTGTGAGTGCCAAACAGTTTGTAAAAAGAATGCAATAAGTGATCCTAAGGACAATGGCTGTGTGACACACTGTACAGGATGTCCTGGCACTTCTGCTAAGTTTAAAAAAGATAAATTATATGGTGGAAGGGAGGACAACAAAGTAGTTTCCGATATTGCTGATAATGATGACGATAATGGTGATAATGATGATAATGATGGAAAGACTGTAGTGGATGATGCGGACTCACGTGGGAACAATGAGGAGGAGCTTGTTGACTACATCAATGATGATGATGGTGATGACGATGGGAAAGAGAGTGGGAGGAAGAAGAGTGAGGCAACAAAGCCTGATGTCCAGGTTGAGGAAATCACGAATGAGGAAAACGCAGACCCAGTGGAATCGGGGAATGTCGAGGAAGTAACTGGTGGAGCTAGGAGTGTAATCAATGAAGCTCATAATGATGTTGCGTTGGATGAGGTTGAAGAAATCGAAGATGCCACTGATAGTGATGATAATGATGGTGATGAAGATACGAAGAAGAATAAAAAGACAAATGAAGATGGTACGGTTGAGTTGGTCGAGGAAGATGGTGATACGAAACACGTGAAAGCGAAGCAATTGAGCGAAAGGGCTGAAGCACACCACCAGGGCTCGAACAACGCATCTATAACTGAATATGTTGTTGATGACGAAGATAGCGATGGTGATGTCAAGGAGATTAAGGCGACCATCCATGGCAAAAAGATTCATTTGAATGAAACAGAAGGAAATGAAGAAGAAAGCCGAGTAGAATTCATCAATTTGGATGATAAAGAAAGGAGCGAGAGCAAAAGGCCTAAACATGCTCATCACCCCACAGTTAATAAAACAGATGCCCAAGGGTTTTTTGATGATGAAATGCCTCCAGGGCGAGATGTCAAAATGTTGACAGAGGTCAACGATGGCGATAATGATTCCAAAGAGAATGAAAGTTCTCACAAGGGAAGAGGAAAAATGAATGAAAAGATGACTAACGAAACTGGTGAGTTTTACCAGCCAGATGAATCTTCGGACGATGGAATGGAGGATTCGCACTCCGATAATCACGAGATGTCATCACCCGAAGCTGTTACTCTCAAATCATATGGATACACAGGAAAGGAGCCTGCTGAAACTATTGCTGCTGTTAAGGGTGTGAAAATTAGCAGCTTTAAGGAAGAGTCAAAAGAGGCAAATGAAAACGAAGGAAGTGAAGATATCGAAGTGAAGAGTGATGCAAAAGAGAAAAGTGCTGCTGGAGATAATGATTTGAAGTTAATGAAAGATAAAGCTGTGAAGGTTAAGTCAGAAAATATCAGGCAAGTTGTGAAGGTTGTAAAACTTGCATCAGCATTGTCAAAAAGCAGTGAAAACGAGAAAGGTATTGGATCTAATGCGTCGAAAAACGCAGGAAAAGAAAAGGTGGTTGCTGGAAAGATCGCATCAAAGAGCGATGAAAATGATAAACGTGTCGGCAATGCCACGTCGTGGAGCGATAATGAGGGAAAAGAGACTGGAAAGAGTGCCTTTGAAGGTGATAAGACGACCTACAAAGCGTCAGATGATTTGCAAGAGATTACTGAGGTTGTAGATGTCGATAATGTGGATCAAAGTGGTTTAAATGCACGACATGGAACAATTACGTCCAGCCAATTGAATGTCACGAAAACAAGCACTGCTGATAAGAAAGAAGCTAACAATGACAAGGTTAATCAAAATCTGATGACGATTAGCAATGCGAATGTGTCCAATAAAACTGGCAATGCAAATATTCAAAGAAAAGAGGCGGTTAATGCAACGATTGGTGAAAAGAGCAAGGCAATTGAAAGGGTATATGCAGACATAGGGAATTCGACAGACGATGGTGATGAGAAGGAGGTCGAGAAGTCACCTGATAATAATAATAGTCAGGAAGAACAGAAGAATGTGAAGGCGGCGGATAGTGAAGTTGAAAAGGGTCACGAGGGGCAGGCAGCTGGGGTAGTGAAAGCAGGTGAGAAAGCAAGTACATCAGAGAAAGTTGATGATAAGGCAAATACATCAGAGAAAGTTGATGATAAGGCAAATACACCAGAAAAGGTTAATGGTAATGCAAATACACCAGAGAAGGTTGATGATAAGGCAAATACACCAGAAAAGGTTAATGGTAATGCAAATACACCAGAGAAGGTTGATGATAAGGCAAATACACCAGAAAAGGTTAATGGTAATGCAAATACACCAGAGAAGGTTGATGATAAGGCAAATACACCAGAAAAGGTTGATGACAAAGCAAGTACACCAGAGAAGGTTGATGACAAGACAAGTACATCACAGAGTAATGAAAATAAAAATGTCGGTGAAAAGGAACAGGTTGAAGGAAAATTTGAGTCACAAGCAGACAAACCGACGTCCATTCTTGAAAATTTCAAAATCCATGCCAACAAAAGCACCGAGAAAGAAATGCAAGAATCCAGTAATGATAAATTTTCTTCATCTTCTGCTGAAGAGAAGATGAAGTCAGCAGAAGAAAAATCTAAAGAATCAAACAATGTAATCTATGATTCGTATGAAGGTTCACTTCGTGAAGAAAATAACCACGACCCTCCTATAGTTGTGAACATGCCATTGCAAGATGCAAACGTAAAACAACACAATTATGATGTTGATCATAAGTTTGCTGTGGACACGGGGTTGAGCATAGTGAATAGGACTGGTGATACACAGACGGTGTCTATTGTGGATAAGATTAATAACATTGTTAAAGCTGAGAAAGATAAAGAAGGAAATAATGGAGGGAAAGAAGGGGAGGGACAAGAGAATAAGGCAAAAGAAGAAGAAGAATTGAAAAAGAAGAAGGAAGAAGAAGAATTGAAAAAGAAGAAAGAGGAAGAGGAATTAAAAAAGAAGAAAGAAGAAGAGGAACTCAAAAAGAAGAAAGAGGAAGATGAATTAAAGAAGAAGAAAGAAGAAGATGAATTAAAGAAGAAGAAAGAGGAAGATGAATTAAAGAAGAAGAAGGAAGAAGAGGAATTAAAGAAGAAGAAAGAGGAAGAGGGGTTAAAGAAGAAGAAAGAGGAAGAGGAATTAAAGAAGAAGAAAGAGGAAGAGGAATTGAAAAAGGAGAAAAATAAAGAAGAACTTAAAGAAAAGAAAAATGAAGAAGATTTGAAAAAGAAGGAAGAAGAGAACAATAAAAAAGAAGCTATGCATAGGCAAGCTGAAAGTAGACACGCAGATGATGAAACTAAAAATAGAAATATGACAGTTTCGAGTAATAATAAAGAAAGTAAACAGGTTGCCAAAGGGGGCAAGAATACGACAAAGAAGAAGCCTAAAGCTGCGCATAAACAGTCTTTTTCAGATGATAAATCAATGGATGAAGATGACAATCCGTACAGTCCAGTTAACATTTATAAAGATGTCGACGATAAAGGAGATTCAATCGAGTTGGAAAAAGATGATCCAAACGGATCGATTATGACAATGACAGTCGATGAAGATTCGCAGAATAACGATGATCCGGATTCGGATTATGACAGGCACGGATCCATGGATTCATATGATGTTAATAAATTTTCAGATGCTGTAAATAAATTTAGTGAGCCCGAAAAACCCGATGAGTCCAATCCAACCGATCGAGTTACGGATTTTGATGATTCGGATGGGATGGATGCTGACAAAGAGGCGATTAATACGTACAAGAGTATGCACGGAAAGGGTGAACTGAGTTTGGATCAGCTGGGAAAGATATTGGATGATCTGGATAACAGTGTTGGAGAACTTGGATTCCGAAATCATTCTCTTGATTCTGATGGCTCGAAGGGCCTAGAAAATGAGGATAATGCTGGCATGGATGAGAAGGACAAGAAAAAGATGAAGAAAACTAAAGATACGACCAAGGTAGATGGTGTTAAAGATAAGGACAAGAATAAAGCAGAAGGTGATAAAAATAAGGAAAAGAGCAATCTTGATGAAAGTAGGATGGTGGTAGGAAATGAGACAAGTAATACAAAGCAAGGCAAGCAACAAGAAGAAGTTAATGTAAAAGGGAAACATGATACACCAACGAAGAAAGACGATGCAAAGGGTAAAACATTGAACAACGGAACAAGAATTGCAAGTAATCAGACGAGAGGAGATGACAATAAATCATCAGATAGGAATGAATCAATTGAAAACAAAGTGATTATTGATAATTCAACTGATTCCCGTAGTGATTTGTCAAATGATAGTGATGATCAAGCGGTCGAAGTTGTCGAGCCCAGCGATGTAGTTTTGTATACGAAAGGCGCAGATTCCCAGAGTGGCGATTGGTTTGAAGAAGTGATTGACAACAAATCGAATAAAAACAAGAAGGAAACGTCTCTCTCAAAGCAAAGCAAAGTGCGAAGTAGCAACGGACGCATTTTTAACGATGGTTTAGATGATGATGGAGATGGTAACGATGTTAACGATGAAGATGAAGATATTGATGAAGAATTGAACGGGATGAGAAGACACGGGCTTGATGATTATGATGATCATGATGATCGCGATGGTGATTATGATGATGATGATGATGGTGACGATGGTGGTGCGGTGGATGGTGAAGCTGAGAAGGAGGAAGAGATTCAAAACACAAAGGCCAATGTGCCTACTACGACATCAGAAGATTTCACAGATGCGAAACAGAGCTTTCTGTCTCAAGTCAAAGGACAGGACGAGAGTTTGTCAGCAGCACAACTCCATGAAGTTGAGAATATTATGGGCAAAGACGATGAAAGAGAGTTTAATAACGAGGTTAAAGGTTTACAACTATTCGATACTCCCGATGTAAGAGAGGATGTACACGCGCAGACTCACCAGATCAGCAAGGACGCCCTGTCAAAGATTGCCAACGCGTTGAAAAAACAAACCAAGTTAGAAGAAACAAAAACATTTCCAGATGATGTTGTCAAAGATGCTACTGATACCGAGGCTACTGGTGGCAACGACCCTGCAGATGTTATGCAAGCAACAGCTGATATCGAGGCTGGGGGACCTAATGCGGAGTTTGTGCTAACTAGTAACGAGGCTGGGAATACGCTAGCCGATAGTTTTGTGGCAAAACATGCTCTTACAGATGCGGGAAAGAAGAAATCGAATTTGCAGTCAATTGTGAACAAAGGAAAATTATCCAAAGCTGCC
This sequence comes from Sanderia malayensis, assembly GCA_013076295.1. Taxonomy (NCBI): domain Eukaryota; kingdom Metazoa; phylum Cnidaria; class Scyphozoa; order Semaeostomeae; family Pelagiidae; genus Sanderia; species Sanderia malayensis. The sequence goes on from RQOL01000828.1 coordinate 5,401,716, forward strand.
AACCAACCAAAGGTTGGAAGTCAACAGATTCTTTCGAAAAGTTTGAACATGTCTGACTTTGAGAGAAGCGAGAGTGCCAAAGTAAGGGGGAATGAAATTGTGAACCATCCAATGCTTTATTATCCCGATGCTAAGAATAAAAAGAAAATCAGAAAAACAGAATCTGAAAAAACTCAACCCAGCGCTGATTCGAAGAACGGTGGGAAAAACAACAGTGCTATGAAAAATAGCCAAAGCAATGGCAAAACTGTCAGTAACCAAAAGGAAAATAACAAAATAAAGGGAAAGAAGCAAAATCCTATAAAGTTGTCTGATTTAATGGGGGGTTTTAAAAAAGAGAAACTTGGTGTTGCAGAGAATGTTGGTAATAGTAAGAGCAAGAAAAAATTGGACGATTCACTGAACTTGATAGATGCAATGGAGAAAAAAATAGAAAACGAACTCGATGAAGATGGCCTAGCAAAGAAAAACAAGTCAATCCCTATCGTTGCGGAGGAAGAGGCGAAGGAGTTTGCTTCGTCTGAAAAAGACATAGGCAATGCAGAAAAGAGGCCAGGAGAATCGAATGTGATTGATCTGAAAAGCCTCATGCCTGAGTATAACAGTGAAGTGCCAGGCTATGTTGACGTAAAGCGAGTTGATAATCCTAAGAAGGTTGTTAATAATGAAGCTAATGCTGCTATCAACTTAGGCAGCCCGAGTTTGATAAACGAATTGAACAGTGTGGATCGCACGGCCCGATTGAATCAAGCGAAAGATCTTCTAAAAATGCAGAAATTTGAGGCTGATAACGCTTTGAATCAAGTTAAGAATCTTCAATCTTCATCGTTTTCTGATATTTTGAAAAAGTCAATGGAAAGGCAAAGTGCATTCGTTAATAAAATAGCAAAGAAATACGAAAATGAATACTACTCATCGTCTTCAAAAGGAGATGAATCTCAGTCTTCATCGCAGACGTCGCCAAGTTTACGTTCAGATGGAGATTCAGATGCCGATTCGGTGGCTCAATCGAACGGGAATGATGAAGAGATTGGCGGGGATCGGGTAGGAAAGATAGTTGCTGAAAAGGAGGGAGGCAGTGATGGCTTAGAAAATAATATGATTGAAAGAGATGGAATAGCAGAAATAGGACAAGATGAACCGGACAATCGCAATATCATAGTATTAAAAAGTAATGGAGATGATGATGCTGATGATGATGATAATGATGATGATGATGATAATGAACAGGAAAAGGACAATGATGATGATAATAAAGATGATGATGATGAGCGAATTTCTGAAGCTGAAAACTTTATGCAGTCAAAGTCAGATCATGGTGATGATGATGATGATGATGACGACGATAATGATGATTAATAATAATGTTATTCTTTCAATTGGAAACTCATAATTTAATTGAATCCATATTGGATAGGGCTATTTTTCTTCTTTAACAACTTTTAATGGCTTCAAACTTTGGAAGTAATAATGATAAATTATTTTTAATTTTGCGCATCAATTTGGCTTTGTATTTTTTAAGCTGTATTTTACTCTGCAAACATTTTTAATTGTAATTTTTGTAACTAAGTTCCATTTTTACACAATCTTAATATCAAAATGAGAACTGCAGTGAAGTTTCTGAAATAGTTCTTTCCGGTGAACGGTTAGACTAAGAAGCAAACTTGACAAGCTTCATTTTGGTTCAACGTCTCGTTCAAAAAATATTTTGTTATCTGTATCAATCATGCCGTGTAGTATTTTGAAAGTTCTCCACGTCATCATATCTCCACATTTTGCTTTATTTTTTCGTTTTGGGAGATCGAGGGCAATCCAGCACTCGCAACCGATTTGTTTTTGAGTTGCTTCACCAACTTTGTTGCGAATCTTTGCAGCGATTCTAATGTTTTAATTTGTTGGCTACGGATTCCAAATCTGCGCGCAATATTCAAGGGTTGGCCTAACCAGGCTTTTATAAAGGACATTGGAGGTTTCTTTGTTTACAAACTTTATACCCCTTTAATAAAGCCCTTTCTTTGCATTTCTGCGACGTGCTGATCAAGCTTGAATTTTTTGTCAGTTATTATTCCAAGGTTCTGAATTGACTCCGATTTTATCGTTGTATGAATTTGTGCTAAATGCATCTGGTACATAATATCGATTTATTTAATTGGAACTCTACACTTATCACTGTTGAATTAAAGCTGCCATGTTTTTGACCAATTTTGGAGCGATCCAGTATCACTTTCAATATATGCCACACTTGACAAATAATTATAGAATAAAATTTCGCAACGTCCGCAAAAATTTTGACTTGACAATAGTTTACCTAATTGGATCAATTGTTCATATACAGCAAGAATAACAATGGACCAAGGACACTTCCTTGAGGTACTCCACTGGTTATTGTTTTCATATACATTTACAGCTGGATCAAGGGCCTTCTAACTGGCTCACGAAGGAGCCAGTTAAAAGGGATGTTTATTAAAGAATACATATGCAGTATATTTATCCTTCAATAATGATAATGCTAGTGATATATATTGTCATGTGAATTTTATTGACCAGGTTTCAGAAAGACTTGGTTAGCATGTTTTGTTTAGTATGGTATTGAACCCATTATCAATATCACTTAAAATTTGGCTTCAAATAATTTTAGTAATGGATTTAGAATCGGATTTACAATTAATGCAGCTTGCTATGATTATGACTATGAATCTGTATTTACAGTTATGTAGAGCATACGGTTGCTGCCAATCTGAAATCTAACCTTACCTGTTTAATTTAACAATGAGAAAATTTCACGACAGAGATTTCACATGCCAGCCCAATTTATTTGCCAGTATTTTAGTTATTTAGAACTTCTTTCGACAGAGTGTGACCATCCAACGTATGGTGGAAATGGTAAAGGAGGTTGCTGTTCGTTTCCATTCATTTACAAGGACACCCTGTTTAACAATTGCACGAAAAATGATCACACGAAGAATTGGTGTGCGACAACTTCGAATTATGATTTGGACGGTGAATGGGGCAACTGCGTTGGTAAGCCTGAGATTAATATTTGGTAATTTTTCAACAATGCAGTCGAAACTCAACACAATAAACACAGAACGCGACGTAGAAATCCAAAGTTATGTTGTTGGGGCTCAATAAATCGATATTCAACGCAGTACATATGAATGCAGTATGACAAGTATGCATATAGTTCAGTTAGAATGGCATGACACAGCTAAAGAGAAGTGCTATTAACCAAGTTATCATTAATACACGTGGAAGTTGTAGTTATCTGAAAGGCGTCTTACATCAAATCAAACTTCCTCTTTCCTTCAGTTATTTGCAATTCATTTCACTGTGTTATTCACTGTGTATTTTAGAGCCATGATTGGGAATATCATTCATGTATTTCTGTTGCATTGCTTTGACTATTAGCTTGATGTTTACACCAGATTTTTTTTCTCTTCAGCTTTGAGTATTGAACCACCACCACCACCACCACCATCTCCAATCGAGCTGCTCATTTCGACCATTCAAGAGAAAAAACCTGCCTGTCCGCCAGTTTGTGCCCATCATTGTCTACCCGTTTGTCAAGACAGTTGCTGTAATAATGCCGTCACAGTGCAAGCTCCACCACCACAGCCCTACATAGCACCACCACCACCACCTCCTCCGCCACCACCTTTTCTACCTCCACCACCACCCCCGCCACCACCTCCTCCACCACCACCTCCTCCACCACCACCTCCTCCACCACCACCTCCGCCACCACCACCACCGCCACCACCTCCTGCTTACCCTGCTTACTCACCAGCCTCGTACGCACCGTCGTATTCACAAGCACCAACAGCTCAACATTCATCGTATCCATACTACAGTTCATTTACGTACAACATGAACTCGCCATGCCCATCGCAATGCAGACAAACGTGCACTGGATCATGTCCTCCTCACTGCTGTACGAGCAACAACAACAACTATCAAGCGTCTTTATACGCCAGACGCCAGACACAACTTCAGTATCCATACCAACGACATAAAGTATCCAAGTTGCCAAACAAAAGGCCTTCTCTCGCATCTAAAAGCAGAGTGTCCCAGACTGGACATGCAGTATTAAAACGTATGTGATCTTGTATTCATTGCTTGAGCACTGCATTTCGATTCAGCTAGAGAAGAGCACATAGCTACATACAGCAACAGTCTAGCTGTATATCGCGTTGCCACTTTAATCTATTTGCCAATTGAGAGACATTTTGTTGTAAAGTATTTTTTTTTGTTTCAGCTTGCAATGGTGGTGTGCCAACTCTGGGTGGCAATGCAAGAGGTGACTGCTGTGTGTTTCCATTCAAATACAAAGGCATTATACACAATCAATGTACTTTCGTAGATTCATACGACAGTTGGTGCTCAACTACGCATGATTATGATGCGAACAGGAAATGGGGACTTTGTGTTTAGAAAGTAAGTACGTTCTTAGCTCACTTTAACACAAAGCAAATGCTATACAGTGAGGTCTCCATGGACGGGCACCAGGACACCAGTCGGGGCTATTTTGCTGTCCGTTAAAGAGACATGTCTAGTGTCACTATTGAAATCTTTGTTATCCTCATTTGTATCATTTTACTTTGGCTTGAAGTGTTTGAAAATGTTTATAATTGAAATGAACGACACACGTTGAATGTTTTTCTTTTACAGCACGTCTCCTGTGCATTGTGTATTGAGAATAGAACGAGTTTGGCAGCATTTCACGATTTGCAAGACGACATGATTCCCCTAGGGCTAGAAGACCAAAAATATATTCAATCATAAAGTCAACGAACACAAACCAATAGGAACAAAGCACTGACAATATATACATAAACATTTTATTTAGCATATTGCTGTCAAAGTTACTCATTTATTGAGAATTGTAAGTAGATTCACTACGAACTACAACTTCAACGTTATTTTAAGAGAAACTTTATATCCAAATCTTATATTTACAGCTAGCGAAGTGAACTATAGCTATAGTAAGAGAATAATGGCAGATTTACTTATACTCACTTCAGCAAGTTGAGAATTACTTAGAAATAGAATTATTTTTTATGTCAGGTCAATCAGTCGAGTTTTGTCATGCGTGATTTTTGTAATGTTTTCTTGAGTAATTCATCGTCTAAATTTATTTATCGTGCGATTTATAAATTTATTTCTCTTGTGTTCATCTGATTGTGTCACCAAAAATGAGCCAAAAATAGAGGTTACGATTTATAAGGCATGTAACAATTAAAATATTCGTAAGTTACAAAAACAAAATAACAAAAATGGCGGCCGAGCTGTTGGAATGTGGTGTTTAACTCTGTAGCAGTAAAATTTGAATTCTCACTTTCTGACCTGTAGCGAGTCACACAAAGGTCTCTTGATTCTTGTGTCCATGAACTTACGTCACTCGCAATTGAAGCCCATCTTTCTTGGAGTCGAGGCTAGGCTTAGTTTGATGATTGGATGGCCTAGCTCCTATACATTCCCATTTTTAAGAACCAACAAATTTATCCATATAAAGCTGAACGTTTCTCAACACCAAGATGACATACAAGTTACGATGTGCTATACGCGGCCATGAATCAGATGTAAGAGCTGTTTGCCCGGCCATTTTCCCCGAAGGAGCAGTTTTAACAGCGTCTAGAGATCAGACTTGCAGACTTTGGGTTCCAGCAGAGGAAGGCTCTGGAGATTTTGCAGAAGGACATATTTTCAGTGGTCATACTCGATATATTTCAGCTGTCACGGCAATATCACCCTCTGAAAAATATCCACATGGTGAGTCAAAACTCAGGTTGAGTTAAAATTCTTTATCTAAACCACACGGTTGGATAGAAAGATGGAAGTATTAGTTGTTATTGTATTATTATGACGTGGTCAGATTTTTAGAGTATAGACGTGGATAACCTAAATTCTGGAGCAAGCCCCTACCTCTAAATTACCCCTCTCCTGATTAATCCCCCATAATTGATAAGCACTCGCATGCAGGGATATTGGAGACAAGAAATCAAGACATTGAAGTTGTGTAAGGCGGGCAACACAAATATGTTATGTTAGTGTCATCTTGAACTCAAATTTTCGGTCGGGCGGTCGGTCGGCATAAAATTTTCTTGATTTTTTCGAAATATTTAAAAAATGAGCCTAAATTTGAAAAATCTTCCAATCGAAGGAATTTTAAAACTAGGCCTACACCTGATTCGAAGTTCAGATAGCCATTTTTATTTTGAAAGCATGCACGAAGTTACAAAAGTTACACGTATTATAAAACTTTTCAATTCAGACAGCGAAACATTTTTCTTTTATATTTCGTGTTCGACATATCTTCAAACATTCTTCACACATCATCTGAAAAGGATGTCATTTTAAATGACGCCCGACCCAAAAATCCGGATTTTTTTGTTTAGAATTATGGTCGGTCGGGTGACACTAACATAACATATTTGTGTTGCCCGCCTAATGAATGTATTGCAATCAGCAACAAGTTGAAGCCAAAAATTGAATTGAATAAGTAACAATCAATACTGAATAAAATTCCAGCTTAAAAATTTGGGGCTCATTCAAGGTATTCTAAGTTTAAAGGAAAGTGAACCTGTTTGCTTACCTACTTTATTATTTTTTTGCTGTAATATATATTGCTGTTTTCTTTAGGACTTGTTGCAACTGGTGGCCATGACAATCTCATCTTGGTATTTTCCTTAGACTCCACAGGTAAGTAAACTCAGCACCTCAATTTATTCTAATACAACACTAAATGTGAATGCCTACTGGAGTATATTATCTTTTATCTTCTTCTAAGGGGTTTTCACTGAAAGCCATCCTTATTAGTTACTGCCTAAGAGCCCTCTCTTAAGGAGAAACAGCCACTGATTATCTTCTGACAGCATCAATGCTCATGTATCAACATCAATACTAATCTTTATGTAGTAAAGAGAACTGAAGTTTTGAATTGACATATTATGTTGTTCTGCAGAGCCTGTGCTGAAGCTTGAAGGTCACACTGGTGCTGTCAGCTGTTTGATGAGTGGGAAATTTGGAACATTGTTATCTGGTTCTTGGGATCAGTAAGAAATTATTACATTTATTTGATGCTTGAGATCACCAAAGCATTGGTTCAATAATTTGATGATAAATAAGCAGCCCAGAAGTTACTCATCATTAAATGATTCTATGATTTTGTAGTTGTGTTATTGATTCCATAAGTGATTCAATAATTCAGTGATTCATTATTTATTTGATATGATTTATTTGATTCATTATTTATTTGATTTAGAGGTCATTCATCTACAGTCAAAGCTCTAATAAACCCAAATAAATAGATTTAAGGTTGAATAAGCCTCTACTTTTGGAGGGGGTTAATAGAGCTTTTACAGCATTCATTCAGCAAGTCATTCTACAATTAATATGATTCCACGATTAAGTATGTTGTTAATTGATTTTCAAAGTAGCCCATTAATTCACTATTTGATCAAGTGATAATGATTTATGCTTCTTTCCCAGATCAGCTTGTGTTTGGGTGAATGGCCAGTGTGTGATGCAATTGAAAGGTCATACTGCTTCGATCTGGGCCGTTCACATGATGACAGAACATGGAATCATGCTAACAGGTTTTTCCATAGAATTTAATCCACATTTGATGCTTTTGCACTGTAGTTGGTTGATATTTGAATCAGGCTAGAAGTAAAATTATTACTTTATTCTATACAGGATCCGCTGATAAGACTATCAAGATTTGGAAGGCAGGAAAATGTGAACGAACATTAACTGGGCATACTGATTGTGTCCGGGGCTTGGCCATTTTATCATCATTAGAATTCCTGTCATGTGCTAATGATTGGTAAGTTGTAAATATTAAGGTATGAACTTGTTACATTTCTTATAGCATACGTTGTATATATAACATTAATGCAATAGCCTTCAATTTGTTGAAGTTTGCATAATTTGGTAGATATTTCTTTTATATCTTCTTATCCCTTATAGAATAGAACTAATCATAGTTGTCATATAAACTGCCAGTAATATTGCATAATATTATTTATATTTCTTGTACTGTTTATCACAAGGTGTCTTGAAGTATTAGAGACATGTCTTATTATAGCAATCTCTGGTTTTTATTAGTACAGTACGACGTTGGAGCATTGCAGGGGAATGCTTGCAAGTTTACTCTGGACACACCAACTATATCTACAGGTTGGTATAAAATCACATAATTATTTGCTGAGCTTGTAAAGTAGTCACGCATAACTAGCGTTGTTTGTTGTGCTTGCTTTTTGTAGCATTGCGACCCTGCCGTTTGGTGATGGATCATTTGCCACGTGTGGCGAAGACAGGTCCCTCAGAATATGGAAAGGTATGTTCTAGTGCAAGGAACTTTATACCAGGGGCTGCTAAGCATCGTTGGACGGGAATTGCTAAGAGTGTTTTCACGAAATGTACTGTCAGTAGTGTGAATATGAGTGGTTCTATTGTGAGTGGTTCTATTGTGAGTACTATGGATCCGCAAGTAGTTAGCTAGTAAAGACAGCTATGAGCACCATTGAATGTTCTCGTCTTTCTTCTTTCACTAGACAACGCATGCGCACAGACGATTATCTTGCCCTGTCAATCAATATGGAGCGTCGACTGTCTTCCAAATGGTGACATAATTGTTGGATCAAGGTATTGCATAAAACACTCGTGCCTGTTTTTAGATAGTGATATCGCACAATTGTACGATATCAAATTGTGAGGGAAGTTAAGTCTGACTGATGTGAGGATGGTGAAAATCGATTGATACTCGAAATCCATTGGAAGGTTGATCAATTGTCTAATAGTAGCCGATCAGGATGATTCTTGGCAATTCTTGAATTTGATTATTTCTGTTCTACAGTGATGGTATAGCTCGAATATTTACATGTGCAGAAGAACGGGTAGCTCCACTGGATATCCTTAAGGTATTTATGTTTATGATCACCTTGCATTTTTAAAACGAATATCTTATCATCTTGTTACATATGTGTTTTTGCTGTATATTTTTAATCAACGTTCTTTTGCATGGGTTTTTGGTAGCAGTTAGCTATGAGGTGATAGGGATATCCAATTATTCCATTGAGTAGTCTTTTTGCTTTTATTAGGTAGCAATTGACTTATATATATATATGATAACATCATTTGGATATACTGACCTTAAAATTAACTTTATTTTGCTTTTACCAAAAATTTTCCCCGATAATCGAATGATTTTTTTTCAAGGTATTCGAAGATGAGGTAGCTAATCAGGCCATCCCTGCGGCAGCAAAGTGAGTTAAATGAACATTTCATGGTGAGAATGATCGATGTAATAAATAGAAACTTTTGTTGTAATTATTCTCTTTATTTGCAGTGTTGATCTTGGAGAAATAAAAAAGGATGAACTGCCTGGACCAGAAGCATTATTAAACCCAGGTATTTTAGACCATCATAACAATAACTTCATGCCCTTTTTATTTTCTGTACTCACATCCAGCATTTCATTTTCATTATAAAGAAATGTCATGCACAACATGTTTTATGAATTCCCCTCACTGGAAATGGATTACATATTGTCTATTAATGACTCATTGGAATTCAACAAGGATGTATGTATTTAATTAACTACGGTGTACTTGCTTTCAGGCAATAAGGACGGACAAACAAAGTTGATCAAACGAGGCACAGTTATTGAAGCTCATCAAGTAAGAAGGAGATTTTTATCACTCTTTCTTCTTGATTTTTTTATCTTTCTTTTTAGATTTTCATGCAAGTTGTATGCTTTATATTTCAGTGGGATGCAGCGCAGAATAGGTGGCAGAAGGTAAGTCAATACCATTCATATTTATACATTTCTGGGCGCATTCATTTCACCCAGCACAGATACTACCGTCGAAACTCGCTATATCGAACTCCGTTATCTCGGTAGGAGTCTCATGTCCCCTCGTTCTCTAGTTGGGTGAATTTAGTCCGGATATCTCGAACTCCCGCTGTGTCGAACAAATTTCCCGTGCCAGCTCGAGATAGCGAGAGTCGACTGTAGTTACTCGAGCTCAGATCTATGAACATTGCCTACGATGTATGCGCTTGTCAAACAGCAAGCGTTGCTTCTGCAAGAGATGCTGGCTGTTTTTGTATCGAGTGCTCATTTTATTATGGGTGTAACTTGTGCTTTTCTTAGGTTGGCGAGGTGGTAGGATCAGCTGGTAGCGAAGGCAGCTCAAGAACGTCCAACAAGCAAGTTTACAACGGACAGGTATGCCAAACTTTGCCATTTCACATGTTGATGGGACTTTTCGTTACGTGAGAATTTGAGTTTAATTTTGGTTGTTTTTTATAGGAATATGATTATGTTTTTGATGTTGACATAGAAGAGGGAAAGCCAACATTGAAGCTTCCATATAATATCACAGGTAATACTAATTAACGAAAACTCTGATTTATTTTCATGTAGTCTCTATATAAAATAGTAGTTTTAAAACGAATTTTGAAAGGAACCAAAACGGATTTTATTGTGAAAAGATGTTTTTTATTGATAACAAATTCCATATCATATTACCAGATGTTTCTTTCATGATTCACATTAGCAGTTGTGCAGATAAATTATCAAGCTTTTTTGCTGGGCTAGAGGATTGAAACCTGTTTCACACAGTCACGCGTATGCCCCAATTTATTTATTGCAACTAGTTCATTGTTTGTTTTAGATGATCCTTGGTTGGCTGCGCATAAATTCTTGGAAGCAAACGAAATTAGTCCCATGTTCTTGGATCAGGTTGCGAATTTTATCATAAAGAATACAGAAGGTGTAACTATCGGCCAATCGCAACCAGGCTTTACTGACCCATTCACAGGTATTCATTGCTATGTATATTTTTGTGATGTTACTAATATTTAGAAACTAATCTACACTGAGAATATTTAGAACGAAACTACGGTGAGAATTGTTTTCGCATTATTGGCAGAGCAAAGTCAACATTTCACTTAGGAATTTTAGAATCTGTCTACATCAAAACCATGTATCCCATATTGGGTAGACAGAAGGAGTTCGTTTTCTCACTAGGACTCTTTCAGTAATCTATTGTTCGTCTCACTGGATCACCGGTGATGATTGGTTGTTTTTGCACTATACCAATCATTCACCTCTTTTCTGATTGGCCAATTTCGATTCTCTTCTGGGTATAATAATTTGTTATGTTTTCATTTTCGTTCTCTTTTTAATGTACTACTCCGATGAGTGTCAGACGAAAAGGTTTAGTAATTATTATGTTTCGTTATGTTTCCGATTTTGAACGCTATTCAGAAACTAATCTGTTATGCTACAGAACTACGAGGCTTTTCAACTGTATTAAAAAATTGGGTAGCTGATTGGGTTATCTTGCACGCAATGTAGTTGACCGATGATCGAAATTAAACGTTGTCTGTATACCTTGGGTAAAAGTTTCTTTTCTCGTCTATGCTGCTGGATTTTGGGTCGAAAAGAGAGAGCTCTTATATCCATGTTATAGTTATTCTTAGATATTCAGCGTTTGCTCAAATTGACCTTTATAGTTGTTGATGCTTGCAGGAGGCTCACGTTATGTACCTGGCTCCACTTCTTCAAATTCAGACCCTCAGTTGCTTGCATTTCAAGACCCATTCACTGGTAAGCTAATAGTATTTACGTTTAGTTCAATTCCATATGAAAAATGGCTCAACAGAGCCTGTTTTTATACCTCCTGGCTTGATCTTTATAGGTGGAAATCGATATAGGCCACAAGAAAGCGCATCCCAACGAGATTCCCAAACGTCTGGATTCCAGGATCCATTTACTGGTCAGTATTTAACATTCAACGTATGCACCATGATGCAAGATACTTTCCTGCTAATCTATCTTTTCTGTTTCGGTTTCATTTTGTCAGTTGTTTTTATAATTTGTCTTTATGTTTGTTTATCACTTAGGCGGAACACGATATAAACCAGGAGAAGAAAAGATGGTCAGTTTAATCTGTCATAATATCAATTTAACATTTGTTACGTTATGTAAATTGTTTATTTATTTAAAGATATTAATAAAAAATTGTTCTTGATTTTGCAGGAAGTTTCCGAAAATGTTAACTCGTATTTTCCTAAGGTATTTGTCCAGATATTTATCGCCGCCTTTTTGTAAATTTTAGTCAGAATTCACCTTGCCTGCTTACTGGAGAGATCCTTACAATACACCTGCATTAAAATCAATTCTCGACGAGTCGATAAAGATTCTTATATTAGAAATTGATTGTCATCTTTTTTCATAGATGGGATATCTGTCTTTTGATAGTGGAAAAACTGCTGCTTTAATTGGAAAGTTAAAAGAATTCAATTCTGAAGTCAGCGAAGTTAGTATTCATTTATTTATGAATATCTAAAAACAGCTAAATTTCTACCTTCATATTCATATGATCCGGGTTTTTTTATCCATAAATTGGACCAAGGGCATTTTAGTTGGTCCCCGAATTTATTGGTTACAAGTAAATTAGTAGTTAGAATTGTTGTCAAGTAATAGAAACTACTTGTGTTGATTCTAGGAAGTCAGACTAAAAGATACAGAAATCACTCAGTTATCAAGTAAGTTGGTGACGTTGTTTTATTTCCAAATTTTACCCCTCAACCATGTCTGATTTTGTATGCTTGCTTTTTGGCCCTTTTAGCGGGAAGGTCTTGCTTCTTGGTTGTTGACATGCGTGAAGCAAGTTAAGTATTCAGGTGTTTTGAGAAATTAAAATTGTATTTTTCAATTCTTGTATTGATTTATTTACTTTCACAGGTGCGTTGGAGAGTTTTAGTTCTGTTGGTTTTTTCGATGAAAATGTTAAAGAGAATATAGACAGTATAATTGAAAAGTTAATAATTTGGCCCGAAGACTTAATCTTTCCCGGTGAGGAAAAGAAATATTTTGCTTTCTGCAAATTTGTTTCTCATTGGTTTTGAAATGCTTGGAAAGTATTTTCTGCCAAGCCAAGCTTCATTTTTATGCAAGAAAATTTTGAGAATAGGAATTTATTATTTTTTACTCATTTTCAGGCCTAGATGCTATACGTTTATTGATCAGAAAAGATGCATTTAGTGAAGCGATTTTTAACGGGAAAGCGAAATTAAGTCTCGTGGAGTTTCTCATGAGTATGTCTAGGTAGGTGCATTAATTGATTTAGTAACTTTTTCTTACAATTTTATCAATGTTCAATCGTCTTATTTTCGTCATTTTCTCATTTTTAGATCGAATAACGTTAGAAATTCGATGCTGGTGCAAAGAATTTTTTGCAATTGTTTTCAAAGTCAAGCTGGCCTGGGAAAAATGTTAAAGAACAGAGAAACAGTAAAATAAATTTGTTGTTGGTTCAATTTTCATCTCTTTCGTGGCTCTTTGTTGAACAAAGCTTTGGCCACAAAGTCTGCTGTGACTGTATTACATCTTGCAGGAACTGCAACAAATTAGGTGCATCTCAGTAACGCACATATGAAACTTGTACAGTTTCATTAGAATTCTTTACAGAAATATCTATAGTTCTGAATTGCGATTTATAAACTTTTGTTTCCAGGTATTAGAAAGCGCTGAAGCGTCCTTTACTTCGAATAATAAAAACTGGATGGTGGCATCATCTTCAGTGATATTAAAGTACGGACACTTTGCATGTATATTCGGCTTACATACTATATACTTTCATGCTGTACCATTCAGGCATTTGTATTGCATTCTGTTATTCCCTTTCAGTTACTGCGTTGCATTAAAAAGTAAAGGCTCATTTGAAGAAAACGTATCATTGATAAACACAACTTGCAAGGTATGCATGCATACCACTTATTCTTCAAAGAAACGCCCATTCTTTGAATAAACGCCCATTTTTGAATACTCCTTTTGAGAGATTTTCTGTTTGTTTTTCTATAAATAGGTTTCTTAAATGTTTTAATATGTGAAATTATTTTTAGATGATTAAAATAGCATCTGATGGTGAATCGCAATTTCGGCTGTTAGTGGGCTTAGGAACTCTTGTGAGTATCATTCTCTTTTTCGTGAAATCTTTACAACACATTAAATTTATAAATCTATCCAGTTATTCTGAGAGATATATTGAATAATTTTTGCTTTTCTCTGACAGGTGTTTGGAGATGAAGACCGCATATGTCTTGCTAGGTCTCTTGATATTGAGAGTGATATCAACAATTTGAAGAGAATACAAGACCCAAAGAAGGTACAAGTAGTATATTTAGCAATATCAGCCTTGAAAGCAATCATCCATCTTGCTTAATTCAGTCTCCTCACAGCAGTCAGATTTCTTTTATTTGAGTTGATATCTAATCCCATGCACAAACCCTATTGATCTTCCACCAACATTACCTGAATTTCCTTCTCTTAGGCATCTAATTACAATTGAAAATTCCCCCAAGGGTGTCAAACCTTTGGTCTGAGTATTATACACTGTCTCAGGGTTATTGTATTCTGTTATCAAGGTTGGAGAATGTGCCAGTGCGCTCCTTGCAGTTCTGAAATGACAATCACCAGAAGAAAAGATACAATGAGACATAAACAATAAATCATCTCAAACTATCTACCAACATAGATTTCTAAGAGTTTAGAGGAAATTTATAAGGAAGTTAGGTTACTTTCATAAGTTATAATTGCTTTAAAAAAATTGTATCAGTGAATCTAGTTGTCCCATACAAATTGTTAATTTAATTCATCAGCAATTGTCCACATTACTAAGCAAGTGAATACGAAAGATGCAGAAGCACTATTAATAAGAAAGAGTCAATTCATCCAAGGTTCAATTGGGGCACATGTCAGAGAATTGTTATTGCTTGGCAGATGGATATCTGTAGAATCCTTCTTCACTTTTCCAACCCAGTTTTCCAGCCTCTACCAGTTTGTTCAACGTATCAGTAGGCTGGAAGACTTGAGTTTCAGGATGGAGTCGATGGAGCTCATCTGCAATGGACTTGATGAGGTCCAAGCCAAGTTCATCTGCAAGTTCAAATGGGCCATGCTGGTAACCAGCTCCCAACCGCATTGCCCGATCAATGTCGACCATTGAAGCTTGTCCTCTCTCAAGCAATCGTATTGCTTCAAGAATGTATGGCACAAGGAGACGGTTGACCACAAAAGCAGGGGTGTCTTGGCACGAGATAGGGGTTTTGCCAAGGTCTGCACCAAACTGGTACAGCTTCTTGTATGTCTCATTGGACGTGAAGGGACAACGTATCACCTCAACCAATTGCATCATCAACACAGGGTTGAAATGCAGACCTGCAAATTTATCCTGCCTTTGTGTTGCTGATGCTATCTTTGAAATTGGTATTGAGGAAGTATTGGATGCAAAAAGAGTCTTTTTGGGTGCTGCTTCATCGAGGTCGGCAAACAGTTCTTGCTTGGCTTTGAGATTCTCAGTGATGGCCTCGATGACTATGTCTGCATTCTGAACAGCCATCATCGCATCAGTTGATGTGAGTATGTTCCTGAGCGTGTCCTCGGAAAACTTGGCCGCCATTCTTGGCTCATCTGGAAATATCCGTTCAATGACACGATCAATACCCCGACGCACCAATTTCATGCAGTTAGTCAGTTGTGAGGGATCCTTATCCACGACTACCACATTAAAATCGTTTCTGGCTGCATCCAATGCGATTCCAGAGCCCATAGATCCAGCCCCAACCACTACGACTGTCTTGATTATATCCTTTCGATCAACTGGAGTTGTAGTACCCGCATGATCCTTGCGTGGAGGCTTGGTAAGATGGCCTCGAAAACAAGGTCTTGCTGCTGTCGCTCCACTGCTTCGAAGCAATTTGGCTGCTTTACCTACAGCAGATTGCATTTTCTCCTCAATTAAGAACACTACAGCTTCATACGTTAGTTTTCTCCTTTGTAATTTAAAATCCCAAGCGCTGCTTTGGCTTATTGTGGAGAATACTCGTTGACTTTCAACCGAACGAAGCAAGTTTGTTTTTAAAGCAATAACAGTCCCAACAACATCAACAAATCCTTGTCAGGAGGGTCGGTTAAAACAAGGTCAGAGGACATAATAACGGAACACAATGGCATTGAATTGGTTTGTCAGGGGACTGGGACAGAAGGTATGCAGGAGGGCACGTTTTTGTGTTCAAATAAATCAGATGGCAGAGACACGTGTTTCTATTTGATGTCATGTTTCTATTTCACGTTTCTAGCCTGCTATTTTCTATGTTTTTTAGAAGATTGGGTCGAAGGAACAAGGAAAGGAAAAATTCGGGCTTAAAACAATGGCGTTGGAATTTGGGGGCGGGAACCTGTCTCCTACTTTTTTACAAAAGATGAAGCATGCCCCTTTTTGGATAAAAATTGCCCCATTTGAGATTAAATGTGTCACGCTCATTTTATTGTGGTGTCCCTAACAAGTAACGAATGACTCTTAACAATTGCTATAAGCAAGTGATCCAGATGTTTCCTACTGTATAATTGCTGTATATTACTCCGTAGTAAACCGCCCGCTAATAGTAATGTGATAGAAATGATTTTTGAGTGGCTACAGTTAGATCATCTTTGAAATGAAAAATTAATAGGATGTGAAACATAATTTCAGTAATTAAATAGTTCTTAAATGCAATTTAAGAACAGTTAATGGGCGATAGAAATTGCAATTGCGAAATAGCCTCGTTCGTATGTCCATCAACATGATCCCATAAGAGTGGGGTTAACGAGCCCAGCAGATAGATTGACGGCGGTCATCTCTTTGGCAATTTATTCAAGGCATGTTCGTGCAAAGTTCAGATGCAACAATAATGCTAAGGCCTAGTGCATAGAACAAGGATTGACTTCTTTGCTATCCACGCTTGTCTTTTGTTTGTTACACTGGACTTAACGTTGGTTCACTGTACTGAAGAAAGATCAGATAAGCTATGGAATTAGTTGGTTTGGCAGGATTGCGCATAAGACCATACAAAGGAGAAAGAGAGTCCATTTGGTGAGATTGTTCCTTATCGTTTTTTCTTTCGATATTGATTTTACACCAAACTTTGGTTATTTTATGAGTCCTCAGACGTACGTCATTGTGTATGGAGGGGTTACCTTGTTACTACAAGGCTAAGACCCACAATTTTCGCTTTAGTCCGCTAGGACTTTGCACTCGTAAACAAAACACCTTGTTGTCTTCGAATTGTGCAATTATCATATTTTAGGCTTGCATTTGCCTTTGCATTTGTCCTGCGAGGATCGAGTGCACTGCACACTGTGTTGTCTACCTGTGCAACCGTACACACGCTGCGACCAAAAGCGATAATCAGATAGACGATTCATTTTGAATGCCCTCTGTCTCGAATCTTTTTACACCCGGGGATTGCCCAACCCCGCGGAATGCCATCACAGCTAATTGTCTGTCACTATTCATCAAAATTCAATGCCTTTCTTAATTGACAGAGACAATTGTATTTGCATTCGAACGACAACAACACTTGGTTTTTTGCACGTTCCACTGTTCTACGGCATTTTACTTGGCTTCTATGTCAATTGACAGTGTTATCCTCTCGTATGCTTTCCAATGCACTCCCCAGGCAACGCCTTGTGGGTATAGAGCCATACTGTCCCCTTTGCAGTTTCATCGCGTGTGTCCCGCATGGTAACCGCCTTAATGTGCGTCATTTGAAGCTTAATCCTCAATGCTTTTCTATTCTCGATCATCATTTGTTGGTTATCCCTTGCAATGGGCCATTTCGCAGTAAAGTAACATTGTGAAGAACATAGCCCGGAGCGGCGGACGCCATTGCTGTTCTTACAACAATAGCAATCTTCTCGGGATATAAACATGCTTTTCAGTTTTATCATTAGAATGATTCTTTGAAGAAAGCATTCCATTTTTAGCCTCCCTGACGTCCTGTTCCACGATTTCTTGCCTTCAGTAGCAACGAATGATATTGTCGTCTTTCATCAACATTGCTGGCAATTGTTGACCATGGGAATTTTATCAGCCCGCTCTGTATCCCACTCTGACGATGAGCAAGGGTACATGTGTCTTCCACAAATAAGTGTACATAGCTCATAACGATCTTTTGAGAACGAATCAAGTGGCCACTGGCGGTGTGTATTAGCATTTAAACCGATTTCTCCATTTTTACCTATCCAAAGAAAACTATCTTCTGAACAGCGTTATCTTTTAAATGTGGTGGCCGACCGTGCCGGGTTTAAATTTCTGCATGGATCATTTGATCCGTATACCGGCATTTTTTCTTGAATTCATGACAACGAAGAGACGAGCACATATTTTATTGCCCATATGTGGTCATTTAGCGAAGCTAAGAATATCCATTCATTTTGGTATGGCGTTATAGCCCCCTTTCTCGTACACCATGCTGTTTCTTCAGAGAAAGTAATAACATGGGGGCTCTCATAATGACGGCAAATGGCCGCAAACTGACAGCTCGTCGGCAAGGGCCACCCGCCCTTAGACGTTATAAGCTCTGAAATGGTACGGTATTGCAGTCCACAGTTGGACGACAAAGGTGATTCTCTGTTCGATTTCACATTAAACAGAGATTGTGAGCAATCAAGGTCAACGTTTTGCAAACAATACCTGCACATGGCTATCGTGACACAACTATGCGCTATTGTCGTCGGTTTTATGCCAGGCAAAATTATACGCTGTCCTTAGGGGCTTAATAGCTACCAAGAGAATTACGCCCACAACGTATACGCCATCGCTGCGGGCTTAACACCAACGGGGTTTTACCCCATAATTATGTACCATTGTTAAGATAGTGGTATGCTCTAAAATTATAGGCCATGGGGAATGGCTTAATACTGACTGGGGTTTATGCCCACAAAGTACTTGCCATGGTTTGTGACTTAATACCAAGAGAACTCTGTGCCCAACGCTTATACGCCATAGTTGGTGGCTTCATACCAACGAAATTAAACGCTGTCTTTGATGACTTAATACCAACATGAGTTATACACTATTTTTGGTGCCTTAATATCAACAGAAGGTACATGCCGTCATGGGTCGCTTAGTACCACCACAGTAATTTACGCCTAAAACTCATACGCAATGGTTGTTGGTTGAATACCAGCAGAATTTTACGCCGAGACAGAATACGCCGTCGGTTGGGGCTTAATACCAACAGCATTTAAACCCCGTCATTGTGGCGGTATGTCAACAGGAATTAAACGCTGTGGTGGGTAGTTGTTGTATGCCATCACAAATTCCTTTGCCCCGCATTTCCGTCCCGGTTGGTTACTTAACACCAACTGAGTTTTCAAGGCCAACAGGTTTTTAATGTAATGTGCCGTTGGCTGCCCTTTAATACCCACGGATATGATACGCTTTCGTTGGTTGGCTCATACCAACTGAAATCATTCGGCGGTGGTTGGTCGCGCATTACCAACTGAAATTATTCGGCGGTGGTTGGTCGCGCATTACCGACTGAAATTATTCGGCGGTGGTTGGTCGCGCATTACCAACTGAAATTATTCGGCGGTGGTTGGTCGCGCATTACCAACTGAAATTATTCGGCGGTGGTTGGTCGCGCATTACCAACTGAAATTATTCGGCGGTGGTTGGTCGCGCATTACCAACTGAAATTATTCGGCGGTGGTTGGTCGCGCATTACCAACTGAAATTATTCGGCGGTGGTTGGTCGCGCATTACCAACTGAAATTATGCGCCTCTCGTTGGTGGGCTAATACCAACTGAAATTATGCGCCTGTCGTTGGTGGGCTAATACCAACTGAAATTATGCGCCTCTCGTTGGTGGGCTAATACCAACTGAAATTATGCGCCTGTTGTTGGTGGGCTAATACCAACTGAAATTATGCGCCTCTCGTTGGTGGGCTAATACCAACTGAAATTATGCGCCTGTTGTTGGTGGGCTAATACCAACTGAAATTATGCGCCTCTCGTTGGTGGGCTAATACCAACTGAAATTATGCGCCTCTCGTTGGTGGGCTAATGCCAACTGAAATTATGCGCCTGTTGTTGGTGGGCTAATACCAACTGAAATTATGCGCCTGTCGTTGGTGGGTTAATACCGACTGAAATTATGCGCCTCTCGTTGGTGGGCTAATACCAACTGAAATTATGCGCCTGTCGTTGGTGGGCTAATACCAACTGAAATTATGCGCCTCTCGTTGGTGGGCTAATACCAACTGAAATTATGCGCCTCTCGTTGGTGGGCTAATACCGACTGAAATTATGCGCCTGTCGTTGGTGGGCTAATACCAACTGAAATTATGCGCCTGTCGTTGGTGGGCTAATACCAACTGAAATTATGCGCCTCTCGTTGGTGGGCTAATACCGACTGAAATTATGCGCCTCTCGTTGGTGGGCTAATACCAACTGAAATTATGCGCCTGTTGTTGGTGGGCTAATACCAACTGAAATTATGCGCCTCTCGTTGGTGGGCTAATACCAACTGAAATTATGCGCCTCTCGTTGGTGGGCTAATGCCAACTGAAATTATGCGCCTGTTGTTGGTGGGCTAATACCAACTGAAATTATGCGCCTGTCGTTGGTGGGTTAATACCGACTGAAATTATGCGCCTCTCGTTGGTGGGCTAATACCAACTGAAATTATGCGCCTGTCGTTGGTGGGCTAATACCAACTGAAATTATGCGCCTCTCGTTGGTGGGCTAATACCAACTGAAATTATGCGCCTCTCGTTGGTGGGCTAATACCGACTGAAATTATGCGCCTGTCGTTGGTGGGCTAATACCAACTGAAATTATGCGCCTGTCGTTGGTGGGCTAATACCAACTGAAATTATGCGCCTCTCGTTGGTGGGCTAATACCGACTGAAATTATGCGCCTCTCGTTGGTGGGCTAATACCAACTGAAATTATGCGCCTGTCGTTGGTGGGCTAATACCAACTGAAATTATGCGCCTGTCGTTGGTGGGCTAATACCGACTGAAATTATGCGCCTGTCGTTGGTGGGCTAATACCAACTGAAATTATGCGCCCTCTTGTTGGTGGGCTAATACCAACTGAAATTATGCGCCTCTCGTTGGTGGGCTAATACCGACTGAAATTATGCGCCTGTCGTTGGTGGGCTAATACCAACTGAAATTATGCGCCTCTCGTTGGTGGGCTAATACCAACTGAAATTATGCGCCTGTCGTTGGTGGGCTAATACCGACTGAAATTATGCGCCTGTCGTTGGTGGGCTAATACCGACTGAAATTATGCTCCTCTCGTTGGTGGGCTAATACCAACTGAAATTATGCGCCTGTCGTTGGTGGGCTAATACCGACTGAAATTATGCGCCTGTTGTTGGTGGGCTAATACCAACTGAAATTATGCGCCTGTCGTTGGTGGGCTAATACCAACTGAAATTATGCGCCTCTTGTTGGTGGGCTAATACCAACTGAAATTATGCGCCTGTTGTTGGTGGGCTAATACCAACTGAAATTATGCGCCTCTCGTTGGTGGGCTAATACCAACTGAAATTATGCGCCTGTCGTTGGTGGGCTAATACCGACTGAAATTATGCGCCTCTCGTTGGTGGGCTAATACCAACTATAATTGAAATTGCTGCAACATGCCACTCTTTGGGTTCGTGAAGCCTTATGCCTCCGGCCTTTTTGGCTTTTAGTTTCCTTAGGGAGTTACCATCAGCCGCTGGAGCTAGCAACAGGTGACTTCCATTATGATTTTTTGATTTGCGTTTATATTTCGCGATTTGTTCCTGACCTGCCATTTTCGTTAAGTCTTTTTGTTTGGAGGGCGAGGAGAAGTCATTTCCACTTAGTTCCAGGAATAGTTCATTTTGGAAGTTTTAAGTCCTGACGAAAATTACTAAGAGCAATAATAATAATAATAAACACATATAGTAATACGTTCGGTGGGGTCACACTTCGTGTTCTGTGGGCCGAAATTTGCACAGCAAATCGGTATCACCGACCGTAAAAGCTTATTCCTATTCAAGCAATTCGGGCCGGTATGCTAACGCCCAATTTCTTGAGATAACATTAAATAGTTCTTAAATGCAATTTAAGAACAGTTAATGGGCGATAGAAATTGCAATTGCGAAATAGCCTCGTTCGTATGTCCATCAACATGATCCCATAAGAGTGGGGTTAACGAGCCCAGCAGATAGATTGACGGCGGTCATCTCTTTGGCAATTTATTCAAGGCATGTTCGTGCAAAGTTCAGATGCAACAATAATGCTAAGGCCTAGTGCATAGAACAAGGATTGACTTCTCCCACCCACCCTGTCCTCTTTTATTGTTTGTTTGAGTTTAAATTATGATTTCTCGTCATTAGTCTGCAGTTTAACCAGTCCGGTTATTACTGCCAGGTGTATCGGCCGAAATTTGCACAGCAAATCGGTATCACCGACCGTAAAAGCTTATTCCTATTCAAGCAATTCGGGCCGGTATGCTAACGCCCAATTTCTTGAGATAACATTAAATATAATTACAGCATAATGGAATTCCGAAAAACATCTGTTAAACCACCCAAAGACCACAGAAATGAATTCAATTCAACACTCTATGAGGGTGGTTTGGTTGGTTGGTTTGGTTGTTGCACAATACCATTACCATTTACCAAATAGATAGGAAGACTTCAGGTGGCAAACTTGATCTTTAACACGTACGATTTGCAGTTTTAAACAGTTGAAGAATACTTCGGTGAATTTTATTCGAAGCCAGCTGAACTATTTCAAGTCAGCCATGTTAAAAGCAGGAGCAGGCAGCTTGTCTGTTTTACGCCGCACAGAGCAGCTATTGAACTCCAAATTATCTAGGCCACTATTGAATCAAGTTTCGGCTGGTCATATTTCTTTCAGCAAAGAAATTTCAACAACAAGATCAAACTTGAATTCAGATTCAAGTGGACATGAGATAAAAAATATCACAGTTGTGGGTGTTGGTTTGATGGGTTCTGGTATAGCCCAGGTCGCCGCCCAAAATAATTTTAATGTCACTGTTGTAGACGAGCAAGACGAATATCTCCAGAAAGGAATGGTGATAATTAGGAAGTCTTTGGATCGTATCACAAAGAAGAAGTTTCCCAATGAGCCAAAAGGTGCTGAGAAATTCATTGATGATACCTTGAGCAAGATTGTAACTTCTGTCAATTTGAAACAATCTGTAGAAGATGCTGACATCGTTGTTGAAGCGATTACTGAAAGTCTAGAGACCAAGCACCGTCTGTTTAAAAGCCTTGATGATTTTGCACCAGCAAAGACAATATTCTCGAGTAATACTTCATCGCTTTCAATTGCTGAAATTGCAGAGGGCACAAAGCGACCAGACCGATTTGGAGGCATCCATTTCTTCAACCCAGTGCCAATGATGTCTCTTGTGGAGGTGGTGAAAACTCCACAGACAACAGAAAAAACTTACGAAACCCTTTTCAATTTTGTGAAGAATCTTGGCAAGAGCCCAGTGGCATGTAAGGACACTCCAGGTTTTATAGTGAACCGTTTGCTCATACCATACATGATGGAAGCAGTGCGGATGATGGAAAGAGGTGAAGCATCCTCCACAGACATTGACACAGCCATGAAGCTTGGGGCAGGCTACCCGATGGGTCCATTTGAGCTTATTGATTATGTTGGACTTGACACAACAAAGTACATCATTGATGGATGGCACAAAATCCACCCCGAAAATCCACTTTTCAACCCAAGTGAGAAGTTGAACTCTCTTGTTGACGAGGGTAAATATGGAAGAAAGTCCGGAGAAGGATTTTACAAATACAAGAATGGGAATGGCATGTGAACAGTGATAAAAATTACATTTTATGAACTTGTACTTGTTATATATATATATAGCTTGTAGTTTGAGATTCATTTACAGAAGCACAATAATATGATTTGTTTTCATTTTTAGTTCACTGATTTGCATTTCAATGACATAGTTGTGTTATTTTAATGAGAATTAATGTTTACACTTAATAGGCATATTAATATGTAAGCCATATAATATGCCCAATTGTTTGATGAAAATTAGGTAGAGATTATTTTCAAAATTGTTGACATATTGAATGTATTGATTCTTCAATTATATGCCAGTTTTAAGCAGTGTTTTTTTCTCATTTGTTTTCTTTAAGGGTTGTACTGATAACTTTAACATACAACTGTATCAAAATCATTCATGGATGAACAGGATTGATTTTAGAGTGTTTGAAGAATCCAAAACAATTTTTTTTAATTTTTGTGTAAAGTACATAGTGGGGTTGAGGCACTTGGCTTCAAATCAAGTCAAGTTCCTTCATTCAGCAGCAAGCACAGGGCCGTATTTACCCATGAAACCAGGGGCCCCCTAAGATTCTTAGATTTAGGGGGCCCCAAACAAAATTTTGAAATACCTATGAACTGCTGTTGATTGTATTCTTGTGTTTGAATTGAGAACTAATGTCTTCAAACAACACAGTTGTTTCATTATATGACAATATATGATCCTCTAAATAATACATTGTTCTTTGAAGTTGGATATCGTAAACTAAGTTTAGCTCCATCAGCCAGTAATCATAATCTTCTTTTAATGTTTTCCATCAGCAAATCGTTAGTTACATAAAATTGTCCATAAAATTCATGCTTACAGGGTTTTTTTCAGTATACATTTCAAGGGGCCCAAATAAATTTTGAGGGCCCCAACCAACTTAAACGCGGCCCTGAGCAAGCATACAACATTTTAAATGTATACAATAAATAATAACATGTGTGCAGATCGAGTTCAAAATTGCAGTCCACGTTTTTTTTATAAGAAACCTGGCTTGAGGCCTAGTAGTAAGAGTTCTTAATTTTGAGCCACATTTTAGTTCTAAAAGTTTCTTGAAAGTTTCTTAATTTAATGAAAAAAGTTGCAGTGAAAATGAAGAAAAAAACGTGGATGTAGCAAAATATCAGTACTATAACAAAGAAAAATCGTCAATACGAAAAATCTTCATGTGGAGCCGACAATGTTATGGTCAGCACATAAATCATACTTTGTAGTTGAATCCCTAAAGGAAAAACGTGTTCCCGAAATTTCTAATGTTTCTTTAATATTTCCTTGTAGTTCTAAAATCTAGGTTTCTTATAAACCGGTTTCTTATAAAAAAACGTGTATTTTCCAATAACAAATTAACAAAATTCTTCATGTTCACAGAGACATGCATGCAGTGATTGTACAAAATAAAGCACATTAATTTTACAGTGTCTGACTGAGTTATTCATTATCCTAGTATTAAAGTTGCTTTAATTTTTAACTTTCTATTTCAATTTTTATGCGATTTTTATTAATTAAATAAAGAAACTTGACTTTGTTCAATACCAACCCCTGGCTAAATAATGAAGGGTCCCAAATAAGCAAGGAAAAAGAAATGATTCCTTTGTCAGCCTTCTCCAATCGGGGGGACTTTGTCTTCGCGTCTCGCAAATCGGGGGGGGGGGACTCGTGCAGTAAGTCATCAAACTGAC
Organism: Sanderia malayensis; assembly: GCA_013076295.1. NCBI lineage: Eukaryota > Metazoa > Cnidaria > Scyphozoa > Semaeostomeae > Pelagiidae > Sanderia > Sanderia malayensis. The sequence goes on from RQOL01000828.1 coordinate 5,427,076, forward strand.
CACATGACTCTTTGCGGGTTTCTCGACCCAGACCTCCTTTTCGTGGGACGGAGCACGATGAATTCTCTCTCCTGCCTGCCTGCTCTGAAGTGCAGTTTGTATGGGCGAGGCATTGACATTGTAAGATGGCTGTAGTAAAAGAATATCGCATACCTTTGCCGATAACTGTTGATGAGTATCATATAGCTCAACTTTACTCAGTTGCTGAGGCGAGTAAAAATGAGACTGGCGGAGGAGATGGAGTAGAAATTATTGAGAACAGACCTTATGAGAACGACCCGGAACATGGCGGATCTGGACAGTATACTTACAAGATCATGCATTTAGAGAAAAAAGTGCCCTCGTTGATCAGGAAATTAGCTCCCGCTGGCGCGCTGCTAGTAGAGGAGGAAGCGTGGAATGCTTACCCTTACTGCAAAACGATTTACACCAATAAATCATACATGAAAGATGGCTTCAAAGTTGACATAGAAACTTGGCACAAACCAGACCGTGTATCAAAGAATGATCTGGAAAATAAACATCACACTTTAACACAGAGTGAATTGAGAGCTAGAAAATGCGATTTTATTGATATTGTTAATGATCCAGTTTCAACTTCTGATTATAAGATTCAAGAGGATCCTTCAGTATTTAAATCTGAGAAGACAGGTATATATTGAGACTTACATTCTAGTTTATTCAAGCCTGGATGTCCAAAAACAGATATTTCGTTTCAGAAGAAGATAGACTCTTCATCTTCTTTATTGTGTTGAGATTGTTTGAAAGAAAATATTTTCTCCATTTATCAAATGTAGTTTTAAGATGCTAAAGCTCTTCCTTATCACATAATTGTAGTGACAGCTTTTGATTACCTGCTATATGTGTTCATATTAATAACTTTTGTTTATGTCTTTCAGGACGTGGACCCATTAAGGGAGCTGAATGGTACGCTACATGTGAACCATATATGTGTGCCTACAAATTATACAAAGTAGAGTTCAAATGGAGGGGCTTGCAGACTGTGGTGCAAAATGCGATCATGAAGGCTGTTCGAAGGTTACTTCACAATTTTCATAGGCAAGTCTTCTGCTGGATGGATAGGTGGCATGGCCTTACAATGGATGAAATTCGAGAGATTGAAGAGAAGACCAAGCTTGAGCTTGACAAGCAAAGGCACCAGGGTGAAGTTAGAGGAATGGTTGAAAAATAATGATAATTCTGCAGATGATTTACAATAATTATATCCAAGATCATTTTAAAACAATTCAAGTAATTAATTCAACTGATGAGTCAGTGTGCGCTTAGTATATGTCATTGTTGTTAATTTCAATAATTTTGTCTTTTATCTAGAAGTGGACATATTTTAGTCTAAAGTCAGATGAAATTGAGCAAATCTTGTGTTTTTTCTCAACTGAAATCTTTTATTTATTAATCAATGGCGTCAATCAATGGGTATTAGTCAAGTTAAGTCCTTGTAACAGTAATGTTGTCAGTGGTATTGAGCCAAAGCATTATAGCAGCTGATAATGAACTTTGTATTTTGTTGAGAATGTTATCCCTACTGATATTCAGCAAGCAAGTTGTGGTCAATTCCCAATTAATTTTTAATGGTTTTCCAATCTTGCCACACAATTAGCTTAAAAATTTGAAACTTGTTTTTCCCAGATTTTTCACATTTTCTCAATTTATTCATTGGCTGGTTGGAAAACGAAATTTTAGGTACTTTTTATTAACACAAAGCTTAACAAACTTAATTTAACTTGCTCCTATATTTGCATTTCGTTCACTGCACAACTTCATTGCCTTGGGCTCAACACCCTTATTCAAGGGCTCACAGCATGTCTTGTCATCGCTACATTTGCGCACTTTGTTTTCTGCTAGAACCATTGATCTCTGAAGAAATTTAGAGATATCAGTGGCCATAAAACTATGGCTAACATCCCCCATCTTTCTTTTTAGTGTGACATTGTTTCAGTCAATGTTATTTGTTATCACCCTCGTCCTAGCAACCCAGCAACAACCACTTGGCAATAAATGAAATGAGCAACTTGGTGTCCAAATTCTGTATGCTGACACATTTTTCATTAAATAAATTAATATTTCGATTGTAAATTGACAAAAATGCAAGGAGCTAGTTGTGGAGTGGTATGTCAGCACCCTTGCTGTTGGATGAGTGGCCGAATGGACATGATAAACGCGTCCAGAAAGCTGGGCCTGACCATGCCTGAAGATGCCAAATCAATATCAGAAAGCCCAAGACGGCAAGCACAGAAGTCGGAATCATTATCCAATGTTTTGTCGCATAAGCTATCTGCAGGTCAGTATTCTTGTTCTGGCATATGGGGTTGTTGAAGCAGGTGCAGTGTTGGCTGTAAAAATTCCCTCTATCTTTCCGATTTATGCCTCACGCTTTATCCCCCCCTCCAAATGGAAGCCAGGAGCCAGACTGCAGAGTATGGCAAGTGCACACCTGAGATATTATTTTTCAAAAAATTTTGTTGCACACCTGTTGGGCGGGGCATGGCTGTGTAAAGGGTGTGGTTAAGGTGTGTCGGCTCGGTGTTAAGAGTGCGGCTGCCAAAAATCCCTGGATAATTGCTGATAAGGATGTCTGCTGATAACGATAAAATACTAAATGTACATGTATACCAATAGCGAAATAGACACTTGAGTTTTTGCTTGTGCCCACCCGAGATCTTGTCAAAAAGTGCCATACTCTGCAGTCCTGCATTGAAGTGTTAAATTATTGTTTATTGTCCATCTATTGCGAGCAGGCTTCATGCAATATTTTCTTTGAAATTAAGTATATCCGAATTATGCTTTATATACTCCACAAGCATACCCAAAACAACCCCAACATATACGCTTTTTCTCTCAAAATATTTCCCTATCACTTGCAGTATTTTACTGTGTTGCTAAGGCATAAAAAATGCACAGCTATTGATCAGTGAAATTCACGATATGATAGTTGAAATTTGCTTTCTTAAATTTTTAACAATGTTGCTTCAACTCTTAGGCTCATTGCCTACCTTGAAAGTTGTCAATCTGCTTGAAAATGACCTTGACTCAGAAGGAGACGAATATCCAGCATCAGGAACAGATGATAAAAATGGCTATTATATTCCATTTCTACCACCAAGCAGAGACACTTCTATGCGTCTTTCATCTGTAACATCAAGGTAACTACTGCTATATTTTGCTGTAGAGTTATGAAATATTCAATCTCCCAATATTACAAACTCAAGCAATCACCGAGAAATATTTTGGGAAACTAGGGAGGAGCACAAAGATAAAATAGAAGTGCAGTCTGATGGTCAAGAAAGTATGGAAACAAGGAAAAAGTTGTAATTTAATACACATGATGCAGAAGTGCATAAAATATCAATCATCAATTTGCTTGATTCTTGCTCTTTGAGTGGCATGTAGCACAGCCCTAAGTGGTGTTGTAGCAAATTTTAGGATCAGTGAAATTAGGGTGAAGGATGCTAAAAAAGGCAGCTTTGAATTAGGGCTGTTGTGAAAAGGGCCGGTAGGGCAATGGATTCTGTTGTTATCTTTGGCCATGTTTTAGCTATTTAGAAAAGAATGCATTATTCTGTGCTGTGTTGTAAACCTTATGTACAAATAAGAAACTGAAACTTTTAGTACCAGAACGTTGTTAGAAATTAAGAAACTTGGTTTCTTATAAAAAAGACACACAGTTATTACCTTGTTTGTTGAATAGTCCAATGAGGCTGATGAAAAGGTCTTGTGAGAGATATTTTGCGGGCCAAAGGTTGTGTGGATAATTCAAGTTGGGCAAAAGGCTTTGGGCTTGTGAATGAAGGATAGAGTAAAGCGAGTAAGAATCAGGATTATGGATGAATATGGTTTCTGATTCAACGAGATATTTTGATCTAATGGGGCAGTTTGATATCTGAAATATTTTTCCAATTCTCAATTGTATGTTTTACAAAGTATGCTAAGTGTATCAAACTCTGAGGAGTATGCTGGAAATATCTTCTTAATTCTCATATCAATTGCTTGATGACTTTTCCCGCACTTTTTGTAAACGCAAATAATTCAATGATCTTCCTTCATTCTTTTCCAGGGAGCTGTTCAAAACCTCGAAATTCCCAAAGGCACCATGTGCAAGTCCATCGCCTTCGTATTCATCCATGTACTTGAAACGGTTGAGGCAGAGAAGCAAGAATAAATGGAAGGAAGATGAACTGAAGTCGGAAACACAATCTGATACGAAACAAACTACTCGCAGTCTCGTTCAACTTCAAGAAACCGATTTCAATGAAAAAGAATACTCGACTCCGTATTTGGTCTGGGTCCCTTCGAAAAAGAAAAAAGTAAGCAGCATTGTTATCTATGGGCTATGAATAAAATTATATATTTTTTTACTTGATTTTTTTATTTTATTTTCTGGAATTCATTTGATTTTTCGTAGAAGAGAAGGAAATGTAAATCAGCTGATTGTGAAAGGTAAACTATATTTGATTCTATTATTATCTGATTCTGTTTTATTCTGTAATTATCCGTTTTCTTGATCCTGCGATATCTTGATATTCTGATCACTTGATTCCACGATTCTCCGTGTTTTTAGTGATTGATTCGTGATTGTCTTTTGTTTATCTCAAGTTTCAATGATGCTCTTCAATAAACTTTTCCTTCAGTTTCTTCCCAACATGGCAATCGGTTATTATATAATTAGGACAGTTTCAGTTTTCATTGCATCGCTAATTTTACCATCATAATCCATTAATCATTCTGGTAATCCTAACCGTACAAAGTCTTCATATCTAATATGCCAAAATTGAGTTCTGGCTTCTCGGTTGAGATTCCACAGACTAGTAATAATGGTAGTCACTAAATACCCTGGCTTAGCTGATGGTTTTACACGTGCATATATCAAGCTGGAATTACTACAGTGATCGCTAATTAAAAAGCGAATCTTTGTCTTTGCAGCGTGGCGAAAACTCCAAAAGTCTCCATGAAGCACATAACTGGCAATGATTCTGACTTTGGGTTTTTAGCAACGCCATTCAACCAGGTATATAATGCTACCATTGATGATTTATGCTTTTACTTGCCCTACGAGAGTTTAAATACTTGAGTGTTTCTTATAGTCCCTGAAGGATTTCATTAGGTTTATCATTGAGGGAGTTAACTGAATTTTGCTATGAGAGAAGAGAATCTTGAGTTCTCAAAGCATCCATCAAGTGACTAAGATACTTTGACAGAGCTTTATAAGTTCGTGCATGACGTATGTCGGCGAGGATTTATATTTGGTGTCTGCTCATGCGTTGTGTGGGGTTGTAAAAAGCGAGTATGCATAATTAGAAGAGCACCCTGGTCTTTGTTGTGCGTTACAGTTTGCAATTTGATCAATAAGAAGTATATTTAATATAATAATAATAATAATACAGTAAGGCCCCGCAATTAAGAAACAGGTTTTCCAGATTGAGCCCTTTTGTTTACAAGGGTTTCCTATTGTTTTCCCATTGTTATTTTGAAAATATGAGCCTGAAAGTTTCTTATAAGTTGTTTCTTATTTACGGGGCCTTACTGTAATAATAATAGTATTATTTATCCACAAAATCCCTTCAGCTAATTACAGTTGTTTAAATAAATAATAGAATATATAAAATACAAAGATAATCGTCGAAAGCTAAAAGTATTGCTGATGCGGTTGCTGATCTTCCAGGGAGTTGTGCTTTGGTTGAGTTTTCAGCTCAACAGATAATTTTTTAATTGCTTTTTAAATCTGTGCAAGGTAGAAAGTTCCCTGATATTTATTGGGATTTCGTTCCAGGCCTTAAGAGCCGAATATGAAAACCCTTTTCTGACATACTCAAGATTAAATCTCGGAATCTGGCTTTACTAAATAAATTTAATTAATTTAATTTAATAAATAGGAATCGGCACCATTGAGGAGCCAGTCAAGAGCAACCCATACAGTTCGACTGTCACCGAATAGATTGTATCCAAGAAGGTTACCACCAATGCCACAAGAAGCACCCGATAGAAAGAGGTATGATGCAGTAGCCTTGTGTTGTATTTACTCTTGGCTTGTTACTCATGTTCAGCATGGCTGAAATGTCGCTTATATACGATGTATGCATGGTTTACCCAGTGAAAGCTGAGCTAAAGATTCAACGAATATCAAACAAGCAACTCCCTTACGTTAAATACCTCAGCTCCAAATAAGGATCGATAGCACTGGCATAAAATTTGTCCGATTTACCTGCTGCAAGAGGCTTCAATGTATGTCGTTTTTTGTTGGTTTAGCAAATTAATACGTAAAACAGTGGGTAATGGATTTATTCTTTCAGGTCTGAAAAAGCGAGTAAGGCCATAACGGCAAGAGCCACAGCAATGCAACTACTGAGCGATGATTTGAGGGATGGTAGCAAGTTTCTCAAAACTGCCCCATTACTTCCTAAAACACCAAGGAACACGCGGATGTTTTCCAGACCATTTCCCGAGCCCAACGACGACAATAACAAAAACCAATCATTGGAAGAGGATGCAATGAAGACCGCTGAGGAGGAGAAAGAACCGGTGTTTGGAGCTGAAGGAGTCGAGGAAGAAGATGAGGACTTGATTGTTGCTTTTGATGGACCATTTGTGATTCACAATGGTAAGCGTTTGCCCGAATCGAAAGGTGACTGCGAGGCCAAATGCACTGCGATGGCTGACATGCCACCGCCGTCATGGAAGCGGGAGGAGTTGCAATTGCCAAGAGTCACCCTGCCCAAAGATAAACTGAAACAATTGCTCCCAATCGAGAACCACTGCAAGAACTCAATACCAAGTCATGAGCTGCAAGGCATCCAAATGCAGCCAATTGAAAGCATGCTGCATGATGATGCTATGACGTCATCTGTGGCCTCTGGATCTGCTTCAATGTTGGAAAGGACTATCAGTGATGACATGAAGTACTTGAGAGATTCATTGCTGGTCGAGGCACCGATTTCCAATGAAGATTACACGAGGCTGCTCAGTTCTGATGACATGGAAATGAGGCACGTTGAAGAGTTGAAAGAGAGCCTGATTTATCGATGGTGAGTTGGAGCTTATTGTTTCGGTATTGTTTCGGAGCCTGTTCTCAGGAAGCCTGTATTGTTTCGGTACGTTGTTCTCGCTTGAATGCTGAGCAAGCATTATCGTATCATGTCAATGATCAACAACTGGGCATTGCGACGCAGATACTGTTGGTGCGTAGAAAAGATCGGCATCTGCCAGAAATATTGTACTTGCAACATGGTATGGTTCACCATAGTCAATAGAAATCACTGGTAGTTGACAAAATCTTGTGCGGCAACCTTATACCAGCATAAAATTATACCTTGGAATTTAACTCAAAGTTGAGGAACATTGTAGTTGTTTATTTTTACCAGCCAGTTGTTCATGCGATTTTGCGATTTCCCTCCAATTTCTTAAGAGATATTTTGTAAACTCCTATATATTTGCGAAATTTTGCTTTCCGTGAATGCGTCGCAATGTGCTGTTTTTGATCACGTGACACCTATAAGCAAGTAAGCTATAACAACCTGTTTCCAGGCCAGCTTTTATTCTATATATTGACTATGGTTAAAAGTCAATTTCCGGTATCATGATGCAAACACGGACTGGTTTGTTCGGTTTTATGTATTGAATGCTATTATAAAGAATAGATAGTTCGGGAAAGCACGCTTACAATGCCAAGTTATCTTATTGCTAAACTGCAATCTTTATTCAGTTATTGTTTTTATGTTCACGCTTCAATTTTCTTTCGATTTATTCCTTGAGTTGTTTATTATTGCTACAGGGAGGCTTCAGAGGTAATGCCCCAAGCACCGGCGCCTACCCCAGCAAGCCCAAGAAAAAGTACCCACCAACAACAGCAACAACAATTGACGTCACACGAGGACGAAATCAGAGAAGAGGTTGCGGATGATGGAATGAGAAATGCGAAGGAGGAAGAAGATACTGTACTTGATCATTTTGATGTTAACGAAGGCATTGTACTTGAATCTGATGCAACTGTGACGGATGAACACGTGCATCGGGAAGTGGGAAACTTAGATGGCTGCCATCTGAGTTCATCTCCAGTGCCTAGCAAGGCGAGCGCTGCGGATTGGCCTAGCGATAAAGACATCATGAGACAGACGTATGAGAAATACCGGTCTTTAACTCCGTTCAAGATGCAGGGCGTTAGTCTCATAGAGGCCCGGTTGAACATGATTAAAGAGGCGAACCGGGACACGGCTCACGAGGCTTTGGATACGATTCTAATGTACAGCGTGCCTGTGCAAAAGGTTTACACGAACACGGCGCACGAAGGAGTGACGATGATGCAAAGAAACGTGATGCATCCGCGTCCAAGGCCAACAGTCTTGCGATCATTGAAGGCCACTGCACTGTTACAGCAACAGAAGAAAGAGAACCCACCACCGCCAAACCAAAACGTCACAGAACTCAATGTGAGCACGATAAACCCGAGTGAGCGCAGATTGAAGGAAAAAAACAAATCGATTTTGAGTGGTAATAGAATAAGCAGAACATCTCTGCGCATTGATAGGATGTCGCTGATAGATCCGAATGGCAAACCGAAACACGATCACGTAGTGCCAGCATACGAAATCTATGAATCCAAGATTAAGCGGCATAATCTGAAACTGGAGTCGACTGGCGATTTGAATCGGGATTCGGAGCAAGTGCACATCGTAATACCTGTGCCGAATTCGTCGCCTTGTGAACTAGTGGAGACTATTTCGAGCGATGATGTCGCTGTAAATACTAGTAGCGAAAAGGTGATGATCATCAATTCGAATTCGATGATTGGAAAGATTAAGCAGATTGATATGGATTGTTTGAGCCGCGAGTCACGGGTCGCGGACGGTCACAATGGTGAATCTGTTGTTGCTGGCAGCACCTCTGCTCTTGTAGATAACATTCATGAGAATAATACTTCTGTTGTAAAGTCAGTCGCTGGTCAAGGCCAATTCGGAGAATCACAGCAGACTGTGGGGAGTATAAATGAAATGAGTATTCAATCGAAGGACCCAGGCTTAGCAGATTCAGCAATCGATCATAACACAAAGAATGATAATGACCAGGAAGAAAAAACAGTAAATTTGCCATCGACTGACTTGTCTTTTGAACTTGATGAAACATGTGCAATAGAGCCTGGTAACGCTGATACTCGGTGTGCTAATCTCAATGCTGGTGCCGATTGTGCTGCTGATGCTAACAATGCTTCAGTTGCTAATGCTGACATTCCTGCCCATTCCAGTGTTGATGCCGAAGTTAATGCCATAAATTCTGCAACTGTTTTAACTGATGCTAATTCCGATATTAATACGGTAACAATTGCAGATACTGATACCGAGGCTGATGACGATGTTGACGCCAGGATGATCAAGCAATCGTCGATACTTGATTACGAGGTTGACTCGTTGCCAGATTTGACGGCTGGTTTGGAAATGTCTTTGAATTTATCGCTGGAGCTGGAAGTGAAGAAGGTCGTGATGGAAATTTCCGATAATGATGAGCGGGGACAGGAATCAGAATCCAGTGAAGATGACGAAAATTAAGACATAACTAACTATGTAAGTATCATGTCACTATGTGTATATTGTGTATGTATGTAGGCTGTATATGTCTGTGCTTTGTATATACATATATATTTAGTAGAATACCTGGGTCTATAATAAAGCATTGCAATTACATTCAAGCATGCTCAACCTTTGTGTGTATGTATCATATATGGTGTGTGTTATTATAAATATGGTGAATTGGGCGTTTTTAAAGATTGCTATTTTTGCTTCACTGGAAATTGTCTTCATGCTGCTTGAAATCTTTTGCAAATCCCACGACTCTGATTGAAAATCTTAGAAATTCTGTTGTCTTGAACGATCTTGCGTTAAGTTAGTATACATAGATTTTATTATACACTATTATATCACTGTTTCGTTTAGTTTCGTAGACTGTTATTTGTATTAAGCTGAAGTTTTCCAGAAAGTACATTTTTGTCCATAGTGAATTCTCAGAATCCGCGACAAAATTTTCGTTTCACATCTCGAGATTCTAATAAAGGTGCAGTGACACAATGCTTCTTTAAATCTTTAATGCAAACAACAAAGGTGGTTATCAAAGTAAATGTAATAACAGAACAGCTGTGGATTATTACAGTAATTAAGTAGGTATCATCTAACTATTCTTATAATTGTTATGCATAACAAAAATAGTGATGTTGTTAAAAATACAGAGTCAAACATGCCCTGTAATAAAAACTTAAGAAGTGGACCCACCACAACCAAACAAGAACAATTCTTTAAAAGAGTAAATAATCAGTAATGTATGGATTTCCTATTTACGAAGCTATGGAATGTTCTAACATCGTTTGGGAGCTATTGGGAGATTTTCTATTTTTGCAATGATATATTTCGTAAGATATGAATAAATAAGTCATTGAACTGAATCAAGTTTGATGTCTGGGATAAAGTTTTTTTGGGCACTCACCAAAAATGTACTAACAGAGGAAAGATAGACCAAGTAAAGAATGGCAACCCTCTACGCTAATTCGTTGTCAGAAATTATCTATTTACATAAAAAGCAACATTTCAGAAAACAACAGTCTTTGATGAAGGTGATTCCTTGCAAAATGTGTCCTTCTTCTGGCTGGATTTCATCGCAATTTATATTATTTATCATCTTTCTTCTTTAATAAACATCTGGTCTTCTACAGACAATTCATCTTATTTTAAGTTTATTGTTGTTACCTTTATTCCCTTCCTTGTCATTGAGATGCAAAGAGGCTTGTTTCTGACGTTGAAATTGAATTTTTTTACGCGCTGCATATTGAGTATTTTTCGGCAATCCTGTTGTCTGTGGCCTAAAAACTTCACATACATTGTCGGCGACGGCGTTTTACTATAAGAAACAGACTATATCAAACCATGGCACCATGAAATGTGTCCAAAAGCCATTAAAACTCAACATAATTGCGTACTTACCGTGGGTTTCTTATTCTCTCTCCCTCGTAGTCGACAAAAATAAATTCTTGATTCGGGCACAAGTTAAATTCGCGCGCCACAAGAAATTTCAAAAAGCCAAATGTTTCTCTTTTTCTCCAAACAAATTTCTAAAGAATGCAAAAAATGAATTCAGATTTTAAGACTAAGAATCACGAAGATGAAAGCAAATTGCTGTTCATCAAATACATAGCATATAAAATAAAACTGGATTAACTGAATTACCTTTTCCTCATTGTTAACAATGATTGTAACTTTCTCATTTGCCATTGCAAGTGACTGTGATGAACCTTTGTTGAGTGAGAATGAGAAGTAGCGATTAGCGAAGCGATGGCGAAGATCAGATTGACATTTTACGGCGGGAACGCAAGCTGCCTGCCTCGTATTGAATTGAAAAAGTGCGAGTCTATCCAGTCTCCTTTCAATTCTTCATAGCTACGCGTTTTTTAGAACTGGGTTTCTTATAAACCGGTTTCTTACAAAAAAATGTGTAAAGAGCTGAACTGACACAGTGAAAATAAAGGGAATCACCAAGAGAGGCACATTATTCTCTTTCAAGTCAAGAATCCAATCAGAATGTCATTGTTCTTTTTGTCAGGTCAGAACAATATAAGTTTAAATGCTTCAACAAGGGAACTTGACATAGAGACCCGCAAATGGTTCATTTCCCGAGGGTAATCGATTCTAAAACAGCTGTTAACCAAACAAACAAAATGAAAATCACATAATGAATCACCAAAGGATATAAGTTATCTAACTGAGTAAACTTTGCATCGCCAAATGTTCAGTAACTTTCTGAAGTCACAATAACTCTTGTTTTACACAAGCTTAAACACTTCAATTAATTTGAAAAATGTACTTTTTTACTACCCCAAGTCTACTTGAATTCGCCGTGTACTATTTTTTGCTCACCGTTGCATGCGCGAAATCAAGTAGTGCGCGCGAAAATCAAATGGTACGAAAAAAGTGATGTGCGTTTGAGCAAGATTATACAAAAGAACCTATTATATTATCTTGGTTTAAGGCAAGAACGCATAGCACATAAATCTCACAAGGTGTTCATTCTTTCTTTTTCAAAAACAGAATGGACTATATTGTGTCACCTAAATCAAACATCACTCAAATCTCGATTCTTTAAATATGATTTGATCCTGTTCCACATGATAAGAGTTCAATTTTTCCTCAGATTTGAAAATAATTGAAATAAGTTGTATTTCTAGACAACTCTGTAGTATGAGTGGCTTTCTAAATGCTCTGACGTCATTTTATCATTGAATGCAAAACCGACCAGAGACAAGACATTGCTATGAAGGGGTTAAGAGGGTTGATAGTACAGATTTTTAATACAGGAGCACCAGTAGAAAGTAAAAATGTTACCTTTAGCAAAAAGGACGTGTTTTAGAATATGATTTGCGTTGAATTTTGTCGTTGTACCATCATGTATATTTTCTCATGTACGTGAATTTGAAACTGTGCAAAAATATGAAAGATTAGTGTGCAAATTCAAAATCCGGGACTTTACGTACGTGCAAAATATAGTAGGTACAGCACGAAATTGAATACACCAAAGCTATATAATGTTTCCTTTAAATAGAAAGATTCACTTTGTCGTCAATCGTTTCGTTTGTTTGTGCCATCAAACATGTATAGTAATCTATCCTCACCGAATGTCTCTCTCTTCCTTTCAATTTGGCTAAGATATGGAGAGTGCGAAGGAGGCTTCGCAGTTTGAAAGGCAGAGAGAGATATTAGCTACTGTCGCTGCGGGAGGAGAGGTGGGCCATTCTCAGCATATTGCTAGTTGCTGAAGAAGGGCTGTTTTGCCACGCGTGTCTCATTATATACTGCCTAATTCCCCTGAGGGTTATGTAAACAACTCCCCGAGATCCTTAAAGGTCCTTAGGGGCGCATATCTTAGCCTTATTATAAGTTCATAGAAATTCATCCAGTGAGAATAGTATTTGGGAAAAAGTGCGAGATTTTTGTTTTTTCCTGTGTGAAAGATGAAGCCTCTGGTGATTTTAATTTTAATTCAATTTGTTGCTCGAATTGAATCGATATTTTTGAAAGGAAAAGAACATTGCATGCTTCTTTACCATTGGGAATGAATCATTGTCATAACAAGAAACGTCAATGCTGATAAAGATATTTGGCATCTAAGAGTACAACAATTTGAGATAATGCCGATGAGGACGATAACCTCAGCCTGTTGTTTATCCAGTTTTAGTTTATCCAGTTTGTCTATGGGTGCCGTTCCTTGTGCTTGTATCGAAGAGGGTCTTGGGAAATGAGGTCACAGACAATAATATGTTATTATTGAACCGCTTTACTTGAGAGAATAATCATGAAGTAACAGGGTTGCTAATTGGGCGGCGGAATAGTCTCATATCTTCGTTTGCTTGTTATTCCATAATTATTGTAGCTAATGTCTTTTGATCACATGGGACCAAATGATAATGGCGCATTTAGCAGCAGGGTCTAGATTTCCTCTCCTCGCCAAATAAACTAGGAAAAAAGAGAGAAAAGGATACCTTGTACTAATTGTTTCAACGTCAAAAGAGCAGTTCTCTACCAATTTTCTTTTTGTAGGGCTCATTTACTGATTTCACTCATGGTTCTGAAACCCCCAATCCCAATCCAATCCAATGCAACTCTTTCATTCAGCTTACATGCAATTCAACTCAAGATCAAAAACAAATTTTACGAGTGAAGAACGAAACGAGACGGAAAGTGGACTGACGGAAAGGGACGAATGAAGTGGAAATTAGGCCACCGGCCATCATGATATAACAGTTTTTAGTGAGACAAGTTCTGTATTGATGTATTCTCATAAGCAGACAATATTGTATTAAATATTATACTTTATGATATTATAATGCAACAAGAATGAAGGAATGACTTTACAAGAAAGATTAGGCATTTTGTCAACCAGGCTGAGAGATGAAAACGAGGAAAGGCGAAAATCTCATGTGACATTTGAGGATGAAGAGAAGGCTCCAGCACCAGAAGAAGCCATCTCTTCAAGACCAGTTGTTACTCCGTTTTCTTTTTCCAGCCCACCAATTTCAGAGAGACAAGGAAGTCGTTCTACAGAAGGTAAATAAAAATTTATCTTTTGTTTTTAAATTTACTTGTTTAAATTTGATTGTAATAAATATCATAGTAGAATATGGCAACAATTGCATTTGTGGGGTTAATACTGCAATACAATGAAAGCCAGGCAAAAGACAAACGCTATCATTTTTTTAAGAACAAGAACTAGATTTCTTATATTCAAATTTTCTTACTTTAGAGCATATATTCTTGTTCTTCATCATCTTACACGGTTATGTTGTATTCTTGTATTTTTTAATGGAGTTTAATTTTAATTTTAGCTATAAATTTAGAAACTTGATTTTTCTCCTAGGCAAATTAGATCTTTCTTTTGAACGTCCAAATGGCCGGGGTGTTGCAGATGCTCCACCAAAGAGACAAGGTCGTCCAAAATTGCTTGGTCTAGGTCTTGATCTTCCTAAAGGTAGTGGCTTTCCTGTTCCTGAGGAGAGGTTAGTTGAATACTTCTCTGACTGTTTGTTAGTGAACATAGAAGATAGACTCCATATAATGCAATTTCTTTTTTATATCAATTAAGAAATGTTTGTCTTCTTCTGTAGCGTATCACTGAGGTGCACGTTGCCTTGCCCTGAAGGCTACATTCACCTCAGTCAACAAGCACCTAATCAAAACTAGACTGCTATTTATGTGAAAATGGTACCCTCAAATGTACACATGTAATTAATCCTGGGTACATTAATTACAATGAATAAGTTCATACTTGTAATACCACAAATTTTAAGACAATTAATCTGAGTATTTATAGTAGTGCTTTTGATTAAGTTCATGATAGTTCTAACATCAAGTTCATTGAGACAAATGTATTTTTTATGTTTAGGTCTGGCATTGACAAACTTTTAGAAGAAACTGCAACAAAGTCATCCTTCATGAATATTGATGGATTGGTATGTTAGAACTATTTATTCTGTCATATTTATAAGTACACATGTTTGGTTTGTTTTCTCTGTTCATTATTTCCCCCTTCTCAAGATTTATAATCCTTTACTCTGATTTGAAATTACCCTATAACTAAGAGATAATTTACGCTATGCAATTTAGCCCCTTGCCCTGCTTTAAGCTATCCTATTTTAGCAGGTTACTTTATGTTTACAATGTACTGCAAATGTCAGACTGAAGACAACCCTGGCTAGTTTCTGTAATAAGCATGTGTTGTGAGATATGAAGCAATAGCAAACTGATCCACAGAGAGTCTGTTACTTTGATAAATAATTCTTATTTAGAGTTAACTATTCTAGCACACCATTCCATTTATATTGATGAGGGATTACCTTACTACAATGTATTTTCAATAAGCATAACTCAATCAAAGAGATTTTATCCATATTTTAGCTTTGCACACAATCATAATTTTTTAAAATTTGTTGTTATAGGTTTTATTTCTTCTTTATTTATTCCGTATGCATCCATGTTATTAGCCCAGTTTCTGCTCCCTAATCAATGTTTACATTGCAAATCTATCCTAACCAAGCTGAAATTAAGTTAACCAAAGTAAGTTTAATCTGGGATGGACCATGGACCTCTGTAGTGTGGTAACATATTTTTGTGCACAGAATGCTATTGTAAATAAGGTACCGTATTTCCTCTATTAAGCGCCCGGGTGCTTATTAAATATTTTGAAAAATTGAGTGGGCGCTTATTAGAGGGGGGCGATTATTTCACAGTCCTGAAATTTTAAAATCAAATAATCTTAAAAACGAAAGAATAATCTTATATAATTCCGAATATTATTCAATATCAAGCAGTCAAGATCAACTTCAACTGCTGATCTTGACTGCATTGCATCTTCCAAACGCTCACGACCCGATGAAGGTGTTTTTTCTTTAACTTTTACTTGTACTATTAACTGCCCGGGGCAGTTAATAGAGGGGGGCGCTTATTTCACACTTTTTGATTTTAGGGTGGGTGTTTATTGGAGGGGGCGATTAAAAGAGGATGTGCGCTAAATATAGGAAATAAAGTATTTATATTTTTCAATAATTACCATTGACTTGTTTTGTGAACATTTTTAGGAGTATCCTTTGTCAATAAAAGAACTTGAAGCAATTAGTGATATAGGCCGTGGAACATGTGGAGTAGTGACACAAATGAAGCACACAGCCAGTGGGAAAATAATGGCAGTTAAAGTTAGTTTCTTAATATATTCTTGATTTTATCTATGGAGATTAACTTTACAGGGAAATTCTCGTTACAATCTAACAAATTGCCTAACCGGCAGCTTCTTTCCGCATTCTTATGTTTTAAGGGATGGAGATTAATATTCCAAGATGGGTCCAGCTCTATTATGCCTATATGTCACGTGGGCGATGACGTCATTTTAACGGTTGACAGAGAAGTAAGATTTCGATTATCTGACTCTATGTATTAGCTAGAACGTTGAAAATGGCACCAATCGATAGCTCTTTGGCCCGCCTATCAAACGACGTAAAGAAAATCAAAATCTGATGACATCAGTATTTTAATGATGACGTCATCAAAGTCTTTAAAATGTCTTAAAATGCTGAAAAACAGCTGGAACATTTGAAATCAGTCTACGGCCGTGAATACAAAAAAATTTGTAGGAATGAACTTAATCGTGTATGAAGTGTCACGCAGGTAGTCTTGGACCGCCATTAATTGATTGTGACGTCATCAAAAATTCACTAATCTCAATGTTTAATATCTAAGCCTGAAAATGAGCTTTCAAAAAGCGAACTTCATGGAGCACAGTCACTATCGTCATCGCTGCAATCACGTTCACGAGATGAGTCGCCATAGAAAATCAAATCAAGTTTGCTTGGTCCATCATCTATGTCATCTTCGCCGCTGGATTCGATATCTTCATTATTAATTGTTTTCGCTCGTTTTGCCTTTGGCTCTTTTGCTTTGGTTGCTTTTACAGATATCGATAACGAAGGAGGTAATTGATTCCTTAAAATGGCAAATGATGTTCTCAGATCTGGTACATTACGTGATGAATTTAGATATAAATTGGCGGCCAAATTTCTTGTACAGACATAATCTGTACAGGAAGTCCGTAAAAAAATTACCTGTGAACCACATCGGTACTACTAATCCACGATAACTGAGTTTCAATGAGCAGTCCGTATGTTCAATTTCTTTAATCATGCAGACTCTGTACTGCAGTTCAGTTCAGCTCAATTCGCCATAGCTTTAGGGAGCCGTTGACGTTCAATCGCCATATCCCGCGCATTATTTATATTACCACACCAATTGCTCATGTTATCAATCCAATAGTGCACCGCGACCAATGGTAAACTTGGTAGTGCACCCGAAGAATAATAATAGCTTCGTTCAATGAATCATCACCTCAAGGCAAGGACGACTGGGACGATTTAGTTTTCATCGATTGGTACATAAGCACCTTTGTATCAATCAATGTCTTATTTTCTCGACCACTGTATATCATAGTTTGAACAAACTTGCTTACTTCACAGATATCCTTCTCTTGCACAGTAGTAAAGTTTCTAATAGAAGTTCTCCAGTACTTTCATTTTACCAAAACAATAAAATTGGCAATTGTATTACGTCCAGTCATCCAATAACAGTGAAGGATAATTGCGCATACCGCATTTACTTGAGTGAGCACCTTTTGATGTGGCGCTTATTCGGGAGCGGCGCTCATACGTGGGCGGCGCTCACTCGAGTAAACACGGTAACTCGTGTCCAATCCAAGCCAATTATACATCGCTCTTATATCTGCATACTTGGGTTTGTTCATTTCAATGTTCCAGTGATTGTTTTTGAATACAAAAGGCGTAAACAATCAAAGACATTGATAATAAGAATTACCCTATTGATGTCATTGCTGTGTACATTAAAAGTAGCGATGGGAGAAGTAGCAATCTTACGGACATCTACAAATATAAATCAACATTTTATGCCAATTTTATTGTTTCGGTAAAATGAAAGTACTGGAGAACTTCTATTAGAAACTTTACTACTGTGCAAGAGAAGGATATCTGTGAAGTAAGCAAGTTTGTTCAAACTATGATATACAGTTGTCGAGAAAATAAGACATTGATTGATACAAAGGTGCTTATGTACCAATCGATGAAAACTAAATCGTCCCAGTCGTCCTTGCCTTGAGGTGATGATTCATTGAAGGAAGCTATTATTATTCTTCGGGTGCACTACCAAGTTTACCATTGGTCGCGGTGCACTATTGGATTGATAACATGAGCAATTGGTGTGGTAATATAAGTAATGCGCGGGATATGGCGATTGAACGTCAATGGCTCCCTAAAGCTATGGCGAATTGAGCTGAACTGAACTGCAGTACAGAGTCTGCATGATTAAAGAAATTGAACATACGGACTGCTCATTGAAACTCAGTTATCATGGATTAGTAGTAGCGATGTGGTTCACAGGTAATTTTTTTAAGGACTTCCTGTACAGATTATGTCTGTACAAGAAATTTGGCCGCCAATTTATATCTAAATTCATCACGTAATGTACCAGATCTGAGAACATCATTTGCCATTTTAAGGAATCAATTACCTCCTTCGTTATCGATATCTGTAAAAGCAACCAAAGCAAAAGGCCAAAGGCAAAACGAGCGAAAACAATTAATAATGAAGATATCGAATCCAGCGGCGAAGATGACATAGATGATGGACCAAGCAAACTTGATTTGATTTTCTATGGCGACTCATCTCGTGAACGTGATTGCAGCGATGACGATAGTGACTGTGCTCCATGAAGTTCGCTTTTTGAAAGCTCATTTTCAGGCTTAAGCCTAGCGCACACAGCAGATTTTTGTCGCAAAAGACGAAGATTTTTGTCTCAAAAGACGAAAATCTGTAGTGTGCGGGGCAAAATCGCAAAGATTTTTGTCTTTTACGATTATCTTTGAGATCAAAAATGTTTGATATTTGTCTTGTCTTTGCGACGAAAGACAAAAATCGTGCAATGTGCGGGGTCGAAAGACAAGTTTTCATTTTAAACCAATCAAACTTGGATTATATGGTCACGTGAATTTGAAAAGGTCTTCATTGAACGAAAATAGCGTTGGTACATAGGTTTATCCTCCGATGCTAACTCCTGAACAAGATTCTGATATGCTCCCAGCTCATTTCTACGCTCAATCCAGGATTTCACCCACATTCGTCTCGCAATTCGCCTCTTTCTTCTTCGTCTTATTAAAAGGATAATAGCCAACAGTGCTTTCTTTTTTCTCAAATTCATAACCTTCGTCAGTTTCTTGAGCAATTTTATTCGTGTTGGAATTTTATTTACGCGCCAAAAAGTTTAAACAATGTGAAAAAGAGGTCACAAAACTTAATCGAGGCACTAATCCGAAAAAAATCGTGCTGTGTGCGGGCAATCAGTTTTTATGAAAAAGACAAAAATCTTCGTCTTTTGCGACAAAAATCTGCTGTGTGCGCTAGGCTTTAGATATTAAACATTGAGATTAGTGAATTTTTGATGACGTCACAATCAATTAATGGCGGTCCAAGACTACCTGCGTGACACTTCATACACGATTAAGTTCATTCCTACAAATTTTTTATGTATTCACGGCCGTAGATTGATTTCAAATGTCTCCAGCTGTTTTTCAGCATTTTAAGACATTTTAAAGACTTTGATGACGTCATCATGAAAATACTGATGTCATCAGATTTTGATTTTCTTTACGTCGTTTGATAGGCGGGTCAAAGAGCTATCGATTGGTGCCATTTTCAACGTTCTAGCTAATACATAGAGTCAGATAATCGAGATCTTACTTCTCTGTCAACCGTTAAAATGACGTCATCCCCCACGTGACATATAGGCATAATAGAGTTGGACCCATCTTGGAATATTAATCTCCATCCCTTAAAACATAAGAACGCGGAAAGAAACTGCCGGTTAGGCAATTTGTTAGATTGTAAAGAGAATTTCCCTGTCTATCTGGTTTAAGTTGTTTGCTGATCATTGCCTGATGTCATAACCACATCATGTTGCATTATGTAGGCATAAGCTAAAAGTTGAATGAAGTAGATTTTGTTAAATTGTGACTTATTTCTTTCTCAGAAAATGGGAAAGTCATCAGTGGTTGAAGAACAGAAACGCATCCTCATGGATCTTGATGTTGTCATGAAATGCAATGATTGTCCGTATATTGTCACATGCTATGGAGCTTTTATGTCGCAAGTAAGAATTGTATACACAAAGAGTTACAGTTATATCTCCGTATAAAGGTCTTCACCATATGATGGGTTAAAAGTCTAGAACTTCATGTTGACGGGACTATGTATTCATGGTGGAAAAAATACTTGATATGAAAGAGTATTGTTTTGTCTGATTTTGTCCGAAGCTTGTATCAAGATTCACATTACATTGTGATAATTTAGTTGGTCAACTAAAATGCTTGCCACAAAGACGTCTTGCGTTAAATGTCATTTTGCTTTATAAATGTGAGGCTATTTCATAAGATGTGTTCCCTCTGTGTTTAGACAGCTTAAAATTTCAGCACTATATCCAAAGTACTGTACTGAGTGCGCATCTGAAGTTTCAACAAATTTTGATCTTCTTTCTGGTAGGCAGACGTTTATATCTGCATGGAATTAATGGAAACCTGTCTTGATAAGTTGTTAAAGAAAACACACACGCCTATTCCTGAAAATGTCATTGGGAAAGTTTGTGTTTCGGTGAGAATTTAGTTTTGTTCTAAGCTTACGGAACTACGCGAATTTACTGTTTTGAAAACTGTGATGTCATTTTTGTAAAGTAGAAAATTGTATATTAATTCATTTGAACTTAAACAGGTTGTGAAAGCTCTGCATTATCTCAAGGAAGAACATGGCGTGATGCATAGAGGTAAAATATTATGATCTTTGATTTTGCATTTATTGTATATAGTAACAACGCAACTCCAACCAGCAATGCATTCATGTGGGTGCAATGGGCTCTACATGAACAAACATCTTAGTATAATGAATTCTCGTCTATTCATACTGCTCCATTATGCAATTTAATTTCTAGACATATTTACCCTGGATAGGATTACAGGTATCAATTTTTTTATTTGTTACCAAAAGTTGATGTTTGCTGATTAAATTTTATAGATGTAAAGCCTTCGAATATGTTACTTGATGCAAATGGTTGTATCAAACTGTGTGATTTTGGTATAAGCGGACGATTAGTTGATTCAAAGGCGAAAACACGAACTGCTGGCTGTGCTGCTTATATGGCTGTAAGTTGTTTCTATAATCGTAATTTAATTTTAGTTGATAATATTTTTTGTTTGGTCAAGAAAAGTTTGAGACTTCTTATGGATTTGAATCCAAGTTTCAGCAAAGCTTGAATTCCCAGTACGGTACTTTGTGCATTAACAGATTGTCTAAATTATGGAACACATTATATTCTACTGAACATTTTTGAGTTAAAGGAGTGGCTATTTCTAGAATCGTTACATTGCGCTCCTGTGAGCTTTTGATTTGAATCTGAAGCTTTCTGTGGATTCAGATTCAAATCTATTGTGGCATCTTGTCGAAACGATTGTTTCTTGAGCAAAAATAGAAGACTGATTTAGCGAGCTTCGACCATTTGCTTATATGCAGAACACATGAAGCAGAAGGACGAGATACCCAATTCATTAGACCTGGAAATTCCGTTTTAATGTATCAATGACAATGCAATTCAACTGTATCTGTTTATATTTGTCTACAGCCTGAAAGAATTGATCCGCCCGA
The DNA here is from genome assembly GCA_013076295.1 of Sanderia malayensis. Classification (NCBI taxonomy): domain Eukaryota; kingdom Metazoa; phylum Cnidaria; class Scyphozoa; order Semaeostomeae; family Pelagiidae; genus Sanderia; species Sanderia malayensis. The sequence continues at coordinate 5,448,854 of RQOL01000828.1, forward strand.
CCCGTCAAATCCGAATTACGATGTCCGGGCTGATGTCTGGAGTCTGGGAATTTCACTGGTAAGTTGACAATAAGTTTCAATGCTGCTCAATGGTTGCATATCAATGGTTGCATACATTCACCTGTTAATGTGATTACATTTTCATTACACTACTGATTATCTCTATCAGTTGAATATACAGTGGCGGTAACTTAAAACCCTCGTTAATGCAAACTGTCGTTTAACTTTCCTATCTGTTGATTGAAACAATTTTTTTCAATCCTTTGTGCTTGAAGTTATCACAATTTTACTTACATTTATTTTGTGTTGTTTATTTATTTTATTTTATCTCGATTCGCAAGTTGTGGTCATCCTAGTTGTTTTTCACGATAATGATGATGATGACAATAATATCTTTATTAGGTTGAATTAGCAACTGGCGAATTTCCTTATAAGGACTGTACGAACGAATTTGAAGTTCTGTCTCGTATCATGAATGAAGATTCTCCAACCATCAATATCAAATCTGGATTTTCTCGTGAATTTTGCGATTTCGTTTCATTGTGGTAAGCTTTATTTGTTGCTAAACTTTTGCCAATGCCAAACAGTCTCTCTTAAGCGTATTTTATCATTTCCAAGGTACCGATAAACAAATAAATTGATAATTTTCTGGATACGACTCTTAACACCTTTTTTATTTCCAGCATTCTTTAGCTTACATTATCTGTTTGACCTTCTATTTTTCATAAAAATACCTTTATTTCAGTTTGATAAAGAATCACGAGGAGAGACCCAAATTTAAAGTTTTGATGGTAAATAGTACCAAGATAATATAATGAAACTATTATGTTATCTTGATAATACAAAATTGCATTATTTATATTCATAACAATTTACTGTTTGGGCGTGATATTATTTTTTAATCACTTTCCTTACACTCATTTTTTGTCACCATGGATTTAAAACCTTAATTCGTTGGTGTTTAGTTTACCAGCTGTACTCGTATGTTTACCGAATCCTTCAATTTTTACTCTCAAACCTTTAACTTTTAAGCTCCATTGTTAAATCCTTAAGTCGTAAGCCTTTTCGTTGCATTGAGGATTTTTTACCATCCCGAACACGTTTGCCGAACAACTTAGCCATCAATCTTCAACACTGTCTGTAAAAGCAATTAATAAATGTCCTATTTTTCTAGAATCACAAGTTTATAAAACGTTATGAAGTTGAAGAAGTTGATGTGGCAGGGTGGTATGCCGAGCTTTCTAAAATGTTCTCCGGTGTGAGCTAACCTTTGTCTCCAATGGATAAGAATTATCAAATAAGGATCAAAATGAATCAGAATAAAAAGAGAATAATTCTAATTTGTAGATAGCCTGTGATTATTCTGTGTTATGGGCATTAATGACATGGTCTAAATAACTAATTCATTCATATGCCATTTGACTTCATTTTTCATAACTTTTCACTATTATTATTACCATTTAATTATGACTTATTGATACGTAGCTTTTTATACTAAATTTTTCATTGCCATATGATCTAATAATTGGTAAATTTGAAACCAGAAATATTTTAAACAGAATCATTTGTGTAATTCTTGAATTTATTTTTACTGAAATTTATGCCACACTTTTGTCATCTCCCCTCCGTTTCATCATAAAGAACATAGTCTTTTTCTATTGACTATGGACTGGTTTCATATTTTCTCCACTCGAACTATCCTGCCATGCAAGCAAATGTGTTTCTCATCTTCGCGTAAGTATATGTATATGGTGCCAATATGGTGCTATTTTATCCTTTTCGTCTGAGACTAGTGGATTTTCTTTGTTCTCTTCAGAAGCAGGACATGTGAAGTTAGATTTCAGCATTTTTATAAAGTTATTTTTTCATCATTCCTTGCTTTTCATCCAGTGTATCTGTATCATTGAGTTGCGAGGATGATGGAAGTTTTTTTTTTTTTTTTTTTCGAGGATGATGGAAGTTGAATTGAATGATTGAAAATGGACGGACACACACACACAACACACAACAATGAGGGGGAAATTAGGACGACATGGTATGATCATGATTCACATTTAATTGTTTTGTTGGCCTGCTGACAAGACGCATACCGCTTTCTGTCAACTCCTCGCGCGTATTTGGAAATCGAAAGCAATTTCAACAGTTGGAGTCTTTGCATTTCCTTGACTCTTTCTGTTCAAGAAAGAAATAGAAACTTGAAACATTGCAAGAAGAAAATGGTCTTCTCGGCTAGGCCTAAAAGCAAAGGTAAGGCCACCCAATTTCGAGCTCTGACCTCGAGAGGGAATGTTGTGTAAAATAACATGGCTTATTTTGGGGATGGGTACAGAGACAAATTACATAATACGATGTTATTGTCCAATTTTTGCATTTAGTCTGCTATATTTTTCCGGGAAACCGCTGGTTTAGTTCATTTTAAGCTCAAAATCGTAGGTAGTAAAACTGCACAACCCAACCTAACCTAACCTAGATATCTGGATATAAGAAAATTGAATACTCGAGTAAATGGGCGAGGGTGCCCAATTAAATTGATATATCAACAATAAGCGAATGCTGTTGTATTGTATGAAACAAACAGTGCTTTGTTTTTGTTGGTTTGGGTTTTGAATTCTCATTGATCAAGAGAAAGAATAATAAAAATTAATTACTGGATTGTAAATGACGACATGTTGAACGCATTTGTCATTCAATTTTGATTACCAAAACGTCAGTAAAACCTTGAAGTGAGCCATTATCATTTTTAGTGATTCATTATCCATGAAAAGGATAAATATCATGGATTTATTCCACACTCTAATCCTATTGAGAGTTGTCAGTTGTTAACACTAAAATATCAACAGAGCGAAAAATCCAATTTACTTCTGCACAGTTGAATGATTTGTATATTAACAACTCAGAATGGATCAGAAGATTTATAAGACTCAACTACGGATATGAGTTATTGTTTGTCGTTACACGTTTTTTACAATAATGCTCGACTTTAGTGTCAACCTAGTGTTTATATTTTTCCATGTCATTCCAGCCTCAGGTTTTTCTTATTTTGTTCTTTATTTCTGCATTGCAATTTCCCGTGCATGGAAGTGTCCCAACGTAACAATTGCATTATAAAGTATAGTCAAAGCCTCACGTTTCATTTCTTGTTAGTATTTGATTTTTTGAGTTTTGTTGAATCTTAGCCTGCTTTCTTTCTTGTGTTGTTCTTATTTCTTTGATAAATCTCAGCCTGGTGTTTCTTATAAAGGTTGTTCTTATAAAAGAAAAGATAATATGATTTTAGAGTTAAATTGAGTCTATGCTAATACCAAATAGATAACTTGACTATCTTGGTAGGGCACCAGGTATCAAGATCACACAGTTAAAAGCTACTGTTTAAATCAAATTGCTTGCTTGATTGATTCTTTTGTGAGTCTCTTTTATTTACAATTGTTTCTCTTTTTCCCAGGGTAGATGAGGAATGTCATTCCACAGTCCTATTGTAGCTGCCAACAGAGCAGTTGCTACTGAATTTGATGGGGAAACTGAGGTAAATTTCCCTGCTCTATACTTGCTCTCATCTTTGTTTATGCATGTCACAATTACTCACCATACTAACCCATCAATACATCCAAGTTTAAGATTACTCTTTTGTCACAAAAAATGTTAACCCACATCCCACAGCTCTATAATTTGCAATTTTACTTTTGCGATTTGAATGGTGATGTCCCTTTGCAATGTATTAAAATTGTTTTAAAATGATAAGGCTAAAGTGCAAATGTTTTTGTGCAATAATCTGATCTTTGTGCAAGATATTTCAATCACTGATTGTATTTCTTAATCTCATCAAAAATAACATGTTTTATTCTTCACAGGCTGAGCAAGAAGCCAAGGTCTACGATTCAGTGGTTTTTGATGTGTTGAAAGTAAGCGCTGATGAAATAGGAGTGAGTCATTTCTATTTTTTAAATTATATTTAGACCTAGGAATTAGAATTTTAATCATTTTGAAATACCAGCCAAATTAAATAAAGCTTGGCATTATGTAAGAATCAAGAATTCAATAATTAAACCATGTTTATGTTTCTTATTTGATGTCTGGAGCTCTTTTGTAGAATCAACTAACATTGCTCGACTTGCCATTATTTAAAGCCATTCAACATGAGGTAAATGCTTCCCATAAACATTTTTCCATCATTTGTTTTGTTGACCTTTTAAAGTCTTTTTAGGAATAATCTCATATCAGTACTATTATCATTATTGTTATTGTTGTTATTTTTTATTTTAAATATTATTATTAATATCATGTTAATTATTATTTTTATCATCTTAAGCCATATTTGCATGGGCTTGTGGACTTGATAAGAAATTTTGATATCATCTACCTGCTATAATACCTATTGCAATTTACTTCAAAGATAATTCATCACTAGTAACACTTCTTTTAAAAACTGCCAATTTGTTCTTTTAGGAACTTTCTTGTTGTTCATGGAGCACTAAAAAGAAATTTGAGCTCACGCCAAATGTTGTCAATTTTACCAGAAGATTTAATCATGTAGATATTTACTTTTGCATACCTCAATAAAATCAAATTATGCTTTCACTCTGCGAAGCAGTCAAATCGAAGAAGCCACTATTTTAAATTTTACCTACATGCTTTTTTGTCTTTTGTTATCCTTGGCCTTCAATCTTTTAAAGCTCAACTGTTTCTTGTTGTTTTCTTATTCCTGCTAATTGCAGTTGTATTTACTGTTAATTGTTATTTGCAGGTGAGTTTTTGGGTCACTCGAGAAACGTTAAATGCAAACACGGCAAAACAACGAGCAGAGATTATTTCTCATTTTATCAAAATTGCAAAAGTAATTATTCATCTGTTTATTTTCACTCTCTTTGTTTGTTTTTATCTTCCAGTCTTTTCTTAACTTTCTTTGAATCCACTCTTTATCGACAAGTTATGGGACGTTACAGAACTGTGATGTCCCATAACTTAATATTGATATTAAATAAATGAGAATGATGATCAACAAGCAGCAATCATCATTTTCATTTGCTTAATATCAATCACCCTGATCATAATAATCATTATGATTTTTATCATTTGATTGTTTCCTGTGTAAACATATGGCTATCTTTGTTTCTTACTTTAATTTTTGTGTTATTATTGCAAGATCCTTGTGAATCTTTTCCGCTATTCTGTGTCTTTTCTTTTCAGAGACTGTTGGAATTGAATAACATTCATACTTTGAAAGCTATAGTTTCTGGCCTTCAAAGTGCTCCAATATACCGGCTGATAAAGACTTGGAGTGTAAGTCTCATAGTCTTTAATAGCCCATTATATTGCTGAGATTGTTACTGAGACTGTAATGAAACTATGCACACGTCTTATGGCATGCTATATTCAACTTTGCAGGTTGTTTATGTAATGCTAGTTGGCTGCATTTATTGTTCTAATGCAAATGAATAGTTACTTGAGGTGGCTTCACACAAGTTTTTAGTATTGCATTGATAATTTTGCATGCAAACAACGATTTTCTGTGAGCTGCATTTGTGCAAGTAATCAAGTAAAAAGACAATGGTTTTGAACCTAAAAATGTTTTGATTTTCTTCTGCCATTATCATTAGTGACATAATCAAATGTAAAGAACGATAAATATCGTTTTGATGCAATTTAGGTAACAATGTTAGAACATTGAAAGCTTTTCATTATTTTTCATTTAATTATGCAACCATTTATGATGACAAATGAGTATAGAAACATTTTTAGTTTTTGAAATGAAAATGAGTTTGCTCATTCGAAGCCTGGATGTTAGTTAATGTTTGTAGTTTTGGGTTGGGTAATATTATTGTTTTACTTTCTTATTCAGCTGGTTTCAAAGAGAGATAAAGACAAACTGGAGAGACTGAATGAACTGGTTTCAGAAGATGAAAATAGGTATTTATGTTGTCCTATTTTCACAAAGCATTTGTGTTGTGTTTGAATTAACAAACATTTGCATTTAATGTGGAGCAATATTTGTGCAGCGTTGGTAATAGCGCGCTGGATAGAAATGTTCTCCCCATAAAATGATTGTGATTAGTAAAAGATGATATAATTAGACAATGGATTGTGTGCAGTGTGAGAAGAAATTGCATTGAGTAACTGGCCGCGTCGTATATTTGGTGTCATTGACAAGGGTTTTCTTCTGATACGATATAATGCAAGAAATCTTTTATATATTCATTTACCTACATGCATTCTTACACACACGCACGCACACATTTTACCCATCATGCATTATGTTTTCAGGGTGAAATTGAGGGCATTTTTGGAAAATGCTAAACTGCCTTGTATTCCATACCTTGGTAAGTGTACCTTAACCCAAGTTGTGGCTTCTAAGTTTTATAATTTAATTGCCAATCTCACATTGAATAGGCTTCATTTCCATTATCATTTTAAATAATAAATTCTTCAGTTTATATTTAAACGATGACCTTATTTTATTGATTTTTTACGAAGGAATGTATCTTACGGATTTAACCTATATCAATACTGTTCATCCATCCACTGGTGGTCTGGACATAAAACGAAACAATAAAGTTAGTCGATTTTTTACAATTATTAATGCTTACCGAAATAGAACTAGCATTATATAAGTTTGTTTAACATTGTTTAGCCAAGCATATCCTAACAGCTGAGGTACTTGCTATTATAAACAATTCTAGCCGGCGTTAGTGGATGCTAGCTCATACCCTTTTTATCAAGGTTTTGCTGTCCACCTTAGTGATATTATTTGCCGCGTTATCTTTCAGATGAATGAAGTACTGAGAGTAATAGCCGATTTTCAACAGTCAAACTATGGTATGAAGCCTTGCGCACGCTCTAAATATATTACGATACGAATGCGAAGTTTATGATCATTATAGTGCGAGCTAATACCAAATAAGACCGTTTCGCCCATGTTAGTTATGATATCATGGGCTGAAAATCTAAATTCTGAATACTAGCTTTAGATTAATGTTAGGAAACTGTGCTATACGGGGAGTAAGAAATTCACCATTTTGCTCAAAAAAGCACTTGCAATATATGCTATATTTGCTCTTAACATGTAATCTTTTCTGACTAGTAATACACGTGCTTCCTTCAATACTTTTTTATGTTCTCAGATTTTTTAACTGAAACGCCGCACATCCAGAAATATTTGCTTTCTGTCAAGTACATCGAAGAATTGCAGAAGTTCATGGAAGATGATCACTACAGGTAAAATTTGATAAATCATGAACATATTGGCATTTCTGTGTCCAATCCAACAATTAATGAGAACGCAATGAGAAGATTCAAGTATTGTCTTATTTGATAATTCTATGCTGAAGGACTATGTTTGGAAAATGTGTTTTAGTAGTAATGCGGTGAACCCAGTTAATATGGTCACCGACGAGATACAAAGATTGGCCAAACAAAAGCCCCGTATAATCAGGGAAATCGCCGCTCTTTAGCCATGTAACCATGTTGTTACAGCTATGTAACAATGTTGTTACATGGTTAAATGGCGGCATGTTGTTGATGACGGCAATAGTGAGGTATCTCTGCTTCATGTATCTCCTCTTTAGTAATCAGTAACATTTATGGTAATTATTGAAATCGAATTTGAATTGATCTTCAGACTGTCGTTAAAGATTGAACCGAATGCAATTTCAACGGATAGAAAGCACTACAGTGATCGACAGATGAGCTTAAATGAAAAGCCAAGGAAACCATCAGAAACTGGTTTGTATTACATCACTCTTTTCAATTGCATGACTTGCCAGGATTACTTTATTTCATTAAATTACAACAGTTCATTTGAAGACATTGCACACAGACATCGCACTCTCCTGTGATCTTTTCTCAAACCCTTCCTATTCTTAAACCTATCTACCTATCTAACAAGTCTTAATACACAAGACATATTAAATAGACATGTTAAATACAAGAGATTTCTTTTAAGACGAGGAGGTCGATATGTGAAGTACGGTATGTAACTTAGGACGAATGAGAATTAATTGTACGTGAATGTGAGAAACATGACATCATTGTTTCCGTGTGAACATTGAAGACGCTGTGAAAAATCTTCTGTAGTCTCAAAACTTTTGATTCATTTTCATTCATTGACCTGAAAAGGCAATATTTCGAAGGCAAGTGTCCGTGTAGATGTGGCCTAAAACATTTTCCATAATATTGATTCGAAATTTACATCATTCAGTTATTGATTGTTATTTGTTTTTAGCATCATTAGCTGGTGACGTGTTACGTCCACCTGCGTCAATCGCCTCGCTTCCGTTACCGTTACCAAAGCAAACCTCATCTTTAGGAAGAAGTTTTATACCAAGTCATCGCAAGTCGAGAAGTCTTGGAAACAGGTTTGTACCCAACACTTCTAAGCGTAGCTAAACCTCGTTAAGTTGATTACTGCATCATCGAGTTCCTTGATATAGCAAACAGCTTTCCTTGATTTTAATTTGAGAGTCTCCACTATATATTCTAATACTTGATATTTTTTCTCTTGTAGCTATTTAATGTCCAACTCTTTCAATACGAATTCTCCAAGGTAACTTAATAATTTAACTATTCCTCTGATGATTATTTATTTAATTAATAGTTATTACACTTGACAGAATTAGCTAAGATTGGACCAAGACTTGCATATCATGTTATATATTGTTGTATCCTGTTCTTCGTTCATTTTTAACTTTTCTTCTCTGTGTTTCAGAAATCCACCATTTCGAAACCCTTCGGATCCTGTTTGCCAACGGTAATTGTTATTTGCAGATATTACTGTTCTATTTAAATCGATTAGTTGCTCTTGCGTATGTTCTTGATTTGCTTAGTCACAGATGTGACATTCTGTTCCTGTTTATAGTTATAGCCTCTATTGTTGACCCGGTGGCCTTTCTATGGATATATCCTTGTAAAATGGTCAGCTGCAACACGACATATATTATTATACGGTACCAATTGACATAACGACCCTCATATAAGCGTGGTACACTTCCCTGTAAAACGAACTTAAACTTTTCTTCCTTGAATTGTCCCACAAGTAAAGTAACCTAGCTGTTTTATTATCGTTTTTGTTTTAATAACCTATTTGGTTTTTCCCTGCCAAGCTTGCTATTTCATTATTGCAATTTAACTTCATATCAAGTTGGATAAAATTTATTTTTTATTGCAGAGTGTCATCTCGGCATTTGTTAGACGACAGTTTAATCGATGAAAGCAGCAGCCAGGAATTGCATTGTGAGTATTTTTAAACTTTTTTGACATTTTTTTGACTGCTTCATCAGACCTTTGCAGAAATCTCTCATATCTTATTTGTGCATTTATTTATTTTACAGCAGTACTAGCTTTGATTCTGGCTTAAACATTGAAGACCAAGAGGTTCACCCAGTGATACAAAGGTAAGAATGTGACTATAAGCGATTTACAGTCATAGATCTGTTTCAATGATTTTTGTCGTTAACATAGCTATGACCAAGTCACTTGGGAACTTTACTGGCAGTCAATCAGTCATTCATATCATTTAATTGCTCACCTATTCATATCACTCGTTGTTCAATCATTAATTGAGCCAGTTGCATATTCGATATTTTATCAGATATTTGTCCACTTATAAACCAGTTTTATCACATGTTAACAGTGTCGATTTATTTAATTGTAAATGATTAGGGGTTATGCATTGTTATTGATTTTCAGCATTTTGTAAACAAACAACAGAATTAAAGACCTGTTTGTTGATTTTTAGCAATGAATGTGGGAGTGGAGATGAATTGACACCACATGTACCCGGCACTTACTTCAAACTTCAAGGTTGAAAAGTTAATTTTTACATTTTAACATTATCGTATCGTGTAAAAAACCGTTCATTAAATTTTGCATTCAGTATAGCATCTTGGCAGTGTCTATTTTACCAGTAAACTTGCTTTTCTATTGAATTGATCTATATTATTGATTTTACTTTGATTTGCAGGATTTTTGAAACGAAAGACCTATCTAAAAGATGG